>QUSF01000027.1:7160766-7201471 GCA_003676055.1 Chloebia gouldiae | reverse complement strand
GTGCAGGGTTTGGGATTCCAGGGATCCAGGAGTATGGGGTGCAGGGTCTGGAATTCCAGGGATATGGGCCACCAGGGATGTGGGGTGCAGGGTGCTTGATGTGCAGGACCTAGGATTCCAGGGATAGAGGGATATGGGGTTACATGTGCTGAGTCTGGGATTCCAGGGATCTGGGCTGCCAGGGAAATGGGGTGCAGGGTGCTGCATGTGCACAGTGCTGGGGTGCAGCACAGTGGCTTTTCCCTGTGCCAAGGCCAGGATACCCCTTGGTTCTGCTCTGAGTTTCCCTCTCACAGGAGTTCTCTCCCTTCTGCTCCCACAGCTGCTGGTGCTGGCCCAGCTCCGGGGGAGGTTCAGCAGGGCTGGGTTAGGGAATTTTTCCCACTTTCAGCACAGGCACTGCTGTGGGTGTGCACTAGAGGGTGGTGCAGCCTTGCGTGCCCTGAAATCCTCCCGGGCTGGCACGCGGGGAGCTGGAATCGCTCCCTGCTCACACTTAGAGGTGACAATTTGTCTTTACAACACGGGTGTGATCCCTGTGACACGACCAAACCGTGTGTTCTCTCCAAACCCACTGAGCCTGACTGCCAAGAGAATTTTTACAAAGAATTCAGGTCTGCGGATTTTCCTGAGGGATCAGAGGAACTCAGTGAGGCTCTTCAGGCTCAGTTGAGCTGTGATTTACAGGATGACAAGAGGTGAGGACCGGACAACTGAAGCCATTTTCAGGTGTCCTCACACTCCTGAATGCTCCAGAGCACCTGCTCCTTGGCAGAACAGCCTGTTCTTGGTGCTGTGGGCACTGCACCCACTGGAAAATGGTTGGGAACAATGAACAGGATGTGGTGCAGGTGGCTGGAGGGAAGATGGACATTGAAAGGAATGTTTGATAAAGGCTGGAGCAGATGCTGCACAGCAGAAAACTAAGTTATCTCTCAAAGAGACTTTTCTGGCAGAGCTGCTGCAAGATTCAGGCTTTGCAGTCTCCTTTAGGTTAATTCTGGTGAGTTGTGCGTGGTGGGGAATTTGGTTTGTGACTTGTATAAAAGAGGAGAAGTTCCCCTTTTCCAGCTCCTTGGGGTGAATGTCTGTCTTCAACTTTGAAAGAGTTGCATCTAGCCCAGAAAATGAAATGACATGAAAAATCTTGTTAATGCCTGTCCTGGTTTCAGCTGGGAGAGAGGTAATTTTTCTTAGTTATTTAATTACTTTTTCAGTATAATTCAGCCATTTGAGGGGGGAGAACATCCCCGATTTTGCCTGTAGGTGCATTAAAGGTGTTTCTATCTGCTCTAAATGCTATTTGAGCTCTCCTCAGGCTGGGGCTGTCTCAGGAGGTGTGTTTGGAGGTGCCCAGCATCAGGGCTGTGTGGGGCAGGGCTGTGCCACAGCCTGGACCTGGGTGCTCTGAGTCTCTGGAGGCAGAGACAGAGCACACAGGGCTCTCCAGCCTTTATTCCAGTTTGGACAGGTGACACACAGGTGCTGCTCTGTGTTCCCTTTTGTACAGCAGTGAGAAACCTGTCCTGGCACACAGCTGCTGCTGTTCCTCCAGCTGTGTCTGTGGATAGGAGTCTTGATGGAGCAGCTTTGCAGGAGGAAGAAGTATTTCTGCACTTTCTGTCTGTGCAGCTCTGGTAGATCCTTCTGTGACCTCTCTGCTCTCTCCACTCTCCAGTCTCACCTTAATTTCCTCTCCAGGCTGTTTTGTTAACAAGGACCAAGCTCCTTCCCCATGGCTCTGAACCCCAGGCATGCTCTGGGTGTCCTTGCCAGCACTCCTCTTCCACCAGGGCCAGGCTCAGCATTAAAACAAGAGACAAATCAGCATCTCAGAGCTTCAGGTGGGTGCAAAACCTGGATGGAGGGCAGCTCCACCCAGGGTCACTCAGGGCTGAGGACACATCAGACAGGGCTGCTGCCACATGGTTGCTCCAAATCATGGACATCTCTGCATTCCCTGCTCTTCCCCAAGTCCGTTCCCTGTTCTTGCCCTTTGTGGTGCAAAAAGGACCATCAGCAAATTGAGGAAAATCCAGCAGCACGTGGAACCCACACAAAAGATAACAAGGTCAGTCCAGCTGGAAGGAGAACTTCACCAAAGCAGCTGAACCATCTGTGTGGGTGGATTTTGGCCTGCTGGACCTGCCAGGGGAGTTTGAGAAGGACGAGGCTGAACAACTGGAGGCAGTGAAACCTGCTTCCTTTTCTAGCAAAACAATTGCACAAGGGGCAAAGGTGTCTCAGCTGGGCTGAAGAGCTACCTTGGGGTGAGTCTGTGCTCTGCTTCTCCTCACCAGCAGGGTCTGGGCCCAGGAAAGGGGAAAAACATCCCTGGGAGATCACAGCCTGACATGTGCTTGTGTTGGAGAGAGCAGCCCAGGAGTGAGAATCGGGGTCTGTCCTTCTTCAACAGCTTCTGTGAATGTCATTCTAAGGCAAGAAAGTGAGAAAGAATCATCAGTGTTTGGGTTGGAAGGGACCTTAAATCCCTGCCATGGCAGGGACACCTCCCACTGTCCCAGGCTGCTCCAAGCCCTGTCCAGCCTGGCCTTGGACACTGCCAGGGATCCAGGGGCACCCTGTGCCAGGACCTCCCAACCCTCCCACAGATATTCCTGTGTTAATTCCTGTAACCAGCCCTCCAGCTTGAGCCAGAATAAACTGTGCTGGTTCTTGTGCAATTGTCATAAAGAACCAGTCCAGGACTCAAGAGACAATTGTTGTTGTAGTTTTAATATTAATTTTTTTCCCTCAGGCCAGCATCAATTTTCTGTGCCAAAGCTGAGTTGCCTGACGAGGGTTAACAGAACAAAGTGGTAAAATGTGTACAAAATCCTGGTAATGAATCATTACCAATCTGATACAAAGCAACCCAGTGATTAGGAATGCAGTTTCATATTACCACTTTTTCAGGCACAGTTGTAGGTAGAAGCAAGTAAATACCCTCAGAAGAAATGTGTCTCATAGCATCTGTTCTTTCTTCTGTTAATTATTGACTCATGTGAGCCTGTGGAAGGAGCTGACAGATTCTGCAAAGCCCCTTGTTCTTCTTAACTCTGAAACTCCATTTTCCTCTCCACTCTGCAGGCTGAGAGCTGCTCTGGCAATTTGTGTCCCCTCTCCTCTCTGCTTCCAGACATGGAAGGAAGGGAGCCCTGGTGTGCTGAGAGGGGAAAGAGAGAGCTGTGGCTGCACTGCTTTATTCCCCTGAGCTCACACCTTGGTCAAGGTGTCATCAGTGACTTGTGAAACCAAGCCTGGGTGCCAGCAGCAATAAAACATCAGCTCCAGTGGGTCACAGGCAGGTTTGTTCCCAGCCCACCTTCTCCAAACCAGCACTGTGGTCTCTGCTCAGTCTCCACTGAATAATCACAGAATTGCAGAGGGATTTTTGCAGGTTCCTTGAAGAGCAGCCAAAGGGCAAGGAAGGGAATCTGTTTTCCATCTCACCTACACCCAGCAGGGCAAAATTCATGGGTTTTGGCTGTGGAGATGCAGGAAACAGCCCTGCAACCAACAGGGCCCTGCTTGGGGGATTTGGGGACACCAAGACCTCCAATCCACCTTGGCCAGTGCTGTGCCTGAGCAGAGGACTTGCACTTGCAGGTGTCTGTGGCCTGACTCTGCCTGGGGGGGGGTCACTGGACCTTTTTGGATGCCACAGGAATTTTGGGCCATGACCTTGTGGCCTCTTGCAAGAGCTCCTTGTCCTGATGTTTCAGTTTGACCTGTGTGGGAGGTTTGGTATTTCCAAAACTTGTCTACCCTGGTAGCTGGAGGGATCCTGCAGCCTTGGGCTCCAAAAGGGAAATGCAGATCATTGTCTATGCAGTGAAACTCAGGAATTCCTTTTAAAAAGCCAAAAATTGCAGCAAGGTTTAGGTCAAGCCTGATTTACTGTTAAAAAACCAGTTGTTGCTGCCTTTTGGTGATGCACCTTGAGGATTGTGAGAGTTCTGGGTCAATGGTGAGCCTTAGGAAGGTGGGCTTTCCCATTTGTTAGTCATCCACACCACATTCCAGGTGGAAGAATGGGATGATGGATGCTTCCCAGGAGCCTGAAGGAATGTGACTGTTGGTGTTGCAGGGTGCCCTCGGGGCTGCAATGAATAGAAATATTAACTGGCACCTACCACTTCTGGTTCTCTTTAGGAGTACAGAGGCTTAGACTGACAGCCAAACGGAGGGAAATAGGCCCTGAGGAGCAGAGGGACACAGTCCTGTTCCTCAGGGCCTCTGCTCCAGCAATGCACAGCCCAAACAGTGCGACAGTGGGAATGCTGCAGCAGCTGGGCTTGCAAGGCTGAAGGGCTGGTGACTACTCAGTTATTCTGGGTTTTAATTCCAGCCCAACCAGCTGGACTGAGCCTTGGACAAAGAAGGTTGGCTTCATGTCCACCCTGCTTTTACAAAGGAATTTCAAACCTGCCCTGGCTGCTGCTTAGGAATGAGATGTTGTCATTGCTGAGGAGCTCAGCTGCATCCCTTCTGTGTCTGCTTCAAGCTTCTCCTTGCATGGCTTTGTGCCCCACCAGAAATGGGCCGGACTGCTTTGTCTCCCAAAGTTTGCTTTTCATTCCTGCTCTCCGAAGCCTGCCTGAGTTCCAGGCCCTCTGACACCACCCCAGGTCCGGCTTCCCTCTCCCTTCAAGCTGGGAGCTTTTCTCCTTTCCCACAGCCCCCACCCAGGTTCCACCAGCTTGTCATTGCTGTGGGGCTGTCACTGCTGTGAAAGCAGCAGCAGGGACAGGGTGAGGAGTGCTGGCTCTTCATTAAAGCCCTCTGCAGAGCAGTGGGGGACTGGGGGAGCAGCTCAAGGCTCTGGCCAGCAGGTGAGCTCTGTTTGGGGTTATGTGATAATGCTGTATACACATTTTACTGGCTTATCTCTGGGTACTGATGGTTATCAAACAGGGCATGAGCTCAGCTGTTAATTGCTCCCAACCCTTAGGAATCCACAGGGAGTTTGCAGACTGCTGCTGGGCTCTGCTGACAGTGGTAGGACACATGAAGGATCCTCACAGGTGCTTCTGCTCCCACCAGACTTCTTCAGGAGAACACCGAGGCTGTGCCCTTGGGCTGAAGTGGTGGAATCACAAAACCCCAGACTGGTTTGGGTTAAAAGGGACCTTAAAACTCATCCCACCCCACCCCTGCCATGGCAGGGACACCTCCCACTGTCCCAGGCTGCTCCCAGTCCCATCCAGCCCAGCCTTGGGCACTGCCAGGGATCCAGGGATCCTCATGGGGAACAATTCCTTCCTAACATCTCATCTAAATCTACCTTCAGGCTGAGGGCAAAGAGGAAACACCAACATACCAGAGCTCCCCACTGCTGTGAGGGAGGTCCTGTACTCCATGGCAACCACAGGGGTCCCTCAGCAGCACCCTGCCCTCCTAAACTGGGCTTTAATCACTCCAAAATCTACTTTTTTTTTTTTTACTCATTTGTCCAAGAACTTATTGCTTGTGGCTAGTCACAGTTTGGGAATCAGCTGCCGTGCTCTCAGCTCGTAAATTGTTGGCTTTTCTACTTTATGTAGTATTATTTTTGTTCAGATGTTGGAGCATCTCTTACAAATCTGAGTGAGTTGTTAGGAGTTATTCTGCTGCTCCTGCCCTGGTAACATCTCTCCCTGTGGGAAAAGCTTCTCTCCCCCAGAACAAAGGAGTCACGTTGGGTTTACTCATCAAAAATTGCATATGTATAAAACATCAGTGTTGTCCTTGGTCTCCAAGCCCCCACCACGTCTGACTCGTGCCATACATTAGAACACATCACCTGCAGCCTGGCAACTCTCTCCGTTGCCATGGGAACAGCTCCACTATCCTTTCGTGGAGAACCTCAAATATTCCCATTTTCAGAGCTGCTAGAACACCTCCAGTCCTGGCTGCTTTCATTCACTTGCTCACTCCACTCCCAATTTAGAGAGTTACTCAGCACTTCTGGGCTCATCATGAGTTGGCTGAGGGAAAGTCCCTCAGCACTTTGGAGGTGCACGTTTGTCTGCGGCAGTGATGCTGCCCTTGGGTTGATTTCATGTGCAGACCTATCATGGAATTAGCATTCCCCAGTGTGTGTTAAATTGGTAGTTAACAGAAAATGATCAGAGCCCTGGCTACTGCACATTTGTCTGTGCTTACACACCCAAGGGCAAAAGTTTCTGAGGAACCTCTGACCTCAGGTGGGTGAGGTAAGCTGAGTGAGGTGGGCAGCACCTTCCCCGTGGTGAGTTTGTGGTGGGAGGGTTGTGATGTGTTTGTCACACCTGAATGGCACTGCCCAGCTCTCCCTGTCTGTGTAGGAGCTGTGGGATGGAGGATCCTGGTGGTCCCTGTGTTTGCCCCTCTTCAGGGTCCCCTTTTCTGCAGTTGGCACAGCTCCATTGGGTACAGGTTTGGTTCTGGATAACCATAAATAGTTATTGAGGGCTTATTATTTCACTTATTGCACTGGAACAACATGAATTTTGAGTAAGATGGTTTTAAAAACAATTATTGGGGGAGCATTTTTTTTTTTGGTTAATACAAGTGTCATAGCAAGACACTTTGTGCTTTTATCCTTCTAGAAACTCCAGGCACAAATATTGCATTGTGCCCATGAAGGAAAAAAGGGAGAGGCTGAGGGCATCTCAGGGTGTTCAGATCCTGGCACAGGCTGCCCAGAGCAGCTGTGGCTGCCCCTGGATTGCTGGAAGTGTCCAAGGCCAGGTTGGAGCCACCTGGGATGGTGGAAGGTGTCCCTGCCCATGGCAGGGTTGGAACAAGATGAATTTTAGGGTCTCTTCCAACCCAAACCAGTCTGGGATTCTGTGATCTGGTGACAGAACCAGATGTCAGCTGGATCCTCCACTCTAAGGGAAGGAGGTCGAGGGGCTGGGAGAGGAGCTGTGGTCTGGGGAGCCTGCATGTTGTGGCCACGGCTTTCCTGCACATTAGGAGCCTGTCAGAACCTCCCACCAGGAAAACAGCAGCTGAAGGTTCAGGTAAGGGATAACAGCGAGGAAAACAAGACAAGAGAGTGAGAAAACAGCAGGAGAAAAAATTCTCAGCTGCAAAATACTCAGTAACGCTCCTAAACGAGATCGGCTCGGTGCAGCCCCAAATCCTGAGGCACTGGGAAGAGCCAGCTCGGAGGACCCCCAGGCACTGCCTGGGGGTTTGGTTTGCTCCTGGCAGGCAGGCAGTGCTCCCAGCCCAGCCTCCCTCCACCCGCCGGAGGGGCGGCTGCTCCCGAGCGCGGCGCGGGCAGACCGCGAGCCCGAGGGGCTCCGGGGCTGGACGGCACCCAGCCCGCGGGGGGAGCGGCCGGAGCTGTGCCTGCGCTGCTGCGGCGGGCTCTGATCCCCCGGGGCTCTCCAGCGCTCCCTCGCCCCGCACAGAGCCCAGCCCGCTCTCAGCAGCCACCTGCGCATCCCTGCGGCTTCCCGGAGCCCTGGCCGCAGCAGCGGCTCCTCCCGAGCAAATGTCACCTGTACCCAATGGAGCAGACCCCGAGGTGCCGCGAATGGATCCCAGGATTCTCATTTTCCTTCTCTATGTGATGATCCTGCACGAGCTGGTGAGTGGCTGGATGGAGTACCAGAAGCAGATGGCCAAGCCCAAGAAGCAGGCGGGTCCGGTGTGGTCCTCCAGGTGAGCTGCTGCCGGTTCTGTTCCCGAAGGGGCACATCGGGGATGTTTGGATGGGGAGGATTGTTTTTGTGTGCATCCACCGCTCCTGGGAGATGTGTCCGTGTCTGTCTCATCTGCTGGGCATTATGCACTGAGGGGGGATTAAAGTCTGTTAATCCTTTGAGCCTGCATTGTCTGAGCATCCCCGTGCATTTGACACACTTGCAGATAAGCACGCCTGTCGTTTGCCTGGGGCTTTTTTTTGGGATTTTTTCCAGTGGAAATGTGCTGTAACTCAGCATATTTGCTGTGACTCAGGTTCCCAATCACCAGACCGGGAAGAGAAAAATGTGGGTAGCACAAGGAGCTACGCTTCATGCATGATATTCATCAATGAGGCACAAACCTCCAGAGACTGCTTGCAATCAGAGTATTTCATGTTAAATCACTACTGTGCATGTCACTATCTCTCCGTCTCCTCCCACTCCCTGGGCTGTGCCCACTACAATCCCTTGTTTTCTGCCGAACAACAAAAATGAGCTGGAGAAATAAGGGCAATTAATGAAAAATGCTGCATATCTTTAAAATTCAGATCTGTTCCTGCAAACATTATTTATGTGCTGTGCACATGTAACAGTGTTTGGGGTCATGGTTGGCTTGGTTGGGGTCTTATCAGGAAGAATATCTGGACATCAGATATTCCTTATCTTCCATCAGCCCTGGGATTAGGGAATCACACCCCAAAATCCACCTCCTGCCAGATCTCAGGCCATGGCACAACATCCCCTCAGAGCTTTGGACCTAAAAATGTGCCCGTGACCCAGTTTGCTCCGGGTCTGGCTGCTGTAGCTCGAGTGCACAGAGCTCTCAGCTCAGTCCTTATCCTAATCCTCTGATGTGCATCATTCCCAGCCACAATTCCAGCCTGCTGTGCCTGGTGCTGCACAAACCCCCCCAGAGGTGGCTCCGTCGATGAAACCCCCAGGGAAAGCAGTGCTGTGAGGATGCACC
The DNA here is from genome assembly GCA_003676055.1 of Chloebia gouldiae. Taxonomy (NCBI): domain Eukaryota; kingdom Metazoa; phylum Chordata; class Aves; order Passeriformes; family Passeridae; genus Chloebia; species Chloebia gouldiae. The sequence goes on along the minus strand of QUSF01000027.1, from coordinate 7,192,843 downwards.
CATGGCTCGCTGGAAAGCAGCAGCTCCCAGCCCCTTCATCCACAGCTCAGGAATACAATCCCTGGCTGGATTTCCAGACCAGCAAAGCTCAGCTGCACCTTGTGCAAGTGAAATTATCAGCACTGGGAACACTGCCACGGGTGGAGACAGCACAGAAATAGCTTGAAAGGGATGGGGCTGGCTGGGTTCTGATCGAGGTCAGAGGCAGATTTCCTCTCTGTCTCCCAGGCAGAGTGCAGGGAGGAACTGGGACACAACTTGCACTGAGCTCGGGGCACCCTGATACCAGAGAGAAAACCTAATGGAGTTATTTGGGTTACTCGAAGCCACCAAACAATTTGCATCAAGCAGCTGGAATAACATTGCAAGACTGGGGGTTTTGAAAGAGAATTAGGTACTCCGTCAAAACCAAAAATCCCCAAGAGCTGCCATCTCATCCAGCCTTGTTTTGGGATGTGGGACCAAGCTGGATGATCTGTGCAGGGCTCCACATCCTGGAGACATCCTGGGGGCATCCCAGCCCTCTCCATCGGAGCTGCAACCCACCCTGCTGTCACAGCCCTGCTCCTGCTGCTCCTCCAGCTGCCCCCAGCTTGGGAAGCAGAGCCACCAGGTCTGTGTGGATCACCTGGATAATTCACAGATTGCACCATAAGCAGGTGAAGCTCTGTGACCCAGAGAACAGCAGAATCACAGAAGGAACTGGGATCCTTTTAGTGGAATTAGGGCTGTCCCGTGTGGACTCGCTGGTTCTGGTGTAGCCTGGTCTCACACACCCCCGCTGCAATAATGTGAGGTGTTCTTGACTGACGAGCCCACGAGGTTTCCAGTGCCCAGAGAGCACAGCTGGAACCAGATGTTCATCCTCCACTTTGGTCCTGGGCCCAGACAGTGCTCAGGAACAGCTGCACATCCCTAGCCTGACTGTCCATGGAGCTCAAGCCGTGGCTCAGCAGTGGGGAAAAGCTTCCTCATGCCTTGCACCGGGCCAGGACCAGCACAGCACCTGCTCCAGAGCGAGAACAGGGAGCTGGGACACCCATCCCATCCCATCCCATCCCATCCCATCCCATCCCATCCCATCCCATCCCATCCCATCCCATCCCATCCCATCCCATCCCATCCCATCCCATCCCATCCCATCCCATCCCATCCCATCCCATCCCATCCCATCCCATCCCGTGGCAGTGACAGTGCAGCCTCGTCAGGGCTGGTGCCATCTCCAGCCAGGAGGGGCTGGTGTGCTCTGGGACTCAAGGGTTAGAGGATTTGCAGACACTGCCAAGGCAGCCCCCCAAAACCTTCCTGTAAGAGCTTAACCCCGAGGTCAGAGCCAGGCAGAGCTCCTTGGATGAGCTGGCTGTGAGGGCACTCTGCCTCCCAGCACAGCTGGAGCGGGGCCAGCGCTGGGGAGGTGAGGCTCCATCTCCTGCCACTGGGCCCGAGGGCCACCTCCTCAGCTTGGTGAAGGTAATCAACATCAAAACCAATGAGGAAACTCAGTTATAAACAGCGAGCTAATTAGGAATTGGGACAGGAGAGTGCTCTCTTTCGACTGTAGCCTCAGCCCAGGCAGATTTCGGGGCTCTTCCTCCTTTCGTGGCCGTTGAATAGTAACAGGCTCTGTTGTGAGGCAGCTTTTTCTCACATTCACAGCTTTTCCACAGCTCGTCTTCCTCCGCTCCTGGAGTGGCTGGCGGCTCCTCCGCCCCTGCTCCATTCATCAGCCTCTCGTGGCACAGTCCCGGTCCCTGCTCCCCCCTCCTCCAGTGGAACCCAGCCCAGAATCCCGGGCTGGGCTGGGTTGGAAGGGGCTGTAAAGATAATTTCACTGCCCCCCACAGTGTCACTGTCCCAGGCTGCTCCCAGCCCTGCCCAGCCTCACCTTGGGCACTGCCAGGGATCCAGGGGCAGCCACAGCTGCTCTGGGCACCCTGTGCCAGGGCCTGCCCACCTCACAGGGAACAATTCCTGCCCAATCTCCCATCCATCCCTGCCCTCTGGCAGTGGGAGCCATTCCCTGTGTCCTGTCCCTCCATCCCCTGTCCCCAGTCCCTCTCCAGCTCTCCTGGAGCCCCTTGAGGCCCTGGAGGGGCTCTGAGCTCTCCCTGGAGCTTCTCCTCTCCAGGTGAGCACCCCCAGCTCTCCCAGCCTGGCTCCAGAGCAGGGGAGACCTGGAGCATCTCCATGGCCTCCTCTGGACAATGTTTATTGATGAAGTCGCTGGGGATCGCAGGACAAGTGACTGAGCAGGATCTAGAAAGGAGAGAGATCTCTGACCACCAGAGAGGTCTCTGACCACCAGAGATCACCATGGACAGCCCTTTGGCAGGAATGGGAAGGGGCTGTGACACCCCCTGTGAATGCCCCCCCAGGTTCCAGCAGACACTGCTGTGCCCACATCACCCTCTGCACTGGCAGCACAAGGTGCACATCTGCTGTGCCAGTCTTTTGCCAACTTTGCAAATCTAGATGGGAACCTGAAGGTGTTAGCCAGAAGGGAGGGGAGAAAAGCCCAGGAGGAGGAGACATGCTCAGGGCAAGTGGGTCTGAGTGTTCAGCTATCCCAGAGGAGCTCCAGGTGAACATAATCCCACTGCTCCTGTGCTCTGTGGCACTGTCCCATCTGCATGTGGTGTGGTGAATCGTGGTGTGCTTGGTTCATGGAAGGTTTCTTCACCCCCAGGGTCACCCCCTGAGAGAACCCAGGGTGGCAAAAATCCCAAAGAAGCGCCAGGAGTGCACATTGTTTGATTTAGTGGTTTTAAGGAAAGCTGCTCAAAGATACTGCAGCTTTTGAAGGGGGTTGGTTTCAGTGGCCCACAGCCAGAGTGGGCAGTCCTGGGGGCTCTGAGTGTTTGTGGGGTTTATTGGGCTCTCTTTAGGGGGTTCTGAGCTGCACCTGTATTTCAGCAGCTCTTTCCAAGACGTCCAGGAGGCGGGGCAGGGAAGGTTCCCATCACCCAGCAGGGGCACAGCCCTGGGAGAGGCTCAGCCCCGAATCTCTGCCCGCCCTGAGCACCGGGGCAGGATCCAGCACTCCATCCCTCGGCAGCAGCGGTGCTCAACCAAAACTCCCTGTCCTTTTAGGAGCCTCCACGGGGTGCAGGTGTGCCCCAGGCAGTAACGATGTCCTCTTCTCGCTCTGTTCCTCAGCAGCAGCAGCACCCCCAGGGCAGCCCCCTCCGGCTTCTCCAGGCCGCTGGTGCACTCGGCGCGCCGGGAGCGGTACCGGGACTGGAGGAAGCCGGGCAGGATCATCCGCAAAGCCTGAGCAGGATCTGCTGGGGGCGTGGGGAGGCCGCTGGGCCAGAGACAGCCCCGCTGGGTCTGCAGCGCCTCCCTCACGGAGAGCATCCTCCAGGGCTCTGCGTCCTGCGGCTCGCCAGGGCCGAGCGGGAGCGAGCCCCTTCCTCCCGGGAATCCATCCCTGCCTGGGGAGGAGCCACGCGGAGCAGCGGACGGCCCCAGCTGGGACAAGGATTTTGCCACCCCACACCATGAAGTGACTTTTCTTTCTTCTTCCCCGAGGGCTGAGTGGATGGAGAGCAGATTTCCCAGGGGAAAATGGAGTTTGCAGGGAGTGCAGGAATCTTCCTAGGAAGACTCCCAGTGGTTTGAGGCTCCTCTTCTTCCACTCCAGGACTGCGTGGCCAGTCTGCAGCATTTCCCAAAGTGGCTGGAAAATCTTCAGTGTCCAGTTTGCCACCACTCCCAGGAGGAGCTGCCTCCCCTGGGACACCCCGAAGTCGCAGCACCTTGGGAATGCTGGCTCCCTGTTAAGTCTCATGCACGAAGAGCCTGCCAATTATTTTCTGCTTTCCCCCACCTTTGTTAAATCAATTGCTCCAGGGAAGAAGAGGGAAAACGTCCTGAACCGGTGACTCAGAGTTATGTCACCAAATGCCATTTACTGCAATGGCCTTGTAATTAGCATTTTTGGAGCCTTCCCAGCAGCTGAGGCAAATAAATGTTAAGAGCCACTTTCTAATGAGCAGATAGGTGGGGAAGGAACACAGTCATGCTCTTTAGATTCTGCTGTTTAGGCATAAAATCAGATTTTCGAGGCAAAAGTCAGTTGTACATCCTGCAGCCCACAGAGCTGGAATCGTGGAGCACGGAAGGATTCTGACACTGGGCTCTAACAGCAGCTGCCCATGGCAAAACTGCTCCTTGTTTGCTGAACATAATGTTTGGCTCAAACACAGCCTGTTTTCCTCGTTGCCAACCATTTGTGAGCCTGACTCAGGCTCAGACACATTATCCAGAAGCAGATAGGAAGGGGAGTCAGAATAGATTATGCATTCATTATCCAGAAGTAGCCATCAGATACATTTGCACATTTGTCTGCTGTTCAGTTGTTTGCAAATCGTTCCTGGTGGTTGATGCTGTGTTTGTTCAGTCACCCAGGGCTGGAAGTTCCCAATCCTCTCTCCCAGGCAGGCTGGATCAGTGACTTGGATGTAAATCTCTGCTTTCACCAAGAGGAGATGAAGTTTCTACCTTGAAGTTCATGCCTTGTGTTGAGATGGTTTTGAAAAAGGAGGCAGAAATGGCTGTGAGCAGTTTCTGCACATTTCAAAGCATAAATTCTGTAAAATTGTGAAAATACATTTTAAAAAATTGTGAAATTCAGCATAAAACCTGAGATTGTGCCTCAGCTCTGGGACACTGGGGCTGTTCCCTTGTCCTGATCCATGCAGGAACAAGTGACAGCAGCAGATGGAGATGTCAGGGGGGAAGAAACTCAGGAAGTGTCCCTGAGTGCTGGGGGAGTTTGCTATCCACGAGTTGAGTGTGTCTGGGGGATGTTCTCCCCACTCTTCTGCCAGAGCCTGGGTGAGTTTGGGAGCTCTGGCTGTGGAAAAAGGGTTTGAATGAATTCCTGCAGTGGGGCAGGGCAGGGCTGGCCCCAGGACCACGCTGGGCTCCCAGCCCCAGCAGGACAGACAGCCTGGCAGGGACAGAGAGATGCACCTTTAAGGAAGGTGAAGGGCCAGGGCTGCCTTGCCCTGATGATCACATGCTGGATTTATCCCTGTAAATAGAATATTGTTTACTCCCAATAAACTCTTTTACATACATAGGACTCAGACTGTCTCTGTTCTCATTCAGCCCTTCTGTGTCTGCTGGTTTTGCCTTTCCCAGCCTGAGACCCAGTGGAGGTGTTGGCTGGAATCTGGTGGTAACCCAGTATGGATAAAAGCTGAATTTACAGCACAAATGTTCATGTTCTCGTCCTTTATGCAGAGGAACCCAGGACTGCCAACCAAAGCCTGGTTTTGGATGGTTGTAGGTTTGTTTGGGTTTTTTTAATATTCAGGTCACTCTGCAGCTCTGTTGGAGAAAGTCCTGCCCAAGGAACGTGCCCTGGGGTGGCAGCTGGTGATGGTGGAGAGCTCAAGACCCATCTGTCTGCAGTGGTGTGGACCCAGAGCCCTGAGGGAGTGGTGAAACCCAAAGCTGGGTCCAGATCCTGTAAGGACTCACCTTCCCCATGGCATTTGGGCTGACCAGGGTGAGGAGGACACAGCCAAGGGTGGCCAGTGGGCACCTGTCTGTACCTTCAGCCCCTGAGGGCTTTGGGCCTGGCTCTGCACCCCTCAGCACCCCTGGACACACATTTCCCCCGTGCAGGAGCTGGGGGCTCCTCTGCAAGGACAGCCTGTGCTGTGGTGTCACAATACACAAGGAATGCCTCTGGATAGGAATTCCCAAAATCCCCCTCATGTGCTGTAACCAGCAGCACCTCTGACCCAAAACCAGCACAGCCACTGCACTGAGCTGGGATATTTGGTCCAAAAGAAGGCACATGCCCCAAAACACCCAAAAAACCCAAGAACCAGAACTTTATGGATGTGCAGGTCACAATGAGCAGCTTCCCCTGAGGGGGAAGTTGCCTCTTGTGACTTCAGCTGGGGCATGAGGCTGTGGGGGCTGTTGGCTCTGCTCAAAATAGACTCTGTGGGCTGCACCCTAGACCACATTTTTGTCAGAAACTTCCCTTTTAGCTTGAATTTCAGTTTGCAGCCCTGTCACAGTGAGTCAGTAAAAGCCCCGGTCACCCTGGAGCTGCTCACAGAAGAGCTCAGGGAGGCTTTAAATCATCAAGTTTGGACCATCCATGAATTGTCCTTCCTGCAGGGGCTCTTTCCATCAGGTCCCAAAGAGTTCACTGGGATGGAGCATCAGGATTTCACTCTCTGGGCTTTCAACCTCAGCTGTGGATGTGTCCTGCCTTGCAGAGCAGAGAGCTGGTGTCAATGAAGGTGGAGGCAGTTTCACAGGTTGGGCTTGGATCTGCTGGAGTCCAGGCACTGGAGATCATCTTCTGAACATCTCAGCAAAGCCCTCTCAGGATTTCCTAGGAAGACATTTTCAGAAATTCCCCTTTCCTGACATACCACATGATGTTTGTTTGGGGCATTTGGGGTGACCTGGAGACACAGCCCTGCATCCACAGCTTGTCCTGGGCAAGCTGCACCCACACCTGCCGGGTTGCAGTGCTGCAGCTGAGCTCAAGCCAGGCAACCCCCGTTGGTGTCAAATTCTGCCCTGGAGGGCACAGCTGCTCACATTTATTGGTGTCTGCAGCAGCTGGCAGCCCCGACTGCCCAGCTCACCTGGCACTGCTGCTGTGCAGGCTCACCTGGGGAGTGAGGCCACCCCAGCCCTGCCCCCCTCCATGTTTCCTCTGGGGCTGGACCCAAACAACCCCTTCCCCTCCATCCTCAACCGCGCTCCGCTCACGTCTCCAAGCCCAGAGGCTTCTGCTTTTGGGGCATTTTGAGCAAAACCCAGCTGCTGCTTCTGCTGCCTGCAGTTCTCTGAGCTGCTGGAGTTTCACTGCTGCAATCTCCCATCCACTGTACAGCCAGGGGCCCCAGAGCCTCCTCCTGCCCATCCCTTCTTGCCTGGGGAGTCTGAAGGAGCTGCTGCTGCTCTGCCAGTGCCTGCACTGCAGCCTGGCCCTCGTGGGAGGACAGGGTAAGTGTCCCCTGGGGCTCAGGGTGTGCTTTATTCACATTCTGCCTTAACAGGAATTATTTCTAAAGGCAAAGCTGTCACCCCAACGCTGCTGGGGTTTGGAAGGGCTGCAACACGTGAAGGGTTTTTTACATAAAGGGTGAGAAAATCTCTGTCATGCTCAGAGCTGGAGGGCAGAATGTGGGTCCTGATTCCTCCCCTTCACATCCAGATCAGCTCTGATTATAAAATCACAGAATTCCTGACTGGTTTTGGTTGGAAGGGACCTTAAAGCTCCTGTTCCACCCCCTGCCATGTGCAGGGACACCTTCCACTGTCCCAAATTGCTCCAAGCCCTGTGCAATATGGCCTTGGATATCTCCAGGGATGGGGCATTTCTACTGCTGCTCTCCAGGCAAGTTTGTGGCTAATGGTTTGTGTGATTTCCCTCCAAGTTAAACAAAAAGTAACTTTTTTTTTTTTTTTTTGCTTTGCCTTGTTAAATCCCATTTCAATTTCTGTAGTAATTCCTAGGTGTTTTCATCTTACCACTCAAAATCCTTCCTCTCACTCAGAGTACAGATCCTCTGCCTTTTGCGTTAAGAAATTATTGCATATATTAAAGCTTGTTTTCTACAGAGTAGGCATTGAAGCCAGGCTATGGCTGGGGGGGGGGGGGGGGGGAGATAAAGCTCATGACTTTGGGGATTTTTGTCAGGTTGCTGTCACAGTTTTGGATAGAAAAGCAAGGACCCACTTGCTGCCAGCTCTCTGCTGTGGGCTGGGATTCTGCAGCTTTGTGGATGACAGTGCCAGAAGGCAGCAACAAAATATTCTCACAAAGCCCTTGATCTAGAAAGGTTCACTTTTTGGGAAGGGCAGTGAAAGACAAAGGAAAGCAAAGGGTTAAAGGCTGCCTGTGTTAGGAGCCACTGTCCTTAGCAAATAATAATCAGCATTGACAGGGCCTCTGGGCCAGACTCCCAAATTTACCAAAGTGAGGGTTAAAGGCTACACTGAGGAAATGCCACTTTATTTCAGCCAGGCTTCAGGAGGTCCTTCTGGGGACAAAGGGGCTCTCAGCACCTCCTGAGCTGCTCAGGCCAGGTTCTGTCACCATCACCACGAGCACAAGGAAGGGACAGGCTCATTTCAGGTACCTCTGGCTGCCCAAACCACGAGAGAGCAAAGGTGCCTCTGTCTGAAAACAGCAGTGTCAAATGCCCTCAAGCTGTTCCCTCCCTGGAATGTGGTGCAGGGCAGCCTGAGAGCATCATTACACAGAGCCCTGATCCCACAGCAGCCCTGAGCATTTTGGGGAGGTGCTGGGATGTGCCAGCAGCAATGGGCACAGGAGCCAGGCTGTAAATCCGAGCGCTTAAACACAATCACAATGTGATTTCAGGATCAGCCACAGGTGAATGCGAGGCTGCCAAGTGGCCAGGGAGGTGTTCCACAGCTGGTGAATGGGCTGAAAATCTGCTTCCCAAAAAGGGGCAGCCGGGTCCCTGCCAGCAGAGCTGGTGCTGCTGTGCCAGCCTCATTCCTCACCCATTGTCCTGCTGCCAGCAGGAGCCTGGCACAGCCTGGGTCACCGTGGGGCTGTGAGTGTCCTCAGTGCAAAGAGCAGCTTGGAGGATGCTGTGCCCCCAGCCAGCCCCCACACCTGCTGCTGCAAACCCTTCTGGAGCCAAGATCAGCTCTTTGATCGTCCTCCCTCAGCAGTGAGTGGTGGGGAACGTTTCCTGTGCTGCCTTTTCTCCTTCCTTTGTGGCACAATTGTTGTGCTCTGGGGTAGGCCGGCCTCACCTCCAGTGCTGGGGGCAGTTTGGGGCACCACAAGATAGGAAAGATATTGAAATATTGTAAGAAAGATGTTGAAGCATCAGAGAGTGTCCAAAGGAGGTGGTGAAAGGCCTTGAGGGGAACAGTTACAGCATGGTGCCAGGTAATGATTGGCATTGACTCCACGGTTCCAGCAGGCTGATCAATCACTTTATTATAACACACTTATTAAGAAACCATCACCCTCACAGCCAGTCTGATACAGTTTGACCTAATTGGTCCTTGATTCCAAACACCATCACCAGTGGCCAATCAAGAAATCACCTTTGGTAAACAAATCTCCATGGCACATTCCACATGTGCACAATGGCAGGTGCAGCAAGTGGAGATAAGAATTGTTTCTCATTCTTTTCTCTGATCTTCTCACAGCCTTCCCCAGGACAATGCCTGGTAAAGCTGTGCCTGCTCTCTGTGCCAGGAGCTGCTGCCCCAGGGAATTCTGTGAGGAGCAGCTGAGGGCACTTGAGGGCACCGAGAGGACACTCATCACAGTTAGAATTTCCTCATGAGAGGAAGAGGAGGGGCAGGCACTGATCTCTGCTCTGGGACAGGGACAGGAGCCAGGGAACGGCTGGGGCTGGGCCAGGGCAGCTCAGGCTGGAGAGCAGGAAAGGTTCTTCCCCCAGAGGTGCTGGCACTGCCCAGGCTCCCCAGGGAATGGGCACGGCCCCGAGGCTGCCAGAGCTCCAGGAGCCTTTGGGCAGCACTGCCAGGGATGGACAGGGTGGGATTTTGGGGGGTCTGGGCAGAGCCAGGGGCTGGGCTGGCTGATCCTGATGGGTCCCTCCAGCTCAGGACATTCCATGGTTCTGTGATGTCAAGCTGAGCACTGCAGGTGTGACACTGACTCCCACAAGTTGTGTATTTGCACGTGAAAAGCAAGATTTGGCCCCTTGCAGCTGCCAAGAGTCCTGTGGAGGCAGAATGCAGAGTAACCAACCAGGTTTTGGCCACAGATCCTCGGCATCAGGGTTCTTTGGGAAGATGATGAATAACGTTCCTGGTGCTTTCTCCTGTGTGCTGTGACCTCCTGCAGGCTCTCTCTGTCCTGTGCAGTCCTGGGCCATGTCTTGGCACCTCTGGCATTGAGCCATTGCCCTCAGCATGAGTGGGGTGCTCGCCCTGGCATCGCCCTCCCCTGATTTCTGTGTTTGCTGGTGGCAGCTCTGGGCAGCTCTGCTGTCTCATTCCACACTTGCTGGGCACCAGCTGAGTGTGAAAGGCCCAGGAGCAAGCCCAGACACTCCTGGGAGATCTCAAGGGGCACCTGATGGAGATCCAGACCCCGACGTTCCTCCTCCTGCTCTGTGCCAGAGCTCCTAGGAGCAGCACTGCAGGACTTTGGGGGTTCTCTCTGTTCCTCCAGTGCTACTGAGGGGTTGTTCCCGTGGGCAGGGATTCCCTGGGCTCTAAGGAAGCTCTGACCAGACTCCTGTACTGGTGGCTGGATCTCCAAATGTGGGACTTTTCACACTGCTGACGACCCAGACCTCTTGGATGCAAGGGGTGAGCAGGGGAAGAATTTGCAGTTAAAGTCAGAAATCATGGGAAAGTCCAGCAAAAATTGCCATGGATCTCCTGGCCGTGAATATTTTGTGTTGTTTCTATTCCCTCAGGATGAGAGTCTGTGCAGGTGTGAATCCAGCATCCCAGGAGAAGGGAAAATCACCCACGTTCAGATCCCTGGTTGTCCCTTGGCCACCCAGAGCAGCTCAGGCTGTAGTGATCCAAATGGTGGGAGAGGAGGGAATGAAATGAGGGCTAGAGCAGGAGATAGAGAGGAAATGCTCCCTAGGCAAGGCAACAGCTTGGAAGTTGGGGTTGATTGTTAGGATTTGCTGTAAACTCAACCCGTGAGCATGACACAGGATCCACATTTGACTTCTCCATCCCTCAAATCTGTCTGAATTATCCTTCCCCTTTCCATCTCACCTCTTTCAATGGAAAACCTGCAGTTAACAGAGAAACGGGGATTTGCTTTTTGCATCAGCAGAGCTGGGCACAGAGACCTGGCTTTGCTCTGGGTTTCTGGAGAATGCTGTAGTGAGTGCTGCTGTGAGAGGATGGGAGGAAGCAATTCCACATCTGCCAAGAGGAGCTGGGCAATTGTTGGGATTTCCATCAAGGTTTTTGTTGCCAGTACCCCATTCTGGGTTTGGGGTCTGCTCTAATGTGACCCTACAAATAACCTGTTTATCCTAGAACCTGGTATTGAGGGCAGGGCAGATAACTGCTGGCAGACTTGTCTTCTAACTTGGCTTCTCTGTACTAATTAATTCCTTGATTAATCCCCACCTGCCTGCCTCACTGGGGTTGCTGTGAAGCTTAATTGAATTTGTCTCTCATGCACCTGGCAAGCTGAAAGGAAAGGTGTTGTTCCCTGCTGTCAGAACACTCTTGTTGGATAACTCCTGTCACCAGCAAAGTGCACCTTGGATCTGGGCTCCTTCTTAGGTGAGGAGATACTTTTGGATTAGTGATTTGATGAATAAATAAGAGGATATTTGTATATATCTGTGGGAAAAGTTTCTGTCCCGATGCCCACATTTGCCAAAGTGATAGCAAAAAAAATGAAGCCTCATATTTTAACATTCAGCTGAGCAAGAGATGGGGAGGAACTGAATCAGGATAATCCCTTTTTATTCCACCAGGGAGCATAACTCTAATGATTTTGGTACTAAACTGCAGGTCAGCAGACACCTTTTGATTCTAAACTAACTGTTCATTAGGGATTCCCTCAGGACTGGCAGCTGTGGAACCCAGACTTGTTCCCAGGCATGGCAAATAACAAGGAATTAAAACCTACCTACAGTCCTGCAAGCAGTGGTAGTTTAGGCTACATTTAAACCCCAAAATCTACCCTAAGCACCCTCCAAACCCTGTTGTTCTCCTCAGTTGAAGCAGTTACTCAGCATTTAGTAACTCCAGTAAAATCCTTACATTCCAGATGTGTTCGATTTAAAGGAGGTTTTGGGAATATGTCCCCTATTCCCTTAGAGGAAAATGGTTTTGAGCTTGTAGTATTTTAAGGTGATTTCTTTATGCCTTTCTGAGATGGATTTGTGTTCTCGTAAGGAGCATGACCACCCCATTCCTTGGTTAATCCAGATTATCACTGCTAGTGGGGAATTAGGAGCAGATCCTACAGCCAGAGCTCAGGGTTTCAGCAGGAAGTTACAGATGCAGGATGCATTCCCTGGTTTTCCCACAACCCTTCCTGCCCAGAAACATCAGCTATTTGCATATTAACACTGATAACAGCGGCTGGGAGGCTTCTCATGATGTCAGAGCCCAGTGGCCACTGGGGGAGGAGGCTGGAGCCGCTGCCCTGGGCTGGGGAAAGCCCTGGGCGCAGGGCTCAGGCTGCTCCCAGCCTTGCTGTGGGATGCCAGCGGTGCCAGTCTGGGGTGTGGGGGCAGCCCGGGCTGCCAGAGACTCCTGCCCAGCAGGAACGGTGGCCATCTACCCTCATTTTTAGGTGGTGACTTGCAAAGGTGCTTCCTGTTGCTGAGCTGGCAGAGCCTCAGCAGAGCGGGGATGGACGAGCCCTGCCAAAACTCACCCCAGGCTGTGGGAAATGGATCCGTGGGACATTTTGAAAGTTTGATAGGAGGTTTATATAGTGTGTATTTGTGTGTAAACTTTGAGATAAGAAATACTGACTTAGAAATGCCTCTCAGTTGCCCCATCTCTAGGTCAGAAAAGAGCACAATGTATATATCTATATCTGTATCTATATCTATATATATATCTAACACTAGGCTGGCTGCACCCACGGGATGCTGACCTGCCTGGGGGCTCTTGGGAAAGATTTATTCCTTCTCCACAGAGCTGTGGAGGTGGAAGTGATCTTGTGAGGCCACACAGTCCAAACTCCTGCTCAAGCAGGGTCAGCCAGAGAGAATTGTCACGTCCAGGTGGCTTTTGAGCATCTTCAAGGATGGAACATCACCTTGCAGCTCAGGGTGCCATCAGCTTTGTTGGTCAGAATCCACCAGAACCCCCAGGTTCTTTCCTGCCTTTCCCTGGTCCCTCTCTGAAGCAGAACTTTTTATTTCCTCACTGTTGAGCTTTATAAGATTCCTGCCTCCCCATTCCCAGCCTGTCCAGGTCCCTCTGGCACATTACCCATCCCTTCCAGTTTGGTGCCAACAGCAAAAATTGTCAAAAGGAGATTCTGCCCCATCATCCAGATCACTAAATGTTAATCAGGACTGGAGCCAGGATTCCCAGGATTGACCCCTGACATACACAATCAGGCACTGGCTGCCAACTAAATTTCGTGCCACCCATCACCACCCAGCCCCTCTCCCAGTTTTCAATCCACTCACTCTGCTCCTCCAGCCCCAACAGCTCACACCGTAAGAGTGAGGGCTCCAAATCACCAAATCGGTTTTGCAGTGTTGGAGGGGATGAGCTGCATTTTCAAGTTTATTTTGCAACCAAAACGGCTGGAAAATTGACCTGGGAAAATCTGCAGGTCAGTCAATCATCAAGGGTGACTCGCAGGGAGCAGAGGCTGGAAACTGAAAGGCCACATCCCCTGTGACCTGCCAAGCAGGACCTTGGTGGCTTTTCCTGCTCTGAGCACAAACAAAAGCAGTTTTTAAAGCTCCTGTGCTGGCAGGAGGCCACTCGAGACTGCCAGCACCTCCAGGGCTGCTCGCTGATGGAGGTGGGAGCAGGATAAATATTTACAAGATGGATTTGTATGAAAAGGTGCCTTTGCATGTCCCAAGCACGAGTTTTGGTTCAAACCCCCATATTCATAGAAATCTGCCCCACTGGCCTGTGTGCAGCCCCATGCTGAGCTGGCTTGTGGCCCCTGCTGGGGTCAGTCCCCCCAAAACCAGCAAAAACCATCCCAAGTCCATTTCTGCTGGAAATGGAGTCTCAGTGGCTGCTTTGCCCCTCAGTTTACCCCCAGAAGGTCACAATGTTTGTTTGGCCCTCCCTGCCCCAAGGGGGGTACCAGCCCTTCCAAGCCCTGCCCAGCTAAAAAATGATGAGCCAAGAAAACCAGTGCCAGCCATGGCCATGAGATTGTCACCCAGGTCCTCCTGGTTCCTCCTCCTGCTCCTCCTCCAGTGAGCTGGCAAGGGCTCATCCTTGTGCCTCTGTTTCCCTGCTTGCCCTTTGCTGAATCTCATCACCCATCCTGAACAGGGGGAGCTGCATCAGGGGTTTCTCCCTCTGCTCAGGGCCTGGGGGTGCTGCTGGAGCCTTGCTGGGAGAACTGGGACCTGCCTGGTAAGGGTCAAACACGGTGTTATTTGGGCTTTCTGCAGAGGTGAGTGATGGAGACAGGGTCACAGGGTGCCCAGGCTGTGCCAGCAGTGCCCCAGGGGACTGGCACTGTCCCAGCAGCAGCTCCAGGTGGTTTCTGAGCTCCCAGGGCTGCCAGCACTGACACTGCCCCTGGCTCCAGCCCTGCTACTCTGCCAGGTCCCCAGATGAGGAAGGTGCCACCAAGGATGGGGAGTGGGTGGCACCCTGGGTCAGGGACCAGGAGGAGGTTCCTGTCCAGGGCTCCCCTTCTCCCCGTCCTCACAGGACTGGGAGAGCCTGGGAGTGGCTACCCCAAAACCTGCTGTGCCCAGGCATGGTGGCACCCCCGCTGGCCAGGGGCTGTCTCTTCCCCAGCAGGATGCCATGGCAGTGTCACCCTGGCTGATGGAGAGATGCCATTCCTGGCTGGAGACCCCACGGGTGGCACAACACAATTCCCTGGTTTATGGCCTCTTTTCCTGGGCTCTCCCAGTGGGCTGCTCTGGCTCTGCTGCTTCCTTCCCACCTTCCCCCATCCCTCTCCCCCTGCCCAAAGCTGGCTCAGGTGTGAGCCAACACGTCCAGCCAGGTGTGAGGGACAGGGGCACTGCCCAGGGCTGGGATGGGGGGCACAAACCCCCGAGTGGCTGTGGGGGACCTACAGACCTCCCCTGGCTCTGGGTGGTGTCCCCAGTGCTGTCCCCTCCCTCCAGGATGGGCTTTGTTGTGTTTTGGTGTCTGGGGGCTTCAGTGGCCCCAAGGAGCCCAGTGCCACCCCCACTGCGGGGTGGGGGATGTTGGCTCCCCTGGAGCTGCCCTGGCTCCTGCATCCATCCCCTGGGGCAGCCTCCTCTTCCTCCTGCCTGGCCCTGGGAGGCTGAGGAGGGCCTGGGGCTGCACATGGGGCTGTTCTCTGTACAGGGACCCTCTGTCCCCCTCACTGCCACCCCCAGCCTGGTCACTCCAGCCAGGACAGCCCAGTCAGTATTTAGTGATTAAATGAGGAGCTGTGGACGTGTCCCTGTCCCCAGGCCAAGAGGGACACAGCTCTGCCAGCTGGGGCTGTGTCAGGGCAGGGCTGTCCCCACCGTGCCACTGGCTGGGGACCAGCAGGGAGATCCCATGGAGTGCCCTGAGGTGACAGTGACATCCGTGTCCCCGGGCTGGCCACTGTGCCAGCACCATCCTGTCCCTGCTGCTGCTCTCCAGGCAGCCAGAGCTGCTGAAAATCTGAGCTCCTCGAGGAGGAGTCAGGGCATCCTGGTCTGGAGGAGGCTGGCTGCTCTGGGGAGGGGATGTGGCCCTTCCATGCTCACCCAATGTCCCCCTGTGCCATCAGCCAGAGCAGGGGGGCAGCTGGAGAGGGCTCAGAGCAGGGACTGTGTGCAGGAACCTCTGCCTCAGAGGGGCAGAGAAGCACCCCAGGGTTTGCCCAGAGCTGGAACAGCTCCTGCTTCCACAGAACAGTAAATTTGACTTTTCTCTGTGACTTTTCCTGACTTGTTCTGTGGTCACTTGAGCCAAGAGGGCCGCAGAGCCTTCAGCAGCACCTTGGGTGTCAGATCATACCCTTTTTAGCCCAGAGATGGGACAACTAAGAGGCATTTTTAAAACTTTTATTCCATTTTCAGTCTCATGTGAAGGGTGACACAATACAGATGTTATAATTCACGCCATCACAATCAGAAGCCAGCTATTTATTAATTACAATACATTATAAGTGTTTCTTGGCCTATCAGTTTTAGTCACACTCTGCTGTCAATGCCTTAAAGTCAATCATCATGTCAGCCCATTTAGTCACACTCTGTGAGCCTCCTGTCACATTTTGAGAATTTTCTACAAATCCATTTCCCACACTGGGCACAGGGAAATGACACCTGTAAGGGACTGAGCCCATCAGGGACATCCCAGAGCTCCTTGTGTTCCTTGCCAAGGGGTAATGAGGGACTTTGCAGCCTGGAGAGGTGGAAGAAGGGGTGATGGATTTAAGGGGTGAGAGTCGTGCCCTGGCTGTGTGGGGAGCAGGGCAGGAGCTGGCAGCTGTGCAGATGCAGGTGAGAGGGGAGCAGAGACAAAGCTGCTCCTTGCAGGGGGATTTCACTGCCAGAATTGGCTGCTCCAGCTGCACAGAGGCTCCCAGGGAGCAGCTCTGGGTGTGTTGGGATGTCTCCAGCCTTGCTGGGGTGTTGGACCCCACTGGCCAGGCTGGAGGCTCGTATTTGGGGGTGCAGAGGGGGCTGCTGTGCCCCTCAGGGCTCATCAGCCCCACGTCACTGGTTTGATGTGTTGGGTTTGGCTGCTGAGCCAGGCTAAATCCCCAGGATCAGTGATGTCCCTGCCCTTGCTGGGCAGCAAACGAGGGGCAGGGGGGATGTGGGGCTGCATCAGCAGCTCACCCCAGTCAGTGCTGGGAGAGCACCCCAAGTTTGGGCAGTGGCAGAAGCTGCTTTGGGGATCATACTGGGAGCTCGGGATGAGTGTCTGGCGGGGAGATAATCTGGAGTGGCTGCTGCTGTGGCAGGAAAACAAACCTGTGTCAGCTTAATCTCAGCTGGGAAAGGGATGGGAACCAGCATGGATGGGGATGCCCTGCTGGAAAGCAAAAGGAATTAACGAAGGCCAAAATGAAGTGCTTAGAGTGTGTTTTCACCCAGAAAAAGGAATTTTCTAGGGCTCTGATTTGGTTTAAATTCACATTAAAGCCCCACCAAAAGGAGGTTCTGGTTCTGCCTTGGTAGGATCTGGATGGAGTTACAGCCTCTGAAGTTCAAGCCCAGTGCCTCAAGTGCTGAAGCAAATCTGGCTGCTTTGCTCTGCTGGAACGTGCCAGAATTTACCTGTCCTTTGTGAAGAGGCCTGCAATAAGCTGGCAGTAAGGTGGTTTTCCCTAGAGAACAAACCTCTTGCCCCCAAAATACCCACCCAGATGCACCAGAGGCCTCAGACGTGGCCCCTCCTCAAGGAGCTTGTTCTGTGTGGCAAAGGCCAAACCCTGCAAGCTCTAAAGTTGCCTTAGAAGTCCTTAATTAATTTTTTTACTCTTTAAAAGTCACAGCTCCTGCAATCATGTGATTGCAAGGACATGACATTACTGAGGAAAGCACAGGGTTTGGGTAAACACTGAGAAAACAAAAACCACCAGTGAGGAGTCTCCTCCTATTTTCTTCGGAAAAATCCCCTCATGACTTGGACAAACCCAGTGGTGCTGGCCTGGAGGCCCTGCTGGCAGCAGCCAGGGCTCAGTGTGGGCAGGGAGGGAAGTGAAAAAGCTTTGCCTTTGTGTAAGGCTGCAAAATGGGGTTGCCAAACAGGATACAGGCTGGGCGAGGAGGCTGTGGCTGCCCGGGTGCATCAATCGCTGGTGCTGATAATTGTATTTACATTAAAAGGAGTTGATCTTTTTGGTGGTTCACTGCTTGTTTAGACTCTGCTCTGAGCACTCGGCTGCTATGGGAGCTTTGGTGCACTGAGATTTTTTGATATTTAGTTTTGTTGAAACAAATGCTGCTGGTTAAAATTTGCATCCCAGGATTCTGGCTGGAGCCTGGGGATGGATGTCACAGGGCAGCAATCACAGAATTATAGAATCATTAAGGCTGGAAAAGACCTTTAAGATCATCAAGTCCAGCTGTGAGCCCAGCACCACCACTGTTCACCACTAAGCCATATCCTCAAGAGCCAGATTCTCACATTTCTTTGAACACTTGCAGGGATGGGTGACTCCATCTGTTCCTTAGGCAGCCTGTGCCAGTGCAAGCTTTTAAATTTTTTTTTTTCACTTAATATCCAACCTCAACCTCCCTTGTGCAACTTTCTTCTCTTTCTGTCACTTGTACTTTGCCTGAGACCAAGAGCTGGGTGGGAGCCCGTGGGCTCCTGCTCCAGTGTGGGGAGCTCCAGCTCATGTTTTCTCTCTCTGAAGAGATGAGAAGGTAATTCCCCCTGTGAGTCAGAGCCTGCTGGGGCCTTCTCTGCAGAGATCCCAGGGAAATGGATCACTTTTGTTGCCCAAGAAGCCCTGGGGTGCCCTGGCTCCCCTGTGAGCTGGGGCAGCCCTGCTTTGTGCCCCACAGGCAGCTTTTCCTCGCTGGCTGTCAGGGATCCCAGGGAAGGTTTGGGTGAAATTCAGCCCAGCTGGTCACCTACCCAGTGGGTTTTGTGCTCCTGCTCCTGCCTGTGCTGCTTTTCCTGCCCTGGCAATCAGCATTTTGGCTGGAGGTTGTCCCCTGGCACTTTGGTTTCCTAAGGTCGGGCATGTATCACATGCCTCCTCCTTTTCACCCAATTTCTTTTCCTGCAGCCTGAAGTGACAGTAAAAGTAAATTCAAATGAAAGCCTGTTAGGAGGAATCTGTTTGGGGTTTATTCTCTCTGTGGGCTGCAGGAGTGGGGCTGCTTGAGGTTGCTCAGGGCAGCTCTGCTGAGCCCTTTCTGCTGCCTTGAAGCAGAAAAGCCTTACCCTTACAAATGTACACACACCCCTGAAGCTGAAAATAACCTCCAAAATGCTGTTCAGCCTGGAGAAAAGGAGCTCAGAGTCTTTTCCAACCTCACTGATTCTGTGGTAGTAATTTATAAGAGCTTTCTGCAAACAGACCCCGCGCTGGGAGGGAGCCTGGCCTGCCCTGGCAGCTCACACAGAGCTGTGAGGCTGCAGGGAAATCCCTGCAGGGAATTCAGGTTCCTAATCCCTGCAGGGGACCCTGCCTCGTTGGAAGGATTTCAGCTTTACAGGGTTGGTGCTGGGTGCTTTGGTGGCCACTGAGTCTGTTTGGGTTGGGACTGTGGCTTTCCCAGGCATATTCAAATATGACATAACATAACCATAAATGATGATGTGTATGTGCATGTATATATGTATTAATAGGTCATATATATGTACATTTATAGGCCATATATATGCATATTTATAATCCATATATATGTATTTATATGCCATATATATGTATTTATATGCCATATATGTATGTATTTAAATGTCATATATATGTACTTATATGCCATATATATGTATTTATATGCCATATATATGTATTTAAATGTCATATATATATTTACATGTCATATATATGTATTTATATGCCATATATATGTGTATTTATATGACATATATATGTACTTAAATGTAATATATATATATATGTATTTATATGTGTGTGCACAGAGAAAGGTATGGCAGCACTATTTGAATGAAAGCAAAGTGGTTTGGGTGCAAATCTAAGGAGATCTGCTGTTGCCTAAATGTGTTTTAATTGTAAAGGAAAACTCTCAGTTCAGCAGCTTTGCAGCAAAGTGTAACAGTGGGTGTGTAGTGGGGACAGGGGGATGCCAGCACAGCCCCCCTTGCACTGGGTGGTCTCTGCTGGACCCGTCAGAGTGGCTCTGACCCATCTTGGCCACCTCGTGCTCCATCCCTGCACATTCCCAGCGCATTCCTGCAGCCCTGCTGGGCCACCCACCTTCCCCCACAGCACCCCCCTGGCTTCCTCAGCTGGGAAAAGCCCCCTCTCCCGGAATTCCCACCTGCTCCGCCCCCAGCCCCTCTAATCCCTTTATGGTGTTTGTGCCGGGCTCCTCCTGCCGATCCTGCTCTTTGCCTTCCCTCTAATCTCCCCACCGAGCTGTTTGGCAGGACAAAAACCAGCCCGAGTTGCTCACACGGATCCTGGGGAGAGGGAATGTTCTCCCGGGGGGGCTCCAGGGCTCTGGGAGGTGCTTTGGGGGGGGGGGGGGTTAACAACCAGGGAGGAACTCCTTCAGTTCTGAGCAGCATCCTGAATCCTGGAGGATGATCTAGAGTAAAACCCAAATCTTCATCCCCAAATCCCTGCTTTGTACCCAGGGATGATCCTGCTTGGGCAAGTGTGGGGAGGGATGTGGCAGCCAAGGCCCAGCCCCCTGCCCTGCTGCAGCACCAGGGGAAGGTGTAAGAAGTCACCCCATGAGGTAAATTAGTCCATGTTGAAGCCCTTTGTGGTAAAACAAATTGTGTTACTGAAGATTTTCAATCTGAAAATTTTAATTTATTGCTATCCTATCAAAGCAACAAATATCTTTGGTGCATTTTGGCAAGGCTGGAAAATGCTCAGGGTAATAAAGCCTCGAAATAAGAGAGAGAAAAACTGGAAGAAGTATTTAGGGCTTGGCCAGGTCTCCTAGGATGGGTCTCCAGATTGATTAAAAAAATACACTGGGAAGGGGAGTGGCCCTGCTGCATCCCTGTGGGCACGGGGGTGACATCCCAGATGGCACCAGAGGCGATGGTTGGTCCAGGCTGGAGCAGCACAGCAGAACCTGCTTCTCTCCCTGCTGTCCTCCATGTGGAGAAACCCCTCTGCTACAGCTCTGAACGAGCTTCACAAAATCCTCTGGAGATTTATCTGTGACCTTTTACTTCTCCAAGGACACCCCTGCTCCCTTTCCTGCCCTCGGCTCCGCTGCCTGCTGACCTTGGGCCAGTGACTGATTCGCTGAGCCTCGTGGTGGTTAATATTTACTGTACCTGGCGTGGAGGGGAGCAGGCAGGAGCCCGCTGATTGCAGAGCCTGGGCTTGTCTGGGGGCAAATGTTATTCCAGAGCCTCGAGGACCCAGGTGTGAATTGTGCTCGCTGTTCTTGGTGTAACAGGGTTGTTGCTATGGAAATGGCTGGAATTAGGCTTGGTGAGGTGAGGCTTGATCCCAGGAAAGACTGACTAAGCAGGTGCCCAACTTTATATGGCAGAAACGCTTTTTCCTGCTTACTAAAATCCTTTTTGGTGTGAAATAATTGTGTCTATTTGGCGAGCTGCCTCGGGGGTGATGTTTGGGCAGGGATGGTGCCATGGCATTGGGGGACCTGGTGTAGTGGTAGCACTGGGGTAACAGCTGGGCCCAGTGACCTTTTCAACCCTTAGGAATTCTGTGATTCCACTCCTGTGCCTCCACAGGCTGCTGTTGTCCCTGCTGTCCCCAAACACCACAAACCCACCGTGTTTGCTCTCCTGGGGCAGGTGGGCTCTGACCAGGTGAGGGATTATTGGTGTTTGTTCTGCCTTCCCCTTTTGGGTGTTTTGATGCTCAGTGATTCCAGCTGCTCACAGAGGAGCTCTGCTTCCCAATCCAGGTTACTGGGCTAACTCAGCCTGGATTTTGCTTCATTTCTCCCTGGGTTTGAACCCACTCAAGCTCCGGGGTATTTCTGCACAGGTGGGCACATGCAGGAGGGAACCAGAGCTTTCACTGGGAATAAATTGAGTCTCTCCTCACCCAGCTGAGTCAGGAAGGTGCAGGGTCTCGGCAGAACCCCGCTGGCACAGTGAGCACACCGGCGCTGGCCCTGCTGTCTCTGAGGGACGCAGCTCCCCTCTCCTCGGATGCTGTTCGCAGTCCTTCCCAAGGGATGCAGCTCCATCTCTGTGCTTTCTGCTCAGCATCAGCCGCTGCCTCTCCAGCCCTGAGGCCGATCCCGCGGGCCCCAGCTCCCCGGCGGGATGGAGATTCAGATGGAGACGGGAGCAGGGAGCGGAGGATCCGGCGGAGCCGCTGACGCCTCCCCGGCACGGCGCCGGCTCGGTGCTGCAACGCCTCCGGGAAAGGGCTGCACACCCAGGGGTGCATTTCCTCCTGCCCTCGGACGGTTTCCAAACAAGAATGAGGAAATGCTGAGCTTTGCAGCCACATTCGTGGATGTGTCCCTAAAATACCCCGCAGAGGGAGGTGGCTGCTTTCGAGCTGCACCCCAGCTTCACTTGTAAGACACCCTGAATGTCGCCGGGGCAGCGTCAAGGACACGGGGGGAGACCTGCGTGGCTCTGCCGCCGCTGCTCCAGGGACCTTGGGCACATCCTCGTGTGCCAACCTCCTTCCCAGGCTCTGCTCGGGGCAGCACCCAGCAGTTGTGGGGGGTGACGTCTGGCCCGCCCGCAGCCCGCTGCCACTGATGTCACCGCCCGGTCACCGAAATTGCTAATTAAGTTTTGCCTCTGTCGCTGCCAATCTCATTTCCTGGTTCTTGTGCAATCCCAAGTGCTTTCAGGTTTCTTCCCGATTCTTTATCTGCCTGCGGGACCAAAACACCTTCAGAAGAAAAACAGAGCTGATGTCTTGGGTCAGTGCCCGGGGAGGAGATGTCCTGTGGGGGGCAATCAACCGTGAAAAAGTTTTTTTAGCTGCCGTGGTGCTTTGCAGAAAAACATTCCTGGGGGTGAGTCAGGCAGCCACAAACTGTCTTAAGAACTGGGGAAATTAGCAAAAACCAAACTTCTTTAGAGCCCAGACATGCCTTAAAGCCTTTTCTCCTTTTTTCATCGGGAAACTCCTTAAAACGCGGGGCTGGAGAGTCGAGGCGCGCTCACTCCGCCGGGTTTGCTTGGTGGGGGGAAGCTGTTTGGAATCTTGTCCTCCTCCCAGAAAAAAAAAAAAAAAAAAAAAAAAATCCGGGAGTGTTTGAGATAACCCCCGGAGGCGCCGGCACGGGCTGTGCCCATGCTGGCTGTGCCCTGGCACGTTTGGGGTCTGTCTGCTCCGACACGTGGGAGCCTCTCACGCAGGATCTATGAAAAACCGGGAAGGCAGCGAAGCGTTTAATTCAGCTAATTGGATCTGCGTTCGGCTCAATAGCTGGAAATTGCTGCTATATTGAAATAATCGACTCAAATTCACACCTGTTGGCTGAGGGTTTTTAGCTGACTGTAAATCACAGGAGAGCCTATGCTGAGCTTGGATAGTTTGGCTGTTTAAAGAGACTCTACTACGCTCTGGTGCTTAAAAATTGTGCTTTAACTCAGCGGTTTATAGATGGGGAGGGCTGAACTAGGAGATTGTGGTGTTTTCCCAGCAGCTCTCCCTGCAGCTCTCAGCCCTTCCTCCCTTCCAAGGAAAGCCTTGGGGGCAAACCCAGCCCTGCAGCCACGGGGGGCTGAAGCCGGGTGGGAAGGGGTCGTTCCTGGGGTGTCCAGGGCAGGATGGGGGGAGAGAGGTACTGGTAGGGCTGCCAGGCATCTGTCCCCGTCCCTGTCTCGGGAATCTGGCTGCCCCTGTTCCAGGGATCTCGTTGCCACTGATGTCCCCAGGACCACCCAGGCACCCAGATCCATTCCATCACACATCCACATGGTCCCAGCCAGGTTTTGGGGCGCTGGGGGACCACAACCCAGCAGCCTCCCCAGCTCCCCCCTCGACAGCAACTTAGCAGCGCTGGGAGTAAAACACCTGCACGCGTGTACGAGGGCAACCCTACACAAACAAGGGGCCAAAAGGGGCAACACACTCAGAGAGGGAACCGGAGGTGGTAAATATAATTTTCAATGAGTAACACCTGTTTTTTTTTTAATAAACAAGAAGTTATTGAGCCAATAACTCACTATTTTTAAAATAAAGTGGTGCCTTAGCTGTGCGATAGCTGTCTTTTTTAATAAGTAATATTTTAATAAGAAAAGAAAACAATACTAAACGTCCCCAATGGGTGTCCCGGAGGTGGGGAGCGGGGCCGGGCCCTGCCGCCCGGGGCGGAGCCGCGTCCGCACCGCCCCCGGCCGCGGGCGCCTTTAAAGCGCGGGCGGAGCGGGCGCGGGCAGCGCCGGGGCCGGTGAGGCAGCGGGTGGCAGGTTCGAATCCCGCTGCGGGAAACAACCGGGGGTGGCGGGGGGAACTTTGGGTGCCTTGTTATGGGCCGGGAGGTTGGTTTGTAGAGTACGCGTGGGGAGATGGGCAGGGGTGATGCGGCACTCACCTGTGCGCCCTCGCAGGGCCGTCGCCATGTCGGTGTCGCACAGCTCCAGGCTGAACAAGCTGGTGCGGGAGCAGTACATGAGGCTGCCCCAGGATGGCAGGGTTCAGGTCACCTACGTCTGGATCGACGGCAGCGGCGAGGGCGTGCGCTGCAAGAGCAGGACCCTCGAGAAGGAGCCCAAGAGCATCGAAGGTAACGCGGCTGCTCGTCCCTCGGGTGATGGGTGGTGCGCTGGAGGGCCCTGAGCATCGCTGGGAAAAGTTCTGGGGTGCTTCGGGCGGTGGGAGCTGGGCCGGGCTCTCCCTGGTTGTGTGGCACCAGTGGTACCTGTTGCAGCTGTCAGGTGGGGTTGCTCCCAGCAGCAGGGTGAATATCCAACCTGCGTCCCTGCGGTTTGCCTAATCCGCTAATCTCTGCTATTAGAGCTGGGCGGGAAGGGGAGAATGAGTTGCTCACCCCTTTCCACAAGGCAAACAGGGATGGAGATGTGTCGGCATCTGGATGGGGTTTGGCAGAGGGAGGTGGAGTAGCTGGGACTGATCTTACCCGTGCCTGATGGTGCTGGGGTGGGGTGAACACTCTGACTCTCAGGGAGCACCGATGGGCTCTGGGGATGTGCAAGAAAACCTTTGTGGCTGACATCCCATGGAACTCGGCACCCTTTGGGTGCTCCGTCCTGGATCTGAGCCGCCAGCACTTGGCACAATCCGCATGTGGACCTTTTCCCAACCTCGCTCCCACCTCCGTCCCCCTCCTGCCTCGCAGATGTCCCCGAGTGGAATTTCGATGGCTCCAGCACGGCACAGGCAGAGGGCTCCAACAGTGACATGTTCCTGGTGCCGGTCTGCATGTTCAGGGACCCTTTCTGCCTGGACCCCAACAAGCTGGTGCTCTGCGAAGTGCTGAAGTACAACAGGAAACCCGCAGGTGAGCACCCCCAGCTCCCGAGGGTCACCCCCTTATTATTTAGGGTGTCACCTGCCCCAGGGGCCGCCTGCTCCGCACCGCCGGCCCTGGGGCGCAGCTGAGCACTCGGCCCCAGGCTCCAAAATCCAAGCGCTGGTGGCGGTGGCTGTTTGCTGGACCTGGGTTAGTGGCACAGGGCGAGGAGAAGAGCAGCGAGACACGGAGTTCACTCACAGCTCTCACCAAAGGCTCGTGAGCCCGAGCTTGCCCAGCCTCGGGGGGAGCAGGAGCTGGAAGTGCGGGGTTCTGACGTGCCGGGGTTGTGGTTGCTCTTCTCGCTGGTGGGAGGCTGCAGAAAAGGAAGGAGGAGATGCTGAGACGGCGTGTGCTGGCTCAGAGTGACCTTTTGCAAACTGCCCCAGAACGCGCGGCTCTCGGTCTTATCGCCGAGTCCGCAGTCGCAGGAGTCTGCAGTCCGTCTTGTCCCTGTGATAAAGCCCCAGACACAGGAAAAGGAGCCTGTTTGCAGGGACGTGCTGAGGGGCTCCCGGAGGGGTTATTTGCCGGTAATTAACCGGATATTTGCCACTCGAGCAGGGCTGTGTGCCGCTGGGTGTGAGGGGGAGGGAGAGGGCATCTGCGGGTGATGCAGCTCTGCCGTGAGAGCAGCGGGCAGGGATGGTGAAAGACGGGGCTGATTCCTCCTCCAGCAGCGTCCAGACACGGCTGGGGGATGTGTCTTGGGTTGAGATTCCTGCCCGGCAGCTCCTCCACTGCAGGAGTTTGTAAAGGGAGCCCTGATCCTGGGGCAGAGAGAGCTCAGCCCAGAGCCCTGATGGTGAGAGGGGTGCACCCTCCAGCTCTTCCCGTGGTGGGTTTCCATGGACCTTAAAGGCTGTGTGGGTTCAGGGAAAGAAATTCTTACCTTTACTCCCCATCTGCCACTGCTTCCTTCCAGCCCCACGCTCTGTTGTAGCTGCTCTGGGGTTTTATTGCAAGTTAGGGCAGAATGTGCAGCCTGAAGCCTGCCTGTCCCTGTCACAGCAGTTTTTCAGCCTTTTTCACTGATGTCTTGGTCCAAGCTCTCATTCCCCTTGCCTGGCTCGTTCATGTCTGGACAGTTCTCTGCTATCTGTATTTTCCTGGCAAAGCCCCAGTTGCCTTGAGCACCTCAAAAGGCCAAGGCAGGGCCAGCCAGTCTGGATGCTAACCAAAACCATGGAGCTGCAGAAAGATGAGGATAATTAAGATGAGGCTGGTAGAAAGTGGATGGGGTGAAGGAGTGATGGAAGTGCCTGTTCCCAGATCTGTTGAATGCCTGTAGGATGGGGCTGGGGTAAGGCTCCTTGTCTCTCGGTAAGAGGAGGAGGATGGACCATCAGCAGTGGTTTGGAGAACAGGGTAATTAAACCCTTTTGACCTGTGGCCTGATGCTCTGGTGATGGAGTAACTGTGAGGAGGAATTTGGTGAGCAGGAAGGGGGATTCACTCATGATTTCCTCAAGGTTTCTGTGGGAAGCCCTTGGCAGAGGTGGAGCTTCTTGGGGTGGGATGGAGCAGACCATGGTGGGTGCTGGCTCACAGCAAGCTCTAACCCAGACCTCTGCCCCCAGAGACCAACCTGAGACACACGTGCAAGAAAGTCATGGACCTGGTGAAGGACAGCCACCCCTGGTTCGGGATGGAGCAGGAGTACACCCTGCTGGGCATCAACGGCCACCCCTACGGCTGGCCCGACAACGGCTTCCCCGGCCCGCAGGGTAAGAGCTCCCTCCTGCCCCAGCCCCAAACCGCCCTCAGCTCCCACCCTGCTGCCTGTGGCGGTCAGCCCATCCCAGCTCGGTGCAGCTCTGCTGTCAGGGATGGCCCCAGGTAGGGGCTGTTTGCCCAGAGCACCTGGTGCCCCTGGCTCACGTGAGCCGCGCCGCTCCCGCCGGACCCTGCTTGCACAAACAGCTCAGCTGCACGACTTGTTTGGCAAGGGCTGGAAAAACCTCCTCCCCTTGGCTGTTGGGGAAAGGGCTTGGCATGGCACGTTGTGCCCTCCTGCACAGGGAGCCAGCTCCTCAGCTGCCTCCTGGAGAGAGCCAGAGGTTCCCCAGCCTGATTTTGTGTGGACCGGCTGCTTGCAACATCTCCCTTCCCCGAGGCAGGGTGAAGATCCTTGCCTTACCTGCTTGAATGGGGAAGATATCAAACCCCAGCGAATTGGATTTTCTAGCGTGAACAATGCCAGCTGTTGTCAGAACAATCTCAGAGGTTTGATGTGCTCAGAGGGTGAGGGAGGTGCCCCTGGGCAGACCAAACTTTCCTTATCTCGAGGTCACCTCCCAGTTGATGTGTTACAAGTATTATTGAGCTGCTAAGATAAGGCTGAGGTTTCACAGATGAACTGCTCACACTGCTAGTCCTGGAGCTGGGGTTGGTGGCCTGATATCCTGTGGAGAGAAACATCATTTTAATTCCCATGAATCCTCTGCCCATGGCAGCAGGTATCTGGGAGTGTGGGATTATGTTACAATGCTGTTGTTGCTCCCTGAAGCTTTCCTTGGGTGCTGACTCCTTGTTCTTTCCAGGCCCCTATTACTGTGGGGTTGGAGCAGATAAGGTGTATGGGCGTGATATTGTGGAGTCCCACTACAAGGCTTGTCTCTATGCGGGGGTGAAGATCTGTGGCACCAATGCTGAGGTGATGCCCTCCCAGGTATGTGTGGATGGCCCCAGGCAGCCCATTCCCAGTGATGGATAGGAGTTATCATGGGGCTGGAATAAGCCAGCAACTCCCAGCTCCTCTGGAACACCAAATCCAGTGACTCCTCACGTCAGTTTTGCTTAGCTGGGAGCAGTTGCAGTGCTGGAATGGAAATGTGCATTTGATTTTCTCCTAACTCACCCTGAGCTCCTTGCACAGCTCAGGAGAGCTCACAGCAGAGTTGGGAGCTCCCCCGTGGGAGCAGGGATGTGGACAGGCTGCAGGAGCTGGGACAGGCTGCAGGAGCACCATGTGGAGTGCTGGGGTCTGAGCCCTGTTCTGGAACTGGGAACTGGAAATGTGGGGTGGGACAGGGCCTTGGGGAGCAGTTGGGAGGATTTGGGTTTATCTAGGTGTGAGCAGCAGGGAGCCCTGATTGCATTAGGCAGGTGGCCAGACTGACCGACTGCAGGTCCTGATTCTCCTGCTGCTGATGTGGTGCTGATAAGCAGGGGCTTATCAGCAGTGGAGCTGAGGCAGGACTTTTACCCACCCCGCTGTTTGCCCCAAATTCTTAAGGGTCCTTCTTGGTTGCCTTCCACATCCTGGGCTCGGGCTCTTCCATGCCAGCAGCCACAAAGACGTCACCCTGTGCTTAGTAACCGTGGGTGGTGCAAGCCTGGCTCCAGCCAGGCAGGGAGCAGCCCTGGGAAGGACTAACAGGCTCCTTGCTAATCCTCTGCCTTGTTTGCAGTGTGGGCTGGGGGTCCTGCTCACAGCAGCTCCAGCATCAGTCAGACATGGTGTTTATTTACCTCTGTTTTGATTTAAAACCCCTCTGTTTTTGCTTTACATAGCAACAAGCAGTTTCTTCCCAGTTTTTTTTTTGTTTGCCAAAGTTGTCCTGTTGCTTGCCTCAGTGCTCCCCATCCTTGTTGCTGATTCCCAAGGGTAACATTCAGCCACAGCTCAGGCTGGGAGTGGCAGGGATGTGGTGGCTGGAGAGGCGCCCACCTGCCCATCCTCACCTGGGCATCTGCTCGCCCCTTCCAGTGGGAATTCCAGGTGGGCCCGTGTGAAGGCATTGAGATGGGGGATCACCTCTGGATGGCTCGGTTCATCCTGCACCGTGTCTGCGAGGACTTTGGGGTTGTGGCCACTCTGGACCCCAAACCGATGACCGGCAACTGGAATGGCGCCGGGTGTCACACCAACTACAGCACTGAGGAGATGCGCAGAGAAGGGGGTCTCAAGTGAGTCCTGGGGGGTTTCAAGGGGAGCCTTAGGACTCAAGTGAGTCCTTGGGGGCTCCCTGGGATGTACCTGGGAGGTTGGGGGTGTTCTGGGCCATATGGAAGTGTCTCCCCACCTGTGTGGCTGCACCAGGCAAGGTTGGGGTTGTCCCAGCTCATTATTTTAAGAGCAGCTCATTATATGAGGGATCCCCTGAGCTGTCCTTGTCCCTGCACAGGAGGAGGGGGTGACACCCCCCAGATGGACCTACTGAACCCCCTCTCCTCTCCTCTCCCACAGGCACATCGAAGCTGCCATCGAGAAGCTGAGCAAGCGGCACGATTACCACATCTGCGTGTACGACCCGCGGGGCGGCCGGGACAACTCCCGGCGCCTCACCGGCCACCACGAGACCTCCAACATCTTCGAGTTCTCCGCCGGCGTGGCCAACCGAGGCGCCAGCATCCGCATCCCGCGCCAGGTCGGCCAGGATGGCTGCGGCTACTTCGAGGACCGGCGGCCGGCGGCCAACTGCGACCCCTACGCGGTCACCGAGGCCATCACGAGGACGACGGTGCTCAACGAGACCGGGGTGGAGACCAGGGACTACGCTGGCCACTGAGGCACCAGGGTGGGGGGAGGTTCTCGTGCCTACGGTGGCTTCTCACGTGGGATTTGTGCCTGTGCGGTGTCTTCAGCTGCAAGCTCAGACTCTTTAGGAACCTCGCTTCTGGTCTTGTGAAACTTCGCCTTAGAAATATGTATTTTATAGCAAGAGGGAGGGGCCCAACCCATTTTCTCAACCACTTTGTTTTTTCTGGTTCCTGGTTTTAGGTCATGAGGTTTTTAAAAAAAAACTTGCATTGAATTTTTTTTTTCCCCAATGGACTTTACACTGTGATGTACAGAGATTCCAATGTGGATGCTGCAGCTGCTGCTGTTTGCACCTATGGAGGGTGGTTGCTTTTTTTTTTTTCCATATCTCTGTTGCAAGGAAATGATAATAAATAATTTTCCTGGCTGCATGGCAGCTGGGTTATGCTGTGGCGAGTGCATTTTCCTGCAACTCCTAGAGCTCCGTGGAGTTTATAATTTGGGTGGTGCTGGTGGGTTGCAGCTACTGAACAGCCTGGGCAGGAACTGGAGCACAAGAGATGCTGGAAGATCCTTGAGGCAGGTGCCTGGAGCTGCCTTGCCTCAATTTCTGGACCAAAGGCCATCTCCTTCCATCGTGATCCCAAAGGCAAACAGAGCAGCGTGGGCTGAGCAAACAGCGGCTGGAGCAGCAGCTGGCAGGCGTTTACACAGGGTGTGTGCTGCTGAGTCAGCACAGCCAGCCCGCCCCAAGCACAGCCAGCACAGCCCTCCCCTCTGGGGACATCTTTGGGTGGAGCAGGGGACCCTGGGGACTTCCCCCTGCTGCCTGGGTGAGCCACAGGGTCACGGTGCAGCTCCTTGGGTTGGAGTCTCTTCACAAGGTGGAGGTCAGAGATTTATTGATAGAATCACAGAAGGGTTTGGGTTGGAAGGGAACTAAAGGCCCATCCAGCTCCATTCCTTGCCATGGGCAGGGACACCTTCCACTGCCCCAGGTTGCTCCAAGCTCTGTCCAGCCTGGCCTTGGGCACTGCCAGGGATCCAGGGGCAGTCACAGCTGCTCTGTGCCAGGGCCTGCCCACCCTCACAGGGAAGGATTTCTTCCTAATACATAATCTAAACCTACTCTCCTTCAGTTTGAAGCCATTCATCCACACCCTATCAAATTCATGTAGTAAAACCCTGAGGAAGGGCATTTCCATGTAGATGGGATGTTAACAGCATCTCCAGTCCCAGACCCTTGGGCCCCTCCTCAATGCAGCTGTGGGGTGATGGACACAAACACAGGGGACATCCTTCTAATCCCAGGGACATCTCAGACAGGGATCATCTCATCTCTGGGGCTGACTTGCAGGATGTGACCCAGTTACAGTCACCAGCAGGGAGTCACTGTAGGTGAGAGGAAGCAGCAGCATGGACAGAGGACATCCAGTGCAGTCATGTGGATTTTGAAACTGGATTTATGTTTATCCTTGGCTCTGACACAGGTGACAAGCTGGGCTCAAGGGAGGCCTCTGAGTCCCTCCTGCAGGGCACAGTGCTGCCAGTGGCACAGGGAATAAGGGCCATAGGAGATAGGAATGGGAGATGATTAAGCCCCGGACCACAAGCAGCCAGGAATCCTCTGAGCTGTTCAAGAATAAATGTAACCCAGTCCCCACCCTAAAAAAGGAAGGATTTTCCTTCCAGAAGTTGCTGTTTGGGATGTTTAGCGTTTTTCATCAAAACCACAAGCCTGTCTTGTTTTCCTCTCATTTCTATGGTATCTCTAATGGGTAATTTTGGCACTGGGACAATGACTGATGGATGCAGCTGGAAAATCAATAAAGAGCTAAATCTGGAGTGGGGAGGCTCCTGTTTGTTTCCCTGGCTGTACCAGTGGCTGAAGTACTTCAGCTTTCATCACTGTGCTGTACAGACCCTGTTAAATTTGGGAATCATGAGAGTTCACATTCCCAGCATGGGAACGTCTGTGGCTGGACACAGCACCGTGGGACATCCACACTTTTGTGTCTCTGGCTCTCACCCTGTGCTTCCCCTGCAACCAAGCACCATCCTCTCCAGGGTGGGCTAGTGGGGTTCCAGGGGATATCCAGGAGCTCTCCCAAAGCCTCTTCTGGGGCTTTGAGCTGGGATCAGTCCTGTCCCCACGTGCCAGGAGCCACTGTGTACTGGGAGGCATTCATGCAATCCTCTGCCAAAACACAGATCTTCTCACTAATACTTTTTTGAGGTCAAACTGGGCCAGAAAACACATGTCAGGGTTTTGGTTTTTTTCCTAAAGCAGAAGTGATTCCCACCCACAGGGCCTGTAGCGCAGGGGAAACAAGGACAACAGCACATTCCCACAAGAGCTTTTCCAATAGTTTTGCTGTGTTTGCTGCTGTTGGACGTGGATTTTTGGGTTGAGTGCAGTGCTGGGGATGGAGCCAGCCATGGGGCTGAGGCTTGAGGCTGTGGCAGGGGTTACAGTGTCCCCATCCAGGGTTTGGACAATGCTGGGAGGAGATGCAGCCAGCGTCACCTGGTGCTCCATGCTGGACTGCAGTGGGTGGGAGCAGTGCTGGGATCCCAGCTGGTGTCCAGCCTGGAATGGGGCTGCTGAGGCTGGGTCATTGTTATCCAGGGCTCTCCTGAGGGAGCATCCTGAGGTGGCCAGGTCACTGTTAACCAGGGCTCTCCTGAGGGAGCATCCTGAGGTGGCTGGGTCGGTGTCACCAGAGCATTCCCTAGGAACATCCCTGGGTGGCTGGGTTGGTGTCACTTGGATCATTCCTGGGAGCTGGATCGGGAGGTGTCAGTGTCACTTGGATCATCCCTGGGTGGCTGGGTCGGTGTCACCCGGATCATTCCCCAGGAG
>QUSF01000027.1:7148668-7160756 GCA_003676055.1 Chloebia gouldiae | reverse complement strand
TCACTTGGATCATCCCTGGGTGGCTGGGTCGGTGTCGCCCGGATCATTCCCCGGAGCCTCCCGGCTGTCCCGGCGGTGTCGCGCCCGGTTCGTGCCGGGGGTGACAGGGACATTTGGGGGGCTGGTGCCCTCTGCAGACGCGGACAGAGATCGCAGGGAGCAGCGCCCGGTTTGTGCTGGGAAAATCCGCCCGGATCATCGAGTCCCTGCATCCCCCAGCACTGCCAAGGCCACCACGAACCCATGTCCCAGGTCCCCATGTCCCCACATCCACACGGATTTTAAAACCCTCCAGGGACGGTGACTCCGCCGCTGTCCTGGGCAGGGCTGGACAATCCTTTCGGTGAGGGAATTTTCCCTGATATCCAACCTAAACCTCCCCTGGTGCGGCTTGAGGCTGTTTCCTGTTATCATCCTTGTTATCTGGGAGAAGAGCCCGAGCCCTGCGTGGCTCCACCCTGCTTTCAGATGGCTGTAGAAGGCGCTATATAAAACATGGATCCCTGCCTCACATATTTTTACTCTAATAAAGATATTTGATAGCCAGAAATCTAGCGGCTGCCATAATGCCAAGAGAAGTGACTATGAGTAAATGACAATCTGATCCCAGATTTGATTTGGCTTTCTTACACCCTTGCAGAAGTACAATGAAATACGAGGTGAAGGAAAATAAATCTGCTTAACACACTCCAAATAACTTCTTGCTGCTGTAAAGCAAAATTCAAGTTAGTTAGATGGGAGGAGATTGCAACAGAACCTTTGCCTGCATCAACCAGAGCTGTCAGGAATACTTTTAGGGAGAAAAGCACCACAGCAAGCCAAAACATCAATCTCCTTTTGTTTAGGCTTTGACCATGCTCACCTGCCTCCAGAGCCACCCTCACCCACAAATACAAATCTGTTTCCACACAGATAGTGGCAAAGAAAAACCCCATGGGGCTGTATCCATTCCCCACGCCAGCCCTGGGCTGCAGGAACCCAGCTGGGTCCTGCTGGGCTCTGCTGAGGGACATGCCATCCCTCAGAAGGGTTGTCCCCAGGGCTGTGACCCAGCAGATGGGTAAGAGACTCCAAGATGTGGCTCCAGTGGGTGACCAAGCTGGGACATCCTCATATCCTCATCCAGGCATCCCCTGGGGTCCCTTCCTTCACCAAGCACCCCGGGAAGGTGCTGCAGAGAGGCTGCCCAGGGTGGGTGAGCACCGTGGCCACCCCATGACAGGGAGCAACGGTGCAGAGGTTTGCACTTTTCTCCCTTTTCAAGTTTCTTTTTACCACTATAAATTCCATTACTTTGAATTTAGTAAAAGCCTTCAGGATTTATTTTTTTTTCCCAAGCCAGTTATAAAAAGGACATTGGAATTACAGTTCCAGTGCTAACAATAGCATTACTCAAAGCTGCTGCCGAGAAGTAGGGAGCTCTGGATAGAATAAAGACCTAAACTAAAATGTCAATATTAACTCCTTTTTTTTTCTCTCCCTGTCTTCCAGCCCACACAATCTGCTTGGGTCCCTCTATCTTAATGAGCATTAAAATGGTTTCAAATTAGATCTACAGAAAATTGAATTTTTTTCCCCTCAGAAGCTTAGTCTGGCCTTTAAAGGCCACTGATGATATTTTGGTTTTGTGTAAGAGCATCTTTGATCTCTAAGGCTCTCAGCTCACAGAGAGACACAGCTCATTACCAGCAATTTGTTGCTGTTGAAATGCAAGTGGAGGGGGGCAAACACCATGGGGAGAGAGTCAGGGAGAGGTTTGGCATGGGGGTCTTTGGCCCCAGACCCCACTAGCCCCATATGTCTCTCCTGGCCCAAGCCTGGCCCCCAGGCTGGTGCTGGGTTTGCAGCCAGCTGCTCTCAGCTTGGTTTTATCCCCAAAAATGTGGGATTAAAGAGCCCCTGAGCCCAACCTGAGGTCCAGGTGGGCTGTTTGGGGAGTCCTTGGGGACGCTCCAGGTGACAGAAGTGTCTTGGTGAGATGCAGCAGCGACCTGGCAATGCACAATGGCTTTTCTTGTATTGCTTGTGCTGAATCCCTCTCCACCCCCTCGGTCCCAGGGGCTCTGGGGAAGGGGTCAGGCTGCCTGAGACCTGCTGCTTCCTCACTGCTGGGAAGATGCAGCAATCAGACCTTCCAGGAAAGCCTGTTACCATGGCAGGGTCTGGCTGCTGCTGCAAAAAGAATAAATCTAGATGGTGCAAAGCTGAGCAATCCTGAGCACTGCAGTGCCCTGGGGCAGCACTCACTGTCTGAGGATGTTTGTCTGGCACAAATGGCCTCAGAGTTAGCAGCCTGGCTTAAGTTGGGGTTTGTACCTGGGTGTCAGAGGAGCCACCAGGCCTGTCCTCCTGCTCCCAGGAGAGAAGGAAGCAGAGGCTGTGACAGTGCAGAGCAGACCAACCCCTGTCCCCACTTGTCTCAGTCACATTGGGATGGGAAGAACCTCCGTGAGGTCACAGCAGCACTTGGTCGTTGGTTTGAGGAAGTTCTACAGCTGCCCCAGGTGTTCCTAGAGCAGCCTCATCAAAGGACTCCTTAATGAGCTGCAGCAGCTCCCTCTGCTCACCCCAGCACCCTCCTGAGCCCTCAGTCCTGCTGCTGGGGGAACAGGGCCAGGAAAGCCAGCACAAGCACCCACCAGCTGCAGGCTGAGAGCTGCATGGGCTGTCAGGCCACCAACAGGTACTGATGGCTGTGAGCAGCCTCACCTGGATCCCAGCCCATGGGCCCTGGAATGTTTATTTGAACTCTGCCAGAACCATCTCTCCCTGCTCCAGTTTGACTGGGGAGTGTGGGTCTCCTGTGTTGGTCACCCAGACTTTCACCTGGTGAAGGTGCAGAGCTGCCAGGAGATCCCCCAGCTGTGACCTGCAGGTTAATTCTTCTGGCTTCATTTCAGACCTGCCTTATTGTAGGGAACTTTCCTGATGATCTGGACTCCTGGATGAAAACTCCTCCCCTCCTGGATGGGTTTCTTGGGAGCAGAGGGACAGGCCTTTGTTGGTGAGACTCTGCCCTGTAGCTGAGAGGGTCTCTTCTGGTTTCCTGGACCTCTGGGAGCTCCTGGCTCTTGCTGTGCTCTGATGGGTGGGAGAGGGGATTGTACAAAGGCCTACAGGAGAAAATCAAGTGTTGGGTGTGGGGAATTAAATTTCTTCCTCAGTCCTTATTCCTGCAGCTGCTGAGGAGCAATGTCAGTGATGGGATGTGCAGAGGATGATGAGCTGCAATTGCCATAATGCCTTTATCTTTTCACTTTAAGTTCTTGAAGCTTCTGCAGGTCCTTGGGTTGCAGCAAGGGAGGTCAGCAGTGAAATTGTATCAGCAGAGCTGCCCAAGAGGAGGAGGGAGAGGCTGGGCTGTAGCTGCAGCCAGGCAGGTGCCTAGTGGAGAGATGATCCAAACCCAAATGAAGCCTTTTCCTGGTATTTATAGATGAAGCTATTTCTCCTGGTGCTGCTCTAGCCTGGTAACTGTAATAACACAAATTGAATGCATTTGTTGGCCTTGACTCCCATCAGGGCAGGTGTTTTCAGTGGCTGAAATGTCAATGCAAGGCAGGTTTTAGAAGGACTCTGTAAAAATAGTTGTAATGGGGTTGGGATTGTGATATTTGCCCATGGCAGGAGTGTACAAAGGTGGTGGGTGCTATTAGGAAAGGGCTGCTAGTAAAAGAACTGGTTTAATTCTAAACTATCTTCAGCTCCCAGCATAAAGGGAGGGTGGGGAAATAGAACTGTGATATTATAGTTCAGGGAAAGTAAAAGTTTGACAGATTTGTCAGCAGCTGATCTAGAAGCAAACTCCAGCCCTGAGGGATAAAATCAGTCTGGGGGAGATGTAGCTGGGGTGACTGTCTTGTCCTGGAGTGAGCTCCGTGGAGATGGACCCACGATGTGCCTGGATGTTTTCACCTCACCCACGTGTTCTCAGGGAGCTGAAGCATGCTGTTAACAGTTATCCTGGCTGTATTAATTCAGGCATACCAAGTTCTTTCCCCTCCTTGTCTTCAGACCAATGCCCCAAGGCTTACTAACAAGCCTTTCAGTGCTCAGCATGTGTTTTCTAACTGCCACAAAATTTGGGGAAGGGAGAGACTGTTTGGGTCTTCTACATCCCTCACTGCTGCTCTGTCCTCCTTTGCTTTCTGACTCATGCTGCTGGAACAAGCTGACCTGCTCTTGGCTTTCAGTTTAATGGATGAACCTTTTGGATGTCTGTATGCGGTCTCCAAGGCTCTGCCCTCCTGGCTGCACCCACTGGGTGTTTCTCTGCCTCCTTCTGCCAGGCTGCACCCTCGTACCTGCCCTGGGTGCTGGAGGCTCTCACTGTTGCCCCTGATGTACTCCTTTTGAGTCAGGACAGGTCCCTGGGGCAGCACAGTGGCTTCAGCTCCCACTTTCCAGTGGGAAAACTGGGTGGTAGTACCTTGGCAGATTTCCCCAGAGAGGCAGAGTTGGAGGAGTGGACAGGGATGTGTAGAAACACATCTTGCTCTGCTCCCACTCTGGAAGGAGGGGAGGCTGGCAGAGTACTGAGGATGCTCTGATGTCTCTTTGCATCACTGTCCCCATGGTGACAGGTGCTTCCTGCCTCCCCAGGGCAGTTTTACCCCCAGGGCCAGCCCTGTGCCGCACCAAAATCACCTGTATTTCAATTGTCACCACCCTGCAGCCCCAATGGACCTGTGAAGGTGGGATTAGCAGTTTTCCTCCATGCAGAGAGCTGGGGCTTGCTGGCAGGAGCAGTGACCCAGGGGCTGCTGATAGAACCTGTCACGACCTGCTCCATCCTGTGGGGACTGTATGTTTGATTTTTGGCAATTGGTCCAGTACAAGTGCCACAAAGCAAGTGGCTGCAGAGGTGTCATTGCTGCCTGGTCACTGGGTGAGAGCACATTGCAGACCTCCCCTCAGCTGCTTTACCTGCCACCAGCTCAGCTGGCGGTGGCTGGGGGTTCTGGCGCAGGCAGGGACTCACCTCATGTAAGCAGCACTGTGCCAGGGTGTGGATGAGGAGGGCACCGCTCCTGTCCTGGCAGTGGAGGACGCTTTAGTGCTGCCTCCTGCTCTGGCCAGGGCGGGTTTGTCAGGTGTGACTCACCTGCCGTGTGATGGCTCCGGTGGAGCGGTGCC
The DNA here is from genome assembly GCA_003676055.1 of Chloebia gouldiae. NCBI lineage: Eukaryota > Metazoa > Chordata > Aves > Passeriformes > Passeridae > Chloebia > Chloebia gouldiae. The sequence continues at coordinate 7,155,620 of QUSF01000027.1, read as the reverse complement.
CTTTGAGTCTGGCTATTAGCTCATGGAAACCCAAATAACGACTTGGGAAACGGAAATACCTGGTGAGGGACGATCCCGGGGCAGCCCCGCTGAGCTGGGATAGGAGCAGCAGGGTGCGGTGGGGGGAAACACCTCTGCTCTCCCAGCTTTTCCCCCCAGCATCCCTCTCTGATGCAGCCAGCCAGCAAACTCCTCTGGAAAGCATTACTTCACAAAGAGAAATGTGCCGTGGCTGACGGTGCCCTCGGGCAGAGCCACAGTGCTGCTTCAGCAGCAGCTTGGGCTGAGGCATTAACTCCTTCCCCTGCGTGCCTGGCTCGGGGTGGTTTTCTGGTCCTTGTGTCAGCACCGCTGGGGTGCCATCCTGTCCCTACCCAGGCCTGGTGACAGGGAGGGCTCTGCATGTAGCCTAACACCACGAAGAGGTGGTTTTGTTTGGAAGGGGACCCTTGGCTGTGTCACCAGGTGTTGCCTGGGCTGTTCACTCCACTGGAGCCACTCACATCAGCAAGTGGAGGGGGATCAGTGTCACCCTGAGCCTTGCTCCTCTGGGTGCTTCTGCTCCTGCACCAAGCCACGGTTTGGCTCAGACATCCTGCTCCAGGGTGTGCCAAGAGGGCTGCTCTCTGCATTCCTGCAGGAGCAGCTGCTGGGACATGTTTCTCTGGGCTGGGGATTGCTGTATTTTGCTCTGGACACATGGAGTAACTGATGAGGAGCATGAAAATGAAATGTTTTTCTCAGCAGTGGGGTGAGGAGATGTGAGCTGAGAGAGGGAGTGGGATTGTCTGTGAGCTTTCACAGGCAACGAGGTGTGGGAGAGGAGGAGGGGTGCTTGTGGGGACCCCACTCCCCAGAGGTCTCCAGCTGAGTCACTGAGGTGACCCTTGGTGTACTATCTCCTGTCACCAGACACCTTCTCCTGGGTTGCGTGGAGAGTTGAAGGATTTCTTGACGACTTTTGTCCCCAGCAGGTAGGTGAGGGGCCATGCCACAGCTTTTTATCAGCTAGAATGAATTAATCCCAGCAGGTGGTTGCTGAGCCACAACAGAGATCCAATCCTCTGGCTGGCAGCAGTGGTAGTCTCATGTCACCATTGTCGTCACTGCCTTTCTGTCACAGGCTGTACCTGCTACAGCCAACAATGTGGGAGTGTCCCTCAGCCACTGCTGGGAAGAATTCAGTGGATTTAGGTGAAAGTGCTGCAGGAGGTGTGATTGTGGACCTTGCCTGGGAGTAACTATTGTGATATCCCTTCCCTGATTATGAGTCTGTGGTGGAGAAGTGACCTCCCCATTGGGAGGGATGGGATCAAACATCAGAAGTGTGGGAAGAGCTGTTGGCTGGGGCTGTAGTGGATCACTGTCCTGGGCAGCCATGCTGAGATAATGTTATAGGAGAAAAGGGAAGTAGAAAAACTGGGCAGTGAAGGGGAGGGAAGGCGTGAGACCCAGGTCAAATACAGGATCCAAATTACTTGTACCTCAGGTGGTGTCAGTGATCTCGTGCTGCTGGACCCTCTGCCTGCCCAGGACATCTCTTGGGATGGCAGACAACTAGGGATGGGGCTGCCCTGCTCCCACAGCACAGCGTTTCCCTGGAAGAAACCTCATGGTCCATTGACCTCAGCCTGCTCCTACATGTGGAAAAGCAACTGCTGCTTTCCTTGGCCCTCGTAACCTTGGTGTCATTCTTGGTGTGATCCTGTGCAGTGCTGGGAGTTGGACTTTGGTGGGTCCCCTCCAATTCAGGATATTCCATGAGTCTATGAAATGTCATTTTGCAGTGAGGGAGAAATGCAAAATCCTGAGTGGTGCTGGAGTATGTATTCAGTCTGTGGTTTCAGTTTTTTCTCAGCCAAGGTCCCACTGGGATCACTGAGGTCGAGTGAATCCTCCTGTTCCCACACCCTGTAAGTTGTGCAAACAATCTGCCACCCCTGCAGATGCTGAACCCCACAGGGAAGGGAGGACAGGCATCCCATCATCCAGTCCTTTTCCCCAGGCCCACACTGAGCAACAGGAACTCTTCCAGCAAAGGAGAGCAGAAATATAGGCAGTGCAATTATAATTATAATAATAGTAATTAATGCCTTGTCTCTGTCTAGGGATTTGCTTGTGAGGCTTGCCAGGTGCTGGCTGGGCATTTACTGATCAAAGCCACAGCACCCATGTGAAGGGGATGGCTGCCAGCTAGACCTGAATGCCTTGACTGGGGACTTGGGCTCTGTGCCCTAATCTTTCTCCATGGTTTGGAGGGGACGATCAGGAGGAGCTGCTTTAAGAATCCTGGGGATGAGGGTTAACGGATGGGAGAGAAGACCAGGTCAGGAGCACCCTGTGTCAGCCAGGGGTGCTCATCTGGCCCCAGTGATGTGAGCTGAAGGGCCTGGGTGTGTCTCTGTGTGTGTGTCTGTGTGCAGGGGCATACATGAGCTCTGGTGCATTGACTCCTGTCTGTGCACGTGTCTGTATGTGGGAGGCTGCTCCCGCACACACGTTTCAGTCAACACACAAAATGCCAGTCCGTGGGTTTGCACAGACACAAGCCAGCAATTAACATGGGGGCTGGAGAAAATGCTTTCCAGGGAGAGGCTTGAAGAGTTCAAATTGCTCCGTTTACCACAGACATTGAGAGGTGTCTTTATTCCAATGTGTAAACACAGTCACAAGGGGAAAGGATGTGGCACCAAAGGACTCTTTAACATCAGAGAGCAGCAGAACAAGAGGCAAAGGCTGAAGCTGCCCAAGTTGGCCTGAAGAGCAGGCGTGCATGCTGGCACAAAGGGGATAAGCAGTGGAAACAAACTGCTGGGGGGTATGGCAGGGTTTCTCTAGCCTGGTGAAGGGCAGTCCCTCTGGTGGTGTCTCAGCCAAGTTACTCCATCATCAGACACTCAGTGTGACGGTAAGCCAATGCTATTTGCTATGCTATTAGAGCCACTCACGTTTCAGCCTCTTTCTTACTCTTTGGGTGAGGCCTGGGGCACAGTCCCAGGGTACAGGTTGGTGAGGCATCTGTGGGACAGAGCCCAAAGCAGCTTCCTGGCCTCCCTGCAGAGCCCCTGAGCACTGCTGCCTCCTGGCTCTGCACTGAGGGTGGTTCCTGCTCGGTTGGGCTGTGGTGGGCTGGTGGCCCTTGTGTCTGGGAGGCTCGGTGACACCAATAGGCTGATGGACTCCAGCAGCAGTGGGGAGCTGCTGCAGAGTCCTGGGACATTGTGCCAGAGCTGCCCAGAGCAGCTGTGGCTGCCCCATCCCTGGACTGTCCAAGGCCAGGTTGAACAGGGTTTGGAACAACCTGGTCTGGAGGAAGGTGTCCCTGCCCATGGCAGCGGGGGAATGAGATGGTCTTTAAGGTCCCTTCCAGCCCAAACCAGTCTATAAATCTATAATGTGTTGATCCCAGAGATTTGTACACCACTGGTGAGACATCCAACTGCACCCTTGGGGAAGCTGCCTGGGAGCTGCCTTGCAGATGAACCCACAGAAGGGGGACAGGGGACTTTGGCTGCGGCCTCCTGAGAGGAGAGAGACGGTGTGCAGGGAGGTGTGGCTGAACGGTACCACCTCCGCCTGAACTGCTGGAAGGTGTCAGCCTGAAACAAATGAGTAATTGTTGTTGCTCTTGGTATCAGATGACGTAGTTTACCACCAGCAAATCAGCTGAGAAGCAGTGAGGCACTGAGTGAAGCAGGGAAATTATTTAGAAAGGTAATAAACCTAAGTGTAAGATAAATATATTCAGGTAATGGATTTTATGTACACAGGAATACAGAATGGCTGTCAGTGGTGTAGGTAGCACAGGGAGCCCACCACGACAGTTCACATCTGTGTATTTTCGTTCAAGGGAAACTTTAGAAACCTAAAGGTCAACTTCCACAAAGGTCTGCTGCTTTACTTCCCCCTCCATTACAGCCGCTCCGGTGCCGGCCCTTATGGGATGGGGTGTGCTCACGCCAGTCACGCCCTCGCCAGACCCAGTAGGACTGGGGGGAGAGATTGCAAACGCAGAAGAAGAGAATTTGAGGGCGGAGAGACAGACTCATCTTTTAGCAAGAGAGCAGGAGAGGCTCTGGGTGTCTCCCCGGTGCCGGGCAGCACCTGCCAGGCTCGCCCCTCTCCCCTGCAGCCACGGGTGGAAGGGACCTCGAGGTACAAAGTGCCCAGGGGAGCCGTGCTGCTGCCTCGCCAGCGGCGCTCCCGTCGTTAACGCGGCATCAGTCACGGCCCGCGTACGCCCAGGCATTTCCGCGCTGCCTCTCCCTGAGCCGCCCCAGCGAGGGGAAACTGAGGCACGGTCAGGTGGGGCCGCGCCTCTTCCGTGTCAGCGTGCACAGCTGGAAACTCCTGGAAAGACAAGAGGGGAACAAATTGAAGTGACAAGCGATGTCTGTGACTTAATGGTGGAGGCTTGTGTGTCTCGCACTTGTGGCCACAGCTGAGCCCTCCGTGGGCACATTTTTCCCACATGTGACACCACTCACACAGCTGCTCTCCCAGCACCTGTGCTTCCAGCTCGTCTGTGCTGCTGGCAAAGCACGGCTCAGGTGCTGCTGAGAGGGGGTTTATTGATAATTTTTTGCTTTTAATAACTACTATGTTCTTTGTCAGAAAATTTCATGTTCCTTGAAGCTAGGGGAATGTGGTGACATCTGAAAGGAAAATTTTATTCTAGAGCTTGTCTTGACATTTTTCTTCTCTCTTTTAAAATTTCCCTTTTAATAAGAGAGAAGGGAAACAGGGAGAGCACACAGAATGCAGAGGAAGTGAGATTTCCCACCACAACAACAAAACTCTTCAAAACATTTTTTTTAAAGGAAAACAATAGTCAAAAATATCAGAAAGCAAACAGTGGCAGTTTACTAAATATCCTTAGCTTACTTTTTTTTTTTTTAACTGCTCTGAGTTTTAACTCCAACGAGTCCTCACACAAATAGATAAGAGGAATGGCTCTGGGGTGAGCAGGGAGGCAGGAATGTAAATACACGTTTTGACTGCAGTGAGTAAAATCCTCCTGAATATGGCATCACTGGGGGGGATGATGGGCGTCCTGGCACTGCAGGCATTGTATACATTGAATTATAGAGTCACAGACTGGTTTGGAAACTTAAAGATCATCTCATTGCACACCCTGCCATGGGCAGAGACACCTTACACTATATCCTAGGATGTTTCAATCTCTGTCCAGCCTGGCCTTGGACAATTCCAGGAATCCAGGGGCAGCCACTGCTCCTCTGGGAAACCTGTGCCAGGGCCTCACCTCCCTCTAAGAAGGATTTTCTTCCTAACATCCAATCTAACCCTGCTCTCTGTCAGTTTAAAACCACTGTCCCTTGTCTTGTCACTATCTAGCCAAATAAAAAGTCCCACTCTTTCCATTTTTAAAGCCTCCTTAAGATACTAGAAGGTTGTAATGGAGTCTCCCTGAAGCCTTTTCTTCTCCATGCTTCAATTATATCCATCCAGTTACATTTTACAGACTGCTCTACCCAGTGTAGCTGTGATCCAGGGGATGGAGCAGTCCTGTGGCATCGCTGCTGGCCATGACATGACGAGGAACCCTGTGTATCTTAGCACAAATCCTTGCAGAACTGTACCTGTACCTGGGTGCTTTTGTTCAGCTCCTGGTGCAGGAATCCCTTTTATTCATGTCGTGACCTTGGGCAAGCAACTTTGCTGTGCTTAAAATTATCTTCTCTGCAAACAAAGCACATAATTCTCCACGTCAGGAGAAGCTGCAGCATGGCATGAGGGGCTTGGGTTTTGTGAAGGGTTTTTGCACCCTGAGTTGTCACATTGTGGTGTTCCTCTGGGGCAAGGGTGCCAGTGATGCCCCAGAGATGGGGTGGCCCAAATTGTGCCTCAAACCATGAGCCTTTGGCCACTTTCCATGGGAGAAAAGGGTTCAGTGAAATCTACTGCAGCTCAGGGTGTTTTCAACCCCCCTCCCTTCTCCTAATTTGTTTGATTTTGCTAGCAGAGCTAAATAGGGGCTGCAGAGACTGATGAAAGAGGCTGCAGGCTCGTCTTACAAAAATAAAAAGGCTGGAGCAAATTGGCGTGCCTAGCCTGGGAAAACAGAAGCTAAGGGCAGCACAAGGAGAGCGGTGTGCGGACGGATCCCAGGGTACACCCTGCGGGAGGAGATGAACTGCAGAAAGCCTTGGCACAAGACTGTTGTGTGTCTGTAGCCTGTGAAACCAGAGGTAGCTCTTAAGCAGGGGAGGAGGGAGGGCCTGGAAAGGCTTCCCAGCTGGAGCCCTGTGTGCCTGGAGCACATGAACTCCTTCGGTGCCCTGTGAGGGGTTTCAGGTTGCCACAGCCACCACAAGGCAGCAGGATAGTCCCACAGCCCCACATACCCAGGCTGGTGTCACTGTGGGGCCGTGGGAGGACATCTGTCTGCCCAGCCAGGTCCGGGCTGGGCGTGCTCTGCAGATAAAACAGCTCCTTTTACACTTATTCATTCTGCCTGTGTACACAGCCTGCTTGCCAGCGGCCGGGAGGTGCCTTTTCCCGGCGCTGCCTTTGGAGTGGGTTTTACAGATGGTTTCTATTCAATCAGGCAGAGATGACGGGGGAACATGGCAAATGTATGAAATGTGCTGGTCATCCCTGACTTCCTGGGACACCCTGACCTTCATCCACTGATCCACAGAGTATGGGGTCATCACTGACTCCTCAGCCCCAGTCCCAGGTTGCTGTCAGGTCCCTTGTATTTGCCTCTTACTGGACACTTAAAGCAACTGGGGTTATACAAACAGGAGCAGGGAGAGGTGACAGCTGGGGCTGGAGAATTACAGGGAGGAAATGAGATTAGAGGGCAGGGATCACCAGGAGGCAAGATGGTCCCGTGCTGGGCAGTCAGCTCCTTCACTCGGAGCCAGACCCCACAGCCGCTCCTCTCCCTCAGAGCCGGACCCCACAACCACTCCTTTCCCTCACAGCC
>QUSF01000027.1:7104081-7148658 GCA_003676055.1 Chloebia gouldiae | reverse complement strand
CCAGACCCCACAACCACTCCTTTCCCTCACAGCCTGATCCCACAACCACTCCTCTCCCTCAGAGCCCGGCCCCACAGTGGTTCCTTCCCTCACAGCCTGACCCCACAACCTGCTCCTTCCCTCAGAGCAGTCAGGGATCCACCAGCTTCTCCTTCCCTCACAGCTCAGCCCCACAATCTGCTCCTTCCCTCCCAGCCTGACCCCACAAACAATCCCTTCCCTCCCAGCACAGCACAACCCCTGAAGCTGCCCTTTCCTGCACAGCTCCTTCCCTTACAGTAGTCAGGGCTGCTTACTTCATGGCCTGACCCTACAGCAGGGAGGGATCCATCAGCGACCCGCTCCCTCACAGCCCGGCCGCAGCACTGCCGCCTTCCCGCGGCACCCAGGGGCGCGCCCGCAGCCCCGCTCGCAGCTCGCGGCCCCGGGCCTCGGGCCCGCCCCGCTCCCTCAGCGCGGCCGGGGCGGGGCGGGCTGGGCGGTCCCGCCCGCCGGGGCAGGCTCAGCGCGGCCGCAGGTACGAGCGGAGCGGCGCGGCCGGGCCGGCGCGGCCATGGGCAAGGTGCAGCTCTTCGAGATCCGCCTGGGCGACAGCCGCGTCGTCTACAGCCCCGGCGAGCCGCTGGCCGGCACCGTCAGCGTGCGGCTCTCGGGCTCGCTGCAGTACCGAGGTGAGCCCGCGGCCTGCCGTGCCCCGCGGGGCCGCACGGCGGGGCGGATATCCCGGGGACGGTTCACGGGCTGCCCTGGCCCTCGGGGCGCCCCGGGGAGCGGCCGGGGTCCCTTCCCCGGCGCTGGGGGCCGGCGGCTCCGGGGCTGCCCCATCGCTGCTGCCCCCGCTGCCATGCGGCGGCCGGGAGCGGCTCATGGGAGCAACCTGCTGGATTCTTTCCTCCTTCCCCCGCTTCCTCCTCTTACTTTTTGCTCCTATCCCATAAATAAGGAAACATCCTCCCAGCCCCCTTCCCAAAACGCCCCAGCGCGGGGCTGTGCCACGGCAGCCTCCGGAGCTGGCGGGTGCCCAGGGTGGCAGCGGGAGGTGCTGGAGGGGCTCGCCCGTCTCGTTCGGCTTTCCCGGAGTCCTGCGGCTTGCCAGGGCTGCCGGCATCGGCCCGGCACAGCCCCCGCACCCCGAGCCTGGTGCCCCGGGTCGGACGGAGCCGAGTGTCTTAGGGCAGGGCACTGGGCGGAGGTGGGCGATGCCGTGTCCCGGTGGGCAGCAGCCGTGCCTCGGCAGGAGGAGGAGATGGGCGATGCTGTGTCCTGGCAGGAGCGGCACCCACCCACCGGCTCGCAGGCACCGTCCGCAGCCAGCTGCCTGTGTTGTAACATCTCGAATGAACTCGGGCATTCGAGCTGTGGCTCTGCGAGTGTGGGAGATGTCCGCGGTGGGTACGAGGTCCTGTGAGTGCCAGCAGTGGTCTGGAGCAGGAGTTGTTGGGCTGTGGGGTTGTTGCTGCTCCAGGTGAGGCTCAGGCTGTGCTCGTGGCTGGTGCAGTCCGTCGGAGCAGAGGGATGGGGCTGGACTTGCAGGGAAATGAGCTGCTGGGCTCGGATCATCCAAACTGGGAGCTTCCTCCCCCGCCTGAGAGAAGTCATTCGCATCTGCAAGTCAGCTTTGTGCTCAGTGCTGTGGAAATGTGAACCAATTTGCTGTTTTCCCTGAGGTCTTGCTTGCTTCTCGTGTGTGCATGCTGCTTCCTTTGTAACAAATTATTGGAGGGGGGAAAAAAGACCAAGTAATGTAAAATGTGAAGTCTCTGTTCAAGAGCTGTCAGCCTGCATGATAGTGCCTCTGCCTGCCTGTGCCTTGCTTTTGAGAGCACCTCTCCCAGTTGTCTGCAATAGCTTTTGGAAGCTTCTTGTGGAAAAAAAAATATCTAGGACAAGTGTAAACTTGTAGCCTGTTTAACTCCTGTCAGAGCAAAACAGTTGCAGATCCAGCCTTTATCTCCTTGGAGAATACTCCCGGATGCACTTCCAGCAAAGATGTTCCTAATGAAGTCTGGCTGACTTCCCTCCTTGGCCCATCCCATTGACTTCCATCCATTCCTGAAGGTGCTTCTTGGGAGGGACAAGAGTTTGGCCTTGGAGGGTTTGGGTGTGCTGGCCCTTTGTGCTCCCAGCTGGCCAAAGCTACTTGCTGCTGCCTCTACAACTCCCATTTGAGGAGGACCTGACAGGTTCTGTTCTACACCAGCTCTCCTCTGCTTCCTGGTGTTGTTGTAGGGAAGGAGAAAGGTGTCTCTTTGTTCTAGATGTCCTTTCTGCTTCATTATTGCCTTGATTCTGAGAAGCATCAGGGTCTGGTGTTAAGTACAGATCCTGAACTCAGGAGGGGTTTTGCTGTGGGATCTGGTGTTTGGGGCTACTGCAGGGATTTTGGTAAGAGCTGGGGCAGCTGAGCTCTAGGAAAGCTGTCAGAAGCACTGAGCCAAAATCTGAGGTGGGCTCCATGTTATTGATGCTTCTGTTGTGCTGAAATCACTGAGCAGCTCTTCTAGGCTGTTTCATGTACAGCGGCTTCATGAGCTGGGCTAGAAACTTTCCATGACTGGTGTCAGAGCTCACCCAGTTAAGTCACATTTGGATGTGAAACCAACTTCTGCCAAGCACAAGGTGACTCTTTGCTGTGTGTTCTCCCTCCTGCTGGTGCTTAAACCTTCCATACTTGATCTCTTGGGCACCCTCTCCTTCTTCCTGGATGAAGGAATGTCCCACCCTTGGAGGAAGAGGTTCCTGTGGCTACTTGAAACATCCTTTTGGTGTAACAGCAGGTGGCTACCTGCTGAAAGAGATCTTAAAGGGACTTGTGAGCCCTGTTGAGCTCTGTGGGCTCAGCACTAGAGGGGTCAGACAACCTGACATGCTCTGGCTTCCTACTGGGCTGTGAGGAGAGCTGCGTGGAATCAACTCATTTTACATTGTATATGCCCCCCACACACCTTCTGTGGCCAACTGTGACTTTCCAGGCTAATAAACTGCTTGCAGGAGAAGACACAAAGTCCTCACCCCTGGCAGGTCTGGCCCACAGCACCACGATTTGGTGCTTTCCATTTCCTGAGCCAGGCGAGTCTGGCGCGGTGACTTCTCGGTGCTGTGGTGTGTGAGATCACAGCCGGAACCAGCCTGGAGGTGACTCCTCACACAGTAACTTCTGGCTCTTGAAAATTACACCTTCTGAAAGGTGACAGTGCAAACAAACACAGCCCGCTGTGCCTTGCTAAACACAGGAGAAATCTTGGGTCATGGGACAGCGTAGCTGGGGACACACCTTTTTGGGATCATTCATGTTCCCACTTAGACTGGCGTCAGTGCCAGCCCTGCTGACTGGCAATGGGGGCTGTTCTGGAGCACATCTTCTTCAGATGACCTTGCAGCAGCATCACAAATACTGACTGGTCCTTGGTGACTCACGTGGACCTTCTGAGGAGCCACACTTCTTCCTGTGCCTGTGCCAGGGTGAGGGACCTGCCCAGAAAACTTCTGAGCCTCAGGGGAGAACGCTGATGGAAATGGAGAATTCCTGATCATTGTGCCTGGTTTGCTGGGTAAATCATCAAACGTGTGTGTACAAAGAATAATTAATCTTACAGGAAGCTTGCTCAGGGACAGCTGGAGATGGAGTTAATTTGTGGGGAAGGAGGAGGGAAGCCAGTTCATTTGGAGCAGGGCAGGCAGTCCTGGTTGCTGGCAGGAGCATGTGGGAACAAAGGCTTGTGCTGCCTGGAGATGCTGGAGCACTTTCCTCTCAACTCTGTGGCTTCCAGGACCCATGTGGATTATTTTGGTCCTGCCTGCCATTCAATGAGGCTTCAACAAACGTAATGTTAAAATAACAGCCCTCTCTGCCAGGTCACCAAGAGCAAAGAAACAGCAAGTGCTTTCCAGAACAGATTTCAGCACTTTGCTATTCTCCACTCTGTTATTTGACTGTCCAGGTTTATGCAGGGATAAGTTGACTTTAAAATCACTCCCTTGAACTACAAAGCTCCAGACACAAGTGCCCGTGTTTGTTCATGCTCTAGAAATACACATACATAATTCCCATTACCACAGGGAAGAGAGCTAATCAATCATAATTTTCTGATCTTAAATGTAGTAAATATTCTCACTTCTCATGTGGGGGACAGAGAAAGCTGGTGGTGAAGGGGAATGAAGAGCAGGGCTCTGAAATTCTGGGTCAGATGTCCAAATTAAAAGATAATTTCTGTTCCCTAGAAGGGCATTAGGGAGAAATTTGGGTTTGGTTGTTGTGACATGCATGTAACCTGTGCCCTTCCTGAGGGGAAGAGATGACACCAAAGGACTTGGTTGGCCACAATTCTCCTAGCACTTGACCTCTGGTACAGTGGAAAACATTGTTCTTGCAGGAAGGCTGTGGCTTGGGAAGTGCTGGGGAAAAGGTGGATTCAGTCCCTGCATAGTGGTCTGGCTTTCTCCTGAGTCCGAAGTTTGTGTGGAAAGGAGGATTGGAAATCCCTGTGCTGGCAGCATGGGTCACCTACTCACCACTGGGGCAGCAGGGACCCCATGGCTGGGCCCTGCTTTGGGGTGCAGTGCGGGGAGGGAGCGTGGTGCCTGCAGAGCTGAGCAAGGCCCGGGTGTTTGGAGGGCACTGTCCCTGGTGATCCTGGCAATGTCCCATGAGGTCCTCGAGCTGTCTGGTATCCACCAGCCATGGTGGGGGCCAGCATGAGGCCAGGCTCAGGAATGCTCACGGATGGCTCCGCAGCATCACTCCCTCAGGCTGGAGGGCTCCTGTTGTAGGGGAGCTGGATTAACTTTCTTTTCTCATTGTGTGAAGCGAGAGAGCGGGGAGCTGTGTGGCCAAGTCTGTCTGAGGCTGGGGAACAAAAGAGGGATTTTTGCTCTCCTGGCTGGCTTGCTGCTGGAGCTCCAACTCCTCTGGAGTCAATAACTAATCATGAGATGGGTTTGTGTCTCTGTCGCTGCAGTGAGCCGCTCTGCGCTGCTCCCCCCGCCTGCGCACCGCTTGTGCTCAGCTGAAAAACTGTTTGCTGCTTTCCTTGGCGAGGAGACATGCCATGGCCTCCCATCCCTTGCTTAACAAAATGGGAGGACAAGTGTAGTGGAGCTCTGTCTGTCTGATTTGCTTCCAAGTGTGACAAACGGGGTGTGAGTGCTTATCCCTTCCCTGGAGCGGTGCAGAGCTGTCAGAGATGTAGCTTGTCTTTCTGGGCTGGAGTCAGGTAGGCGGCAGGGAGGCTCCCTGGCTGGGAGGAAGAAGCCTGTGTGTTTCAATGCCTCTCATCCTGAGGCAGCTCCCTATCCCTGGCTGTGTTGGGAGAGGAGGAGCAGCCAGGGAGGTGCACGGACAGACGTGCTCCACTCGGAGCGTGTTGCGGAATGCTTCATGCTGTAAGTCATCCCCAGGGAAGAAGTAGGTGTGTAGAAGACACAGCTGTCACTGGGCTTGGTGAAGGCTTCCTAGAAGCTCTCATAGCCAGTAGGAGGAGGGTGGACATGTGGATCATCCTCTGCTATCCAGAGAGGGGATGCTCAGGCCCTTCCAAGAGAAGAAGGGAGTGGGGTGGTTGGGTTGTGCTGCAGGGCTGCTGCAGACCTGACCTGTGCCAGGGCATAGAGAAAGGTGCTCTGCCAGGCATTGGGGAAGGTCTTCTACTCGGGGCAGCTACTCCTCAAATGGCCTGGCAAACATGTCAGGGGCTGGGCTTTGGTTTGGTGCCTCTTTTCTTGAGGGCTGATTGCTGAGATATCCAATGTACAGCCTTTAGGCTACTGGTTTGACCTCTGGAGTCTGGCAACAGGAATTGCTGCGGAAGTTAATTGCCTCTTTGTGCTGCTCTTAAAATCTGTCACTCTTCAAATCTCTTGTGGAGAAATGCAAAGTGCTTAGGAGAGGAGAAAATGAGCAAAGGACCACACTGTTGCCAGTCAGCATGTTTTATGCCTTGTGCACTGTTGTGCCTGCATGTGCTCAGAGTCTCTGGGCTGTGCTCAGGATTCAAAACAGAGGTGAAATGGAGCCACACCACAAAGGTGTTCAGGCTTCTATCTGCTTGTGATGGCTTTTAAACAGCAAATCCACATTCCCCGCTCTCTCTGATGGCAAATTAAAAGTAAGTGATGGGGCACACAAGTCAGCTGGGAGTGAGGTGTTTTGCTGTCCCTAAGTTTGTGGGTAGAGGCCTTTCACCACAACGTGGGTACCTGTGGCTGGGTATTGCTCTGTGCAGTGGGGTGGCCAGTGCCATGGGTTTGAATTGCATAGCATGAGTAAATTCTCGCAGGTGTACTGGGGTCTTGAGATGCTGGATGATGGCAGTGAAGAGGATATGGGGTGTCCTAAGGTAAGTATTGAGCTGCTTTTGATCCCCTCGGCAATATGAGGGTGGCAAGCTAGTGCCAACCTGGAATTATTTAGAGACCTAGTTTAAAAACACCCTGATCTTTGAGCACCTTATCTTCATTAAAAACTGGAGTTTGTCATATATACGTAGCAAAAGCTGCTTCCAAGAAGCATGAATCATTTCTGGAGCACTAATGCTTATGACTTCCACTCCTTTGTTCTTGCTGACGGCACTCTGCTCTCTGACAGTCCTTCTGGCTCAGGCAGCTCAGACCAGAGGTAACAATGCTGCAGCAATTCACTGCTCATCCCTCCCAAAAACACCCTCCTGAATCCCAAATATTCCCTGCAATAAGAGTGGGATAAAACTGGCTTGAAAGGCAACAACTCTAGGAAGGAATGCTCAGTGTATGGGTAGAAATTGGAGCCTTCTTGATAGAGATTATCAGCAGGGGTCTGAATGTCAGGGCCAGAGGTTCAGCTCAGGTCCCAGATGCTCCTTTTCTGTCTGCTTGGATCTCTGAGGAGCCCAGCCTGACCATGAGGACTGTCTTACCAACTTGTGGCACTCCCAGCACAGTGAGGATTTGTTATGTATCTGGTGCTCTGGTGATAACAAGAACATAAGTCATCTTTCCAAACTGATGATCTTGCTATAAATAGAGAATCCAGCTGCTTGTGTTGAATGGCATCAAAGAAAATCATAGGAGCAGCTCTTATGCTTAGTGAAGTGGATTCTGGCTGTTTTCTCTGAAGATGCTGAGGTTGGGAGATTTCTTGACAACTGAGAGGTGCAAAAGCAGTGCACGAGAGCTCAGTGTGACATGGGGAATCTTCAGCAGGGAGCAGATGGGGCTGGGATCTCTCATCCCATGCTGTGACTTCCTGCCTCCCCAACAAGAACCTGCCTGTGCTGGTACTCAGCCAGGATGAGGAGGCAAATAAGGCTCTTCAGGAAAAAGCCTTTGAAACCTCCCCTTCTAGGAGGAGGGGAGCTGGTTCCTGGCTCGTGCTTGGGAGCTGCAGCAGCACTAAATTATTTGGAGGTGTCTCAGCAGTTCTGTTTGCTGAGTTGTGAGTTCAGTGCCTGGAGTGGCAGGAGGACTGACCCTGATGTGGTTCCAAGTGGTTGCCTGAGTCCTTGCAGCCCCAAGGGTGTCCAGCCCATGACAGACCTCCTGCCCCACCAGGTGCTGGGCTGACTTTGCATGTGCTCCTTGTCTGGATAGTGGGTGATGGGGAATTTGTGCCCAGGAGCATCTCTTGAGCCCCAGGAGGGGATGGAGAAGTGTCATCTCTCCTGAACTTTACATCTGCAGGGCTGTATGTTGCTGAGGCCAGGAGAGCTGTGTCTGGCTGTGTCGTGGGTGGCAGTGAGGGTCTCCCAAAATGAGCACCAGCCAACAGGATTTGTAGCCTTTCCTCTTAGAAAAGGGTATCTGAGAGTCTCAGAAGAAAATGAGCGTGACTCAGTCCCACAGCAGAGCCTGGCCCACAGGAGCCTCGGTGCTCTGGTATTACAGTAAGCCTGTTAAGCATGAATTTCCAGAAGTCTTTGAAGCATTTATTTAGAAAGAGTCTGAAAAGGGAGTAGGCTCTGGTGAATCAACCTCTTTGTGGTGAGTAGGGAAACCTGATCAGTCGGCTGTTTATCTTCTGCAGTGGCTTTTGCGCCCAGCGTGGAGGGCGATGCTCCTGCGGCGGGGGCAGAGGGGCTGTCTGGGCCAAGAGCTCATCAAACCTGCTCCAGGGTGTGGGAAGAGTGGAGCAGGGCTGGCAGGGGTCGCACGCAGAGGTGTGTTCCCAGGACAGAGGTGTGTTCCCAGGACATCAGAGAGCTCAGCCTCCCTGGCTGCTCCTTTTCCACAGGAATTGCACTTGTTCTGCCAGCAAGGTGGGAAAAGGTGCCAGGCTTTGCACTTGCTGGGAAAGAACAATTGAGTTTGTTAATGAGTTTAAGGGGCGTTTTCTTATATCAGCATCCAGCAGTGACAGGGACCTGCAGTGCTCTGTGGTAGGCTGTGGTGGAGTTTCTTGCTCAGTTCTTCCTTTTTTAGACAGCCAAGTCAATTGTACCAGAATATCTTAACTCCTCTGGCTTAAAGTTGTGTTAAGTGCTGGGTGGAAACCTATTTCACTTTGGGCAAGCTATAAAAAAAATTACATTCCTCACTTCTGTTTTAGCACTGCTCAGTCTAAGGAAGGGTGGCTGTGGTCCCTGTCTGGCTGAAGTGCTGAGTGCTGGCAGGTCCTGGCATCCATCAGCATTCCTGTGAGCCAGGGTGAGCTGCTGATTCTGTTCCACTTCTCTGGCTGCATGTTGGGCATCTGGGACTTGCATTCCCTTCCCACGGGGCTGCTCTAGGGGCCAAGTGCTGAAGAGTAAGGTGCCCTGACTGCTTATGTATGTGCAGCCTTATTTTGCTTTGAAAAGCCTAGCTTACTGAAATTCAGGGCTCACAAAATCCAGCTTATTACCCAGGTCCCCTGAGAAGGATGGAGTAAATTAAATCTACATTAAATTTATTAAAATAAATCTCTCTTGTGCAGGGGATCATGAGTAAAACTTTTCTGGGCCCTGCTGAGATCCTAAATATGAGATGTTCCTGTGCCAGGCTGGCAGCTGCAGGCCCTGCCCGGAGCTTGGTCCCATCCCAGTCCATCCCACCTGAGAGCAACAGAAGTTGCTTCCTCATGGATGGCATGAACAGAAGTGAGCCTCAAATGCAGTTCTAGAAGGAGGGCAGGCACTGCAGTCTCCAAACAGATCACAGTTTCCCACTCTGAATTTCTGTCCAGAATAGCAGAAAGGAAAGAAATCTTTTGAGACAAAAGTTGGCTTCACACCCTGGAGCAGTAGAAGCTCCACATGAAATGTTGCCTCCATCTCTCCTCCAGCCTTCTGCTCCTCTGCAACCTCTCTGCTTCTCCCCTCCAATACTTGGAAGGATGGATGCTGGGAGAGGAGGAGGCTGTGAGTGCTGGCAGTGTGGCTCAGGTGGGTGGCTGGCATGGAGATATTCCTGGGGAGCTGTGAGATCTGCCTCTCTCTGCCAAGTAGCTTCTCACTGCTGTCTGATCTGGCTGTTCCCAGCACGTAGGGGTGCCTGTGTCTGCCAGCCTGGCCTGGGAGGAAGAGGATGGTCCCTCGGAATGACAGCACTGACCTCTGCCCTGTGTGTGGCAGCAGACACTATCTGGAGCAGCTCTGCTGGACTGTGCCAGGATGGGATGGGATGAAAGTCTGGGCTCCCAAAACTGGTCTGAGGCACTGCAGGACATGTCCAGACTCTGCTCTGCCTGGCTGTTATGGTACAACCACCTCTGCCATTGTGGGCTCTCGAGCAGAGCAAGCCCACTTCTCCCCACCTCTTTCCAGTCTGTGTGCCTCAGCTCTGGACCCTACACCAGTCTGAAGCTTAAAAAAAATCCCAAACTTGTCCTTGTTTTGCCAGAGGCAGTTTTGGAGAAAGGATTACCCCAACATCCCATTCTGGAGCATGTTTGGGGAGCAATGAGGGGGTTGTAGCAGCAGTAGCATGATGGGGATTGGGGTTGCACCTGACTGCAGGTGCTGTGGTGCTCTGTGCCTGTTGCTAAGGAGCTGCCTCTGGCAGATCCAAGGCACGGACTTTGTGGCACGTGTTCATACCCCTGCCACAGCCTGTGTGGCCTTGTTCACTGGTGAGTTTTCTCCCTGCAGCCCAACATGTGCAGAGCCAGGCTTGTTAAGTGTGCTCAGCTGAGGATTTAATTCCAGATGTTTGAGATGACCCCCTTCCTCTGAGGGCAGCCAGCATGCTGATAAAACACTGTGATGCTATAAATATCCTGTCTGCTCCACAAGGGAGAAAAGCCTTTGGTTTGAGCAGGAGTTTGTTCTAAACAGGAGCCCAAGAGTTGGCTTTTGTGTCTCAGGATTTATGTTGACCCTTGGTTTTGGGGAGGAGCTTGAAAATGTAGGTTTTCCTGCTGCTCTTAGACTGATGGAAGAAAATGCTTGCAATGGGGGGGAAGGATTGACCTACCTGGGAAAGGACTTAGAAGATTTGTTCTCCTGCTTTTCTGCAGGTAAACACCTGCCCTGCCTCCCTTTGGAGGCTTCTGCATTGCTGGAATGACGACATCCTTGTGTGTCCATACTGCCTGCCCCTCCTCGTGCTGGGCTGGACTCTGGCTGAAATAATTCATGCATAGCCAAAATAATGACTGTGGGTCACTTTGCCCCTGTGGCAGAGCTGTCCCTCCCCTGGGGTTGCTACAGGTGGAGTTTTTCCAGGCTGTCTTGAGGAGCTGCTTCAGCCTTCCTACAGTGTGGGGCTGCTTTTGGAGGGTCTGGGCTTCCTGCAGGTTGGGTGGGACATCCAGGTGGGTCCTCCTGCCTCAGCCTGGCAGTGGACACGTGTAACCCTGTTGCCACAGCCAGGGTAACAGGCACTGCTGGCTCTTGGGATTGCATTTGCTGAGCTTGGATTTGCAGGGCTGCCTCTGCTGCCCTGGAAATCAGCACACTGAAGGCTGGGGAGGGAGGGACCATCCCTTGCATTGCTGTAAGGGGTTTGGCTGGTCCAACCCCTTGCAAGGTGTAGAGAGGGCAAGTGCCAGCCTGGGGAAGGAATGGCTAAACAGCAGAGGTTGCTCTTGTTCCTGGGGCCTAAATGATGCTAAAGTTTGTGCCTCTGCAGAGGGGCTGCAGCTGGGCTCATGTGTGGCAGGAGCATTGCCATGGGCAGCAGCAGCACAGGGACAGAGAGGGGTCAGACACAGCAACCATGCAGAATTTCACTGGGAGCCTGCCTGAGCCTCTGAGCAGAGAGCTGCACTGGCTGTGAGCTTGTGATGGCTGTGGCAGGTGGGATGAACCCCTGGGTCACGGGGAGAAGCAGCCAAGTCCTCCAGGAGCTGCAGGCTGCTGGTGCTGTGGGAGATGCTGCTCCCTGTGCATCAGCTCCAGACAAGTCACCTCCCAGGGCCTGGCTACAGGCTTGGATTTGATTTGAGCTGGAAAGCACAGACTACTCTTCTAGACAGCTCCTCTCCTTCCATGTTAGAGGCCAGATCTCTTTCTTGCTTCTGTGCTGGGTTCTTGTGAAGGAAGAAAATAAAAACCTCCTCTGACAATCCTTAACCTTGTTCCAAACCCACCACTGCCTCCAGCACTTGTTGTAAGCTCTGCTCTTGCCTCACTGGCTTGTGAAATGCTCAAGACTATTTGTGTCTCAAGAACTGACAGGATGGACCCAGAAGGACAGGGACAGCTGAGACTTAATTAGGAGCTGTTGGTTTAATTAGTAGTGTCTCAATATATTCATGCACAAGGGACTTTTGTATCTCATGAATTTCCAGCCTTCATGCTCAGTCCTTTCTGTCTGAAGCTCTATGGGTGTGTTTCTGTGTAAAAGCCATCAGTAGCAAAACCTCATCTTGGTGTCCACTTTTCATGGAAATTTTCTAGGAATTACCCAGTCTCTAGAAACTGAGAGTAATTTGCTCTGCCTATGGGTCTTGCTCTCTCCCAGGCTTTCCATTTTCCCAGTGCTACCTGGTCCTGCTTTGCTGGCAGGGTGGGGAACCTCAAACCCCTCATCTTCCCACAGATGCAGGTTGGAGGATCTTGGGGTGTACCCAAATCTGTGATCTTTGCTGAACCCAGAGGTGTCACTCCAAGGTGGAGCTGTGGTGCTGTGTGTTGAGGTGACCTCCTGTTGGCCATCCTGTGACAGCCCATCCTTCTGCCAAAAACAGGTCCCTACTACCATGCTTTGGGGAGGGGTTAGGACTCAGAGGGATCCTTCACCTCCTTCTCCCAAGGCTGCTTCTGTCCCCTGGGATGGAAAATGGCTCATTCCCAGCTCATGCATGCTCTGAGTTCCTGCAGCTCAGGAGAGTCCCTGGCAGCTTGAGAGAATCAGTTGAAATGTGGTGATCACTGTCTGCCATGGCTCTGATGGAGAGGGATGAGGGAAGGGTTCTCTGCCTTCCTGTGGCTGGTTTCCATGAAATGAAGACTTCTCTGGTGCAGACTCACTTGACTCCCACAACTCCCACAGCACTTTCTCCTCCTCTGCTCCCTTGTTAGCTGCATCCAGGCATGCAGGAGTTTTCCAAAGGGTCTCTCAGTCCCTGGGTGCCCTCTGGTTCTGTCACTAAACATGCCCCGCTCCCTTGTGCTGCGTGAGGTCACTGCAGGCACGGTGGCTCTGCCATCCATCTCATCCCACGTGTGCAGGGCTGGGCCCCTCCTTCCCTGCAGCAGGGACGGCTGCAGCCTCTGGGTCCAGCAGACACGGCTGAGGCCACGTGGTGACCCGGGTAAGCTTCAGCTGGCAAAATCCCAGGCTGTTTGTAAGTGCCATATCAGAGCTCGGTTGCCAGCTCTTCGTCCATCCTCGTGGAGGAAAGGGACTGACAGGAGGGTCTGTTTGTCCTGCCTAAGCTGCTGCCAACTGCAACAGCCACCACCTCCAGCTGTGTCAGGTTGTGTCAGGGGCAGGCTCAGGCTGGAGAGCAGGAAAGGTTCTTCCCCCAGAGGTGCTGGCACTGCCCAGGCTCCCCAGGGAATGGGCACGGCCCCGAGGCTGCCAGAGCTCCAGGAGCCTTTGGGCAGCGCTGCCAGGGATGCCCAGGGTGGGATTTTGGGGGGTCTGGGCAGGGACAGGGCTGAGCTGGGTGATTCTTGTGGGTCCCTTCCAGCTCAGGGTATTCAATGATTGTCTGAACCGGTTTTACTGCTTCCTCTACCCAGCCTAGAAAATCCAAGCTGACCAAGAGGCAGCAGCCTCTTCCCTCCCCCTCTGCCCATACCTGTTGTAGCAGGTGCATGACATAGGTGGGACTTGAATGTCAGAGGCGTTCACTTGGGACTGGAGCTGAGTGCAGGGTGACCACTGAGCCTCTGCTTGCTCAGTATGTGGCTGGATTTTGGAAGGAGGGATGTGCACACACAGCCTGCCCCTGGCAGAGGCAGGGGTGTGTATGCTGTGCTTTCCTCATGCCTGACGTGCCATGCCAGCTCCCCTGAGGAGGGCAATGCACTGGGTCAGGAGGAAAAGCAGTTTGAAATCTATGGCTGCTCTCCTTAAATCACCTTGGAAGAAGTCAGACGTGCCCAGCTCCTGGCATCTCTATTTTTACTTTGTGCAGAGATGGATATGGCTGAGCTGTCTCCTTTTATTTCCAGCATTTGGCGCGTGCTGCAGTGTATGGCTAAAGATGTGTCTGGCTGGATGTGGAGCTGCCCGCTTCCCTGAGTCCCTGAGGGACTGTGGGGGTGAAGGACTCTTGCCTTCTGCATGGCTTCATCATTCATTTCTTCTCTTTGCTTCCCCCTTCCACTCTACAGTTTTTGGACTTTTTTTTTTTCCCTGTATTTATTCAAATCAGTCTGGGTAAACAGGGAGCAGGAGGAAGGTGACTGGGGCCACTAGTAGCACTGGATTCCAGAGGTATTTTTAATGGGTCTCTAATAACTGGAACTGGCCTATTCTGATGCAGAAACTATTCTTATTTCCTCTGTCTGCAGCTTGGCAGTTCCAAGATTTCCTCGGAAAGGCTCAGACTGTGCATTTTGCTTCCTGGCAGGCAGGCTGACAAGCTCTGTGCTCAGGTGGCTCCGTTGCAACAGCTGTGATGGTGCTAGTTTTGCCAGGTCCATCCTGACAATGCCATTTTTAGGTCTCAGCTGCCCCTAGAGCACGTGCATGAGCTGTGCTTGTCACACATCCCTGTCCCTCCTCCTGCCTGTGGGCAGGAGCCTGTACAAGAGAGAGCCAGGCAAGCCCCCAGTATCTCCCTCTGCACATGGGATGCTCATGGAGAGGCTGATTTTATGGTTCACTATTCCAAAACCTGGTGAGGAGTGAGATGAATGGTTTAATCTGTTGGACCAGGCACCTCTGAAACCTCCCAAGTAACCTGGCCCTGTAGCTGCCAGTCTTTCCTGCTCTGGGCATGAAACTGGAGGGATCTCTGGCTGTCCTGACCTGCTGGCCCCAGCACCACCCACCCTGCAGGGGCCTGGGGATCTGCTGGCTCCTCCAGGAGCCTGGGGGATGAGGTGGTTGTGCAATCCCTGTGTCCAGCCACACAGTCAGCTGTGGGGCAATAGCTCAGAGCTATTGTCCACCCCATTTTTCGCCAATGAGGTATGGGATGCTCATGTATCTGGAGCAGGTTGGAGAAGGTGCTCTGTAACAAAACTCTGCCCCATGAACTGCTCCAAGGCTTGTCCTAAGTGTGGTCACTTGGTGTGCCTGGTGAGGGGACACTGGGAACTTTGGGGAGTGTAGAGGGAAGGGGAGAATGAAATTCCTTCAAACTTTTCAGCTGAAATGCTGCTTTCTGTTGTTTGGGGCTGGAATGGCAACCCCAGGGTGTGTGATGGTCAGGGACTGTGGCTGGAGAGGGCTTGGTGGGGCTGAAGGACTGGAACCCCTTGGAGCCCCAGAGCAATCCCTCCAGGGACTGTCCCTCCTCTCTAGGCACAGGCTGGCTGTGACCGTGCCACTTTGGGATGTCAGTGGTTAATTGGGAAGCCTTGGAGCTGACAGCTCCTCTGCTGGAAAACTCCTTAGCAAGCTATAGGGGGGGTTTTGGACTCAGTCTGATTTTAGCCCTAGTGCTTAACCATGGCAGCAGGGCCCCAGCCACTGGCTGGCTCTGGGTGTCAGAGTGCAAACCCACGGCCTTTGCTTGCTAAGCCTGTCTGCTGTGGGTAGGGAGCTGTGCCACAGCATGTGTTCCTGAGCATTCCCACCCACCTGCCTCCCTGGAACAGGAGAGCTTCCTCACCACAGTGCAGCATCGGGCTGCAATCAGAGTTTGTGGGCCCCTTATCTGGGCATTGAACAGATGGTGGTGATCTATAAATTCCTGTGGTGCAGGGAGGCTGAGGGGAGCCTGCTCAGGGGCTCTTGCTCCTGAAGGATGTAAAGGTTCTCCAGTTTTTGGTTGGGCTTCTCTTGCTCACCTTTCCTGTGTGAAAATGAGGGAATGGAGTGGGTGAATCTGGGCTTGATTTGACTGGATCCATCTGTGTTATGTGGGCTAATTCAGAGTGGGACAAGCTTGTTGTGAGCCCAGAGATGTGGCAGTATGTCCAAGGTGGGAGTGTGGCATGGATGTGTAGATACACAGGACACTGCCCTGCTAAAACCTTTCCTGCTCCTGATGCTGAGGGCTCTCCGTGGCTTTGGCTCTGCCATCTGGCAAAAGAGAGTATTGGATGTCACCTGGGGATATGGGGAGGGTTCATTGTGGTGGTTCACCTCGGGAGGCCACCTGTATCAGCTCAGGTGTCCTCTGTGCTGAGGTGGAGTTCCCATCCCAGGCCACGCTATCCTGTTCTTTCCCTGCCTTGGAAATGCTGAAGCACATTACAGACACAAGGCACTGATGTGTCAGCCCTGCTGCTGTATTGATGTTTGGATAATGAAAGTTGGCATCTGGAGCTGCTTATCCTTTGTCCTTGAGTGTAGAACAACACTTGGACTGCAAGGGGCTCTTCATCTCATGGTCATGATCAGCTGTGAGGGTATGGCAGGAGATCTGATGGGGGAGGCTGTTCTTCCTTGTGGGATTACAGACTTGAAGCCCTGAGGAGCTCATTCCACCTGACTTCCTGACCCCCTTGCTGTGACTGGGCTATGAGCTATGAGTTGCCCCTGCAGAGAGGGCTGCATTTGTGTTTCTTTCCACTCTGTCTCGAGTCAGTCACATTGGCCAGGCAGGTGCTCTGAAGAGCTGTTGGAGGAGGCTGCAAGCAGCAATAACATGCAGCCCTCGGTGTTTGGGTAGGTGGGTGGAGGTGTTGATATCAACAGGGCTGAGAACACTTGGGGAGGGGAGGGCTCCTAAGCCAAGGCAAACTGGCCACCTGCTTCCCAGGGAGATGCTTCCTGTGGATGCAGCTGGAATACAGGGGAGCAGATGGGTCAAACAGGCAAAGTGTCTGTCTGGTGGATCTCTGCCAGCAGAACTATTCACCTGGCAAATGGGGTAAGGGACTTCTGTGGGCTCCAGCTCTTGGAAAACCTGATGGGATTCAGGTGGGAGACGTTCAGGCTGGGACAGCCCTGAGGCTGTTTGTTCCATGATAGGTCTGCCTGTGTCCTCCCTGTGTGGGGCTAGCAGTGCAGATCATTTCTTGCTGTGCAGCAAGGCCAATCTGTCACGTTTGTCTGTCTCTGTGGTCCAATGTCGACATCAGAATCTAATTTCAACCTGCTGAGTACTGGCCAAGACTAACTGAAGATGTCTGTGGGGAGCTCCTCTGAGAGCCACGCTGCAGGCTGAGTGACTTTCTTGGGGTGACTTTCTCCAGGCAAGGCACAAACATAGCTCAAATTACTGTCCTTGCTTTTGGGAGGGCCACATGGCACCTCTGATGCTTCCAGACCTTGCTGTGTGGCTTTGCTGAGTGGTGTGTCTCTAACAGGGGAGGAAACCACTCCCTTAGAACTGGTGTCTGGCTGGGAAGTGATGTGTGGATGGACATTTTGGAGGTCCTGATGCAGGACAAGTGTTAATGGCAAAATGCTTTTGCTGGAAGCCATTGAAGCTGAGACTGAACCCAGGAGCTGGGAGCAGGCTCCCAGGGGCTGGGAATGTTCTCTGAGGGGACAGGGCTGTGAATTCAAGCAGCAGAGAGCTTGTCCAGGCTGCACTGGGGGGTCCAGCTCTCTGCTGCTGCTTCACACAGGGCTCTTTGAACCCCTTGTTCAGCTGGTTAATGGGCTTGTGCCAAACCTCCCAGGGATGGTGAGACACTCGGTGGGATGCCTGGCTCCTCATAGGGTGGGAGGCAGCAGAGTCCTTGGCTGCTCATCCCTGTCTGGACAGTGACACCCAAGGTTCTGCTCTCAGCCAGAGTGACAAGGCTGGTGCATGTTTTGGGACCCAGTTCTTATTTGGGAGGGAATACTGCTTCATTTGGGAGAGAGGTTTACCTGTCAGGGAGCTGCAATCACTGCTGGTAAGGGCTTCCACGGTGCAAGCTTGAGGGTTTCAAAGGTGATGATAATACCTTGGAATAGCACTGGGGTAGCAGGGAGTGCTCAGTTTTGCTGGGAGTGCTGGAAAACGTACTTTTGGAATGAAAGCATGCCCTGATTCCTCTGCTCCATTTCCCCACCCTGTGTGTGTTTTCCTGAGGCACTGCTCCTGCACATACAGTACCTGAGGCAGGTCTGAACCTGAGGTTTTGCTTTTTCCAGTGCTGACATGTGTCCTGTCTCTCCACAGCCATCAAGGTGAGCTGCATTGGATCCTGTGGGGTGTCCAACAAGATCAATGACACAGCATGGACTGTGGAGGAGCAGTACTTCAACAGCACGCTGTCCCTGGCAGACAAAGGTACTGTCCACAAAGGCCTGGTGCAGATCTCTGCTCAGAGAAGCTTTACAGAAATGTATCACCAAGACTTCAGCATCCCCTCAATGTGAAATACTCCTCACAAGCTGCCTTGGCCTGTGCACAGAGAATGGGAGCCAGGATTAGAGACTACAAGAGCTTAGCAGGAGCTGGGCAGGGAAGGACCCTGAGCAGAACTTGGCAGCCAGCCTGCAAATACAGCTAGCATCCTCTGGCCCTGGTCTTTCTGAAGCAGAGTTGTCACAGGGACTGCTCCCTGTCTCAAGGCTCTGTGGGTTCACCTTGCTCCATTTCCCCCGTGTGTTTATGGGAAAACACTGATCAAAGCTGGTCAGCAGAAGCCAGTGGTTTGCTGTGAGAGGGGATGTGGATATGTCACTTGTGCTCCAGGAGAAGCTCTGGGAGCGTGGCAGGATCAGCCTAGGGCAGTTACCCCTGCTCCCAGTGAGATGGACAGAGATAGCCATGGGGTTGTATTGTCCTGTGGGTAAAGCGACACCAGCAGCCTCTGGGGGATATGGGCCTGAATGAATGCTGTCTTTCTGCTGTTAAATAGGTCAGCCTTACCACAAATAATTCATGCTGTGCCCTGGCTCCTGTTGAAATCAAGATGTGCCAGTATTCACCTGCTGAAGGCAGTGGCCGTAACAGGAACGTGGCAAAATACCAGGGTAGCAGGAGCTCAGCCCTCTGATACTGTTTTATCAAATAACAGGAAATGGGTAAAACGGAAATGGCAGTTTCTGCTAGCTCAGCAATTTTCCAAGCAGAGCTTTTAGCACTGAGGGGAGACTGAACTCATTCTTGCAGTAACTGGTGAGAGGGCTGCTTGCTCTCAGGACCCTGCCAAAGGAGACAGTTGGCTGGCTGGCTCTTGGCTCACAGCCTGGGGGCTGCAGTCAGAGATAAACTGCATGGGGGGGGAGCAGTGGGAAACATTCCTGCCTGATTCTGGATGTGCTGAGCACAGAGAGCCCAGCTCTGGATGTTGGGGTGGGGGCACAGGGGGTGCAAAAGGTGTCACAGGGGGTCTGTAAGGTGCTGCAGACCACTGGGCTTAGATGAGTTGGGAGTTGTAGGCTGCAAGTGAGTGTGGACTTCTGGAGAGGTTTAAACCTGCAACTGCACTGAAAACTGCACCTTCCTATTTTGTTTCTAATATTTAATGATTTGAGGGAGAGCTGTGATCTTGTGGTCAGATCTGTGTGGTGGGCAAGCTGAGCAGTGGCAAAAGCCAGGCAGGAATGTGGAGTGGGAAGAGGTGGGTGTGCTGTTTGTTGGGTTTGCAGCCTCTGGAAAACTTCAATAGCTGCTTTGGCAGTCAGTTCTTCTGAGGTTGCCCTTGGGAGCCATCCCCTTGATAACTAGGACTAGAGTGACTTGAGAAGGATGGAAAGAAAAGCCATGTGCTGAAGCGTGCCCTTTGAAGGTCTGACATCCAAATGTGGCCAAAATTTAGTAGTCCCAGTTCTTAAAGTGTTTGTAGAAAACCCTGGTGTTTTGGCTGTTGGTTTTCTGGAACCCAGACTCCTCTATCTCTCCCAGTGCTGTGCTGCTGTCTGTCACTCAGTGGTATCACAGGCTCTGCCAGCCTTGAGCGGGTGCCTGGGGCTGGCAGCAGGGCTGGGCTGCTGGCTCTGCACTGGAGCTGGTCACAGAGCCACGAGCCTGGGCTGTGAGTGGGGCTGAACAGGCCAGCTGATGTCTCCCAGAGCTGCCACAGCTGCAGGCAGGTGAGGCAGGAAACAGCAGTGCATGATTTACCTTAGGTGGAATGGAAAACCTGTCCCTGTGGACTTGTGTGATTGGAAACTGAGGTGTGTTGTGGTGTTGTTCCTGTCCTGCCTTGCAGAGCTGCAGTGAGATTATGAGGAAAGCCCAGCCCAGGTATCAGCAGTTGTTCTGGAGCAGTGTGCTGGGTACTCAGTCACTGACCTCTGCTCTTCAGCTTTTTGTGTCCAAAAAGTTGTGTGGACCCAGCTGCTGGGATCTCAGCCCAAATCCCAGCTGCAGGGAAGCAGAGGGGGAGAGGATGGGCAGTCTGTGTGTGTGGGATTGCAGCCGAGGGGGATTTGCTCTTCATTCCTGGACTTGTAGGTTTGTGCCGTGTCTGCATCCAGTCAGGACAGCTGGGCCCCTGGGAGGATGGAAGGGGAGCAGTGGGATGGAGAAGGAAATGCTGCCTTTGGACCCGAGTCCACCAGCAGAGATGGCTTTGAAGCTGACCCTTGCATTTGCTGTGCTGGCTTGCAGGGATATGGAACAAAAGCCCTGGGGGCTGGCAGTGCTTCAGCCTGCAGCACAGGGACAGAGAGAGCTGTCTGCTGTCACAGCCCTCCCTGTGACATTGATGCGTGTCTGGGCTGGCAGAGCAGAGGGAGCCAGGCTGCTCCTCCACATCCCTGCCTCTGTGTCTGCCTGTCTGTCTGCCTCCTCCGAGGGGCTGCTGGCACACAGTGTCCTGGCACAGCTCAGCCCTGCAGTGGGGTGGTGGCAGGGATGTGCTGGGGGAACTCTCGATGGCCTTGTCCAGACAGAGCCTCGGTGCTGACTCAGCCCTGGCATTTTTAGGCTTTCCAGGAATAGCTCTCAGCTGTCCTGGCCTTTCCTAAAAAAAGCATGAAGGAGCTTCAGACAGATGGAGTGTCCCATGTGGGTGTTCCCTGGGTGCCTCCCTGCAGGGCAGACCCGGCTGGGAGGGGAAACTGAGGCAGGCTGGACTGCTGGCTCTTGGCGCATGGGGTGGAGAGGTTGCTGATGGTGATGGCAGGAGACCAGGCTGAGTTAGGGGAGCTGGAAGCATTTCCAAGCAAGGACTCCTAAAGGAGCATGAGGCCAGCCCAGCTGCTGGCCCACACTGCCAGCACACAGCTCCTGCCCTGGCCAGCACCAGCAGCCACCCGTGACAGAGCACCACAAGCAAAGGTTACTGCGGTGGCACCTGGTATGGTCCTGCAGATTAATAAAACCATGCAAAGCCCCCGAGGGTGAATCCATTCCTGCTACTCCAGGTGTGGGTTGGCTGTGCCCACCTTCTCCCACCAAAAAGCAAGCAGCAGAAGGGAGGGTGGGACTGTGGGAGGCCCTGGTGTCAGGTGCAGGGGCTGCTTTCCTGCCATGCCCCCGGAGACCTTGTCCACACAAGGGATGCCACTGCCTGAAAATGAGATGAGGAAGGGAGGAATATGCTTCTGCCTCAGAGATCTCTTCTGTTCCTGCCTTGCCCCCGCTACAGATAATGCTGTTATCTCTTCTTTTTGAACAAGTGCATTTAAAAAAAAAAGGTAAGGAGGAGCAGCATGTCCCTGCTCTGGGGAAACTGGCAGCAAGGCTGTGCTCTGAGGCAGAGGGTGATTCCAGGCTGTCCTCTGACACCATCCCCAGCTCTCTTGAAAGGGGCTTATCCAGTCTGATGGCATTGGCCTGGATTGAGGAAGGATCCCAGGTGTCCCCAAGGCCACACAGCAAATGGGGCTCTGTCTTGCCCATCCCTGGTGAGTGGCTCAGCTCCAGTGGTGCCACCGCTGTGCTGGCACCGGTGGAGGTGGTGCAGGGAGGCAGGCTCAGCCTGACAAACAGCCCACCTCCCTCTATCCCTTCCCACATCCTGAGCAGTAACTTCCAAAAACACCCATCTGTGCTCTTTGAGGACACGTGGGGGGAAGGGGAGAGGACGTTTGCAAAATTTCGAGGCTCAGATTGCTCTTTAAGTCTCTAAGAGTGACTCCACACTTCTCCCACACACCTTTGCATTGAAATAACTGAGGGGGCAGCTCGTCCTCTGGCATCAGCTGCTGCTTGTATTACACACTGCTCTGGGTTTGTTTTTGGCTGTATATTGCATGAAAAAGGAGGTGGGCCCTGAAATAACCCAGATGCCCACTTTGGCACTTATTTAAGGCACATTCCAATCTCCCCCCACCTTGGAACAGGGTGTGGAGGACCTGGCTGTGCCACTGGAGCAGGCTGGTGATGAGTGCTGCTGCAGAGGACCCTGCTCCCCTCAGGGCTTGTCCCCAGTCAAGCAGGGCATCCTCTGTGCTCTGGGAAAGGCTCTGGTGGGGCTGGGCAGGAGCTGGAGGCAGCAGGCAGCCGGGAGGAGCAGGGGATTGTGCTGTAGCCTTGGCAATCACACCCAGGCCAGTGGTTTAATGAACTCGGGCTCTTTACATCAAAGCTGCTGGGGAGTGTGGAGTGTGCCAGCTGCTCTGGAGCCTCTCGCTGCTCTGTTTGCTGGAGAGGCTGCTGTGCCACAGAGGTCACTCAGCCACCGAGGGCTCCCAGGGGGGCTCCTTACTTGCCTCCTGGAGGGGAGCCTAAGAGGGTATTTACTTTTCCCACTTGGACTTTGATTACTCGCTGGTGTTGATTTTTCCTTTTGCAAAGAAAGGCAAGAGGGGCGGGGGCTGCTGGGTTTCTGTAGGTGGCAGCAGTGCAGGGGATCAAGTGGCAGCGAGCACAGAATGGCACCGCTTGTACCCGCTGCTCTGGGACACAGAGATGCTTCTCTTGATGCAATATAATGGAGTGATTCAGCTCTGCAGAGCCTCCTGCTCCTCTCCCCCTCCCTGCTGTGGCTCTGCCCTTGTTCAGCCAGAGAGGAGCAGGTCCATCATGTGCCTGTTCCCCCGTGGGGCTGTCCCTTCCCTGCATCTCGAGCTGCACACACAGCTCTTGCCCTGTGGAAGGGTTGTGCATCCAAAGGTATACTTCTGGTTTTTTTCATTCCCTCCTGGTACCTGAGTTGAACTCATGCAGGGAGCTGGCTGTAATTTCCAGCTGACCTTTCTTTTGGCAGCTGGTTAGTTAGCTTGAAGGCGCTGCAGGGATTTCCTGGCAGCTCCACACGCTTCCTCTGCGGGAAGATTTCTTGCACAAAGAGCTAAAAAGGGGCAGCTGTGCATCACCTCTTCCCTGGGGTGGTTCTCTGCCGGTGTGGCACAACACCTTCATGGCCAGCAGTTGGCACAGGGTAACAATCCTGACTCCCAGCTGCATTTAAAAATCTTGGTGACCTGACTAAGCAGAATTGTGAGACTTGTGCAGCTTGTTCTGTGAGATCTCAGAGCAGCAGGTGATGCTCATGGACAGCCTCTGCCCAGGTGAGAGCAGTGGGGTGTCTGTGGGCAGTGGTGAGCCACTAAAGGTGTTCTGGTGCCAGCTCCTGGCCACACTGTGCTGCTGGGTTCAGGAGCAGTCACTGCAGGTTCAGCCCAGGAAATCCACACTGAGGGATCTGCAGTTGCCTTGGGTCACAGCTGCTTCCTCAGCACTTCCCAATTTCTTGCCTCAGTAGATCAGTTAATCCTCTAGGCTTTTTTTGCAGCATTGCCATACTGCCAGATCCTGCTAATTCATTGGGAATGTCTCTGGAAACTGCTGACACAGAGGTTTATGAGCAGTGGAGCCCTCGCCTCAGTGCTAGGCACTCTGCTGCACCTCCTGTGTTACAGAAAGGTTGATCTCAGCAGCATTACCTGTGGGGAGGTTGTTCCTGCTGTGTGTTTGTGTGTTTGTAGAGCTGGAGCAAGCAAGTTGCTGCCTTGAAAGGGAGTATGGAGCCTGCTGGGGCTGTGCTCCATCACTGCCATACAGAGCAGGAGAGCTCTCCTTGCAGCTGAACACCGAGGCTTTCCTGGCAGCTTTCCCTGTGCTTGCTGGCAGGTTGCTTTTCTGGCTCTTGGCTGCTCCCTCTGTGGCATCTGTACCTGCTGATGGCACGAGCAAATGTGTGCATTTCCCCTCCTTTGTTGCAGTTTGTAATCCCCTGTATTAACTTCATTCACCAGAGGCTGAGTTGAGCCCTGTGCTAAAGCTGCAATGGCTCAGCGTCACCTCAAGTGCCCTGGCACAGACTTAATGCTTCCCTTCTGACAGCTCTGACAGAGCTCCTAAGAGCTAAAGAGCTCTGACCCCTTGCTTATATCTAATATTCAGTTTTTTGGCTGCAAAAGTGGATGAGGAGAGAGGGCAGGACAGAGGTGAGTGGGGTGCTGGGACTGCAGTGAGCTTGACATCTCTGCCTGTAGCTGGGGACTCGGGGTCCTGTGGCACGGTGCAGAACTTGGGCTGCTCATTTCTCCACCCCAAAGTGGAAAGCACAAACCTTCTGTTTTCCTGCTCTCTGCCTGCAGAGATGTGTACTCAAGCTGTGCTTCAGCAACAGCAGAATTAGTCTAATTCAGCACCTTTGGAGGAACTTGCCTTCCCCAGGGCTGACTTTAGGCAGCAGGAAGAAAGAGACATATTGCTACAAGCGATGGCACAGGGGCCAGCAGGCACCAGGTACCTTTCTGTACTGCTTGAATTGGCCAACACAGTTAATGCATCACTTGTTAAGTAGCCATGGAGAAACTGCCATATGGTCTGGCCTGCTGTTCCTCTGCTAGAAGAACCAAAAGAATCTGTGTACTCCAAAGGTGCAGCCTGTTCCCATTCTAGCATCCAGGAGGGAGCAGGGCCTGGCAGGGACTGGTGGGCAGGGACAAGGCTTGGGGCAGGAGCCCATTTCAGCCACTCCTTGTTTCCTGTGCCTGGGGTGCAGGGACACTTTCCAGGCTCCTAGAGGTGCCTACAGAGCTGATATCATCTGCTGCCCCTTCTCTTTGGGGGCTGGAGGGAGTGACAAACAGAACTATTTACCTCTTTCTCTCTGTGCAGCTGTGGGTGAAGCCTGGTGAGGCAGAGGTGTGTGCTGTGCCACACGCCATGGTTCCTGGCCTGCAGCCTGCTGGACTGGCTGTCCCAGCACAACGCAGTGTGAGCCTTCACAGGAGAGGAATGGGACTCACCTGAGTCTGTTGTGTGACCAAGGCACCTCCCAACTCCCTTCTGCTGCCCTGGAGGTCCTGTTTTGTCAAGGTGGCCGTGACCCTTAGGCAGAATGGCTGTGACCACCTGTGACTTCCAGACAGAGACCCTGGGAGCAGCCAGCCTGGGTGGAGGATTTGGCAAGTGCCCCCACAGTGGCACTGGTTGGAACGTGCAGAGCTGGCCCCACCAGTGCTGTCAGACCGGGCTGTTTGCACAGAAAGCTGCCAGACAGCCCTGGGAGGGTGGGTGGGACACAGCAGGTAGGGCTGTGGGGCTGTGTCCTTGTTCCTGTGGGGTTGGCTCCTCCTGAGCCCCAGCCCAGCCTGTTCTAGTGCCAGGCAGAGGCTGCTGGAGGACATTTCCCAGCCCTTGGCCAGCTGCAGACAGGGCAGGGTGTGGGCAGGGAGCTTCCCCTTGGTCTGGAGGGATGATGCCTTTGAAGGGCTGGGGATTTCTCTGGCTGCCAGCTCTGCCTGGGCAGGGGCCTGGCAGCACCTGCCAGGGAGGCTGCACTGTCGGACCAGAGCCCAGACACTTTCAGCAGCTGTGGAGGAGTAAACTTGGATCACTTTTTTTAACAGTGTAAATACACACTTGTGGTCATTTCAGCCCCAGTGAGCTCGAGGGTGGCAGCTTTCCCATGCAGTGGGAAATGTGTGCATTTCCCCTCCTTTGTTGCAGTTTGTAATCCCCTGCAGTGGTGCAGCACTGTGCTGGTTTGCAGTGAGTGTAGAGAAACCTTTGTGTGGAAGGGACCTTAAAGATCACCTTGTTCCACCCCCTGCTGTGGGCAGGGACCCCTCCCACTGTCCCCGGCTGCTCCAAGCCCCATCCAGCCTTGTCTTGGATCCAGGGGACTCAAGAGGCAGCCACAGCTGTGCCAGGGCCTCCCCACCCTCCCAGGGAACAATTCCTTCCCAATCTCCCATCCATCCCTGCCCTCTGGCAGTGGGAGCCATTCCCTGTGTCCTGTCCCTCCATCCCAGTTCCTCTCCAGCTCTCCTGGAGCCCCTTTAGGCCCTGGAAGGGCTCTGAGCTCTCCCTGGAGCCTTCTCCTCTCCAGGTGAGCACCCCCAGCTCTCCCAGCCTGTCTCCAGAGCAGAGGGGCTGCAGCCCTCGGAGCATCTCCATGGCCTCCTCCGAATCTCTCCAGCAGCTCCAGCTCCTTCCTGTGCTTCCCAAAGCTGAGGCAGCTCTGCAGGTGGGGTCTCACCTGAGTGGGGCAGAGGAGCTGAAGCCCCCCTTTCCTGCTGCCTACACTGGGGATCAGCCTAGGGCAGGGGGCGTTTCTGGGGCCAGCACAAAGGACTGGGGCACACTGAGCTTCTCATCCACCAACATTCCCAAGCCCTTCTCCTCAGGGCTTTTCTCCATCCATTCTCTGCCCAGCCTGTGTTTGTGCTAAGCATTGCTCTGACCCAGGTGCAGGACCTTGCAGTTGGCCTTGTCAAACTTCCCAAGGTTCTCACAGGCCCAGCCCCTTCAGCCTGGCAGGGTCTCTCTGGATGGCAACCCAGCATCACCAGGGGATCCAGAAGACTTGGCATCAGCCCTCTGGATCAAGGCATTTCTTTTCTGTAAATGAAGTGTTCCTCCACATCCAGTGCTGCAAATGAACAACCCCAGTCCCAGTGTGGAATGGAGGGGAGCCATGAATGAGAGAGACCAGATCTCTACTGGAGTCAGGGAAATTTCCAAGGTTCTTCTGCACTATGAGTGTGCTGTTACTGCTTCTGCTATCTGGACTTGAGTTTTTCTTGAGGCTGTCTGGGGCAGCAGCTTCTTTGCCTCCAGGAATTTTTTGGGAGGAAGTTTCCCAAGGCTGTGTGGGGGTGGCTAATCTCTGCTGGCTTGTCTCCTATCAGGGGGACAGGCTGCTGCAGGTATGGCCCCACAGCAGAACCCTGCTAAGCCTGCTGCCTAATGACTTTCCCAAGGTATTTTTAGCTGCACGTAAACTTCAGGAAAAGCTTTTTTGCATCTGAGGACACTGTGGCCTTTGTTCTGGCTTCTGGGAACGGGGAGGTGCTGGCTCAGCGTGGCTGTGGTGGCTGGCACAGCCCTGTCCCCTCACAGTGGTTTGTCAGCTGCCCAGGAGCCCCTGTTTGAGGGGTCTCAATGCCCCCCTCGAGCAGTGCTGAGTCCCTGCTGACCTGCCTGCTCAGGCTGGGAGTGCTTTGGTAAAGCCTTTGGTTCTGGAGGAGCATGGAAAGGGCTGCTTTTCCCAGGTCTTGGGATGGCCATGAGCCCCCACCATGGTTGGAAACCAGCTCACCTCTGCCTGCTGCCTACAAAGATCTCTGTTGCAAAGTCCACTTGCAGATGGAATTAACACATTTAAATGTTCTGGATTGTTGAATCTCTCTGGGCTGGAGGGACAGGGTGATGAGTGCCTTTCCACGGGCTGTGTGTTCCCATCACTGCTGGGATGCTGGAATTGCACAGGGGATGCAGCTGTGGGATGGCTCTGGACACTCTGCCTGATGCTGCATCTCCCCTGCATGATGTGGGGATCTGTTCAAGGCACTGAATGCCTGGTGAGACACACATTGCCCTGTGTCACCAGCACAGCGGCTGTGCTGGACTGAACTGCAAGTGACCTTTGCTGAGGAGGCTTTTGCTCCTGTTTTCCATGGCAGAAGGACCTGGGTGTTGGCTCAAAGTCACTCTGTGCCCTGCCTATGCTCACAGGGAAGCTGGGACCAGGGAAATTGTAGATTTTCCCTATTATAGCAAGATTAGTCAGCATTTGGTAATGAAAGCTCAGCCTTTTGGAACAAAGTTGCCAGCTGGAGAGTTTAGAAGCAGTTGCCACCCCCCTTCTCACTGTGAGGGTGCTTGGTTTGGGATTTGCCAACTTTCCACCAGGCAGCAGGCAGAAGGCAGAAATGGTTTTGTAATTCCAAGTTGCAGATGAGGCCTTTGCTGTGCCCATGCTGGAGGAGCCTCTGCCATGAGAAGCAAGAAGGAGCCCAGATTACTGCTAAATATTTGCCTCTCCTCCTGGTGCAGTGGGAGGCAGGCAGGACCTGAGCTCACCTGTGGGCTCTGCTGCCTTGTCACTCTGCCAGGCACTTGGGATCATTCCTGTGCTTTCACAGGAGTCTCCTGTCTCAGTCAGGACCATCGGCTTTTCCTCATCTTAATTTTGTTAACCCTTGTCTGTGAAATAGCTGTGTCATTGAACACCTTTCTGCACCAGTGGGTGCCTTTGAATGCCTACTCTGGGATACTGAAGATGGTTCTCCCTCCTGGGAGAAGGAGAGAGTGGGCTGGAAGAAGCAGATCTGAAAACAAGAGTTGTTCTTAGTCACCTGCAGCATCTCCCTGCTCTGTGGAGTGGAGAACAGGGCTCACCATGCTACCCTGGCTCCCTGCTCAGCCCAGGACTGGGGTCAGGGCTCTGTGGCCACAAGCCAGGCACTGCTGTGATGCCCTTGGTCTGTGTGAGCTGTGGCAGGACACAGCTTCAGTCTGGGGTGGCTGGTCTGGGAACTCTTCTCTGGCTGCAAAGAGCAGGAAGGGCCTTTTCCAGGCCTCATGGGCAGCTTGTTGCAGGCAGGAGCTGCAGGAGGGATTTTCAGGCTGTTCAGTGGGTCACAGCCAACAGGTCATTGGGCACTTGGGCTTGGTCAGGACCACCAGGCTGGTCTGGGCTGACCTGTGGGCAGTTCCCATCTGGTGAGCTGCTCAGAGCTTGGACTACCTGTGCAGAAACTGCCTCAGTGCCAGCGAGTCACACGGTGGCTCTGAGAGCCAAGCCACATCCTCTGCGGGTGATGCTGCCCACACGTGTTCCTGGGAGAGTTCATGGCCTTGTCATGCTCTGTGATGCTGTAGGAGTTAGAAACTGTGAAAGTACTCACAGGTTCACTTCCAGCCCAACTTGCTGTTGGTGCACCTGAGCTGGGCAGGACTTGGACAGAAATGACTTGTTGGAAATATTCTACAAATATATATGTAATACATTACAGAATAGCTGTAATGTATTCTACCTTACAGGTGCTGCCTGTAATGTAGAATAGGCACTTTTACTTGGTGGAGTCTGTGGGCTCATCCTAAGAGTCCTGGAAAGGCTCTTTCATGAGGTTTCATGCTCCTAGTAGGAGACTCAGAATTACTGCCTGCGCCTTCATGTGGGGCTCTGCATGTCACACAGCTGGGAA
Organism: Chloebia gouldiae; assembly: GCA_003676055.1. Taxonomy (NCBI): domain Eukaryota; kingdom Metazoa; phylum Chordata; class Aves; order Passeriformes; family Passeridae; genus Chloebia; species Chloebia gouldiae. Next base: position 7,119,975 of record QUSF01000027.1, on the reverse strand, counting down.
TTATTTGGTGGAAATTCTCAGTGGAATTCTCTCAGTGACCACTACCCTCTGGAACTCCTCCCTCCCTTCTGCAGGGCAGGAACAGGACTTGCTTCCACTCCTTGTCGGGTGGAGAGAGTCCCTGTACTGCAATGCAGAAGCTGCACAGGACAGTCGATGTATTCCAGTTATCCATTTGCTTTGTAAAAGTAGGGGTAATGGGATAAGATCAATGTTGAATGGTGCCCGTTAAAAGACAGAAACCCTGAGGGCAGCAAACAAGGGCTGGGTTCATCGAGTCGTTCACATGAACTAGGCTTTATCCTGGACCCGACCAGCCGAGGCACCTGCTGCACCTCACCTGGCACTTCTACTGGGGCAGGCTGCCCAAGGAGGAGCAGGAGAGGCTGTCCCACAGCTGCCTCCGGGCCTGCTCAGCTCTGAGCATCAGCGCTGGCAGCGAGGGCAGAGCCTGGCTTGGTGCCTCCACCTGGTGACAGCGCCGGGTGCTGCATTTTAGCCTACATAATTCGGGTTTGTTTGGGGAACAGGAGGGAAACCTCCAGGGAGGGGATGGCAATGAGCAAATCCTGCTCCTCGCTGTGAGGCCAAAGTGTACAAATAGACATCTCTGCTGCTCTCCCTTTGCAGGGATCCACGATGAGGAGTGAGTTGGATTGTTTATCCTGCTGTCCCTGCACTGCGGGCAGGACACACTCGCTGTCATCCCCATGGGGCAGCTGAGCGAGCAGAGAGGCAGAGATCTAGCTTTTCATGGCATGAATGATGCACCAAGTCCTGCCTGGGCTGCTGTGTCAGTGGGGGGGATTTACTCTTCTCTTCCCCACCTCCCCCTTCCCTGTAATCCACTTAATCCCCTGACAACAGGACTCGATTACTGTCAGCTCTGCAGAGCCAGCGTTGCTAACGGGCAAGCTGCCTCCCCCTGTCTTGCAACAACAAAAGCAGCAGCCAGAGCTGGGCTTTTGGTACCTCCAGCAATGATCCTATAAAGCAGAACAAACACGGCTCGATTTACTGTGCATCCAAGTCTCCTCTCAGCTCTGCCACTTTAAAAACAAAACCTCTTTTGTATGCATGGATTTAACAAATATGGATAAACCTCGGTGGTTTTCTTACTGAAGGCAACTTTAGGAGCTGCTGGATCACACTGTGGGTTCAGTTCAGCTGTCACGTTGCCCTGGAGGGAATCTGGGAGTGATGGAGGGTGGATGGAGCTGGGGAGTAGGAATCTGTTGTTTCAGCCATGCACTGGATCTTGGCTCTGCCCTGTGCCCTTGAGGCTGTTGCAGAGCAGTGGTTGAAGGAAACAAGTGCCAAGGTTAATGTTGTGGCAATATTTCTCTGATCTCCTGCTGTCTCAGCAGCCTGGCTGAAGTACTGCAAGTCCCTTCTTGGGTCCAGGGGTAGGTGGACCTCTGATTCCAGCTCCTGAACCCTCTGCAGTTTGTGAAGGGCTTGGTATATGGCTGGGGGTGGACTGGCTTGATGCCCACCAGAACTCCCTACCACCCTCAGACAGTGCCTGTGATTTCTCACATTCCCCCTGTCTGCCTGACAGGGGGAAGACTTGAGGAAAAATAAACCCACAGCAGCCTTGCTCTGTGTCCTGTGTCAATAGCTTGGGAAAACCACTTGCTGTGGCACTGGGATCCCTTAGAGCCTGTCCTAAATGACCTCATTTACAGGATATCTTCATAGAGAACCTCTCCTGTCCCAGGGAGGGATGGGTGGCAGCAGGTGCTCCTGTTGGCTCAAGCACTGCCCATGGGATGTGGAGTCATCCAGTGGCTGTAGGCAGCAGAACAGGCAGTGTGTGATTGCCTGGGTGGAGGCCTCTCTCCGCCAGAAGATCACACATTCCAAGGTAACAGCCTGTCAGCCTGTCCCATGTACACTTCGCTCTTGTTTCCACAGGGGTCCTGACAGCTGGAGAGCACAACTTTCCCTTCCAGTTCCTGCTGCCAGGTAAGATGTGGCTGAAGGCCCTTCCCTATAAACCTTGGATTTTGTATATACTTCCAGTTCAGAAACTGGCCTGGCTCAGCCTTATGACCTCTTCTTTCTCTCTCAACTCCAGCTTCTGCTCCTACATCATTTGAAGGCCCTTTTGGCAAGGTTCTGCATCAGGTGAAAGCTGTGATAGACACACCTCGCTTCTCCAAGGACTACAAATGCAACAAGATCTTCTATGTTCTCTGCCCTCTCAACCTGAATGACATCCCTGACATCGAGGTAAGAATGAGGAGGGGCATGGCTGGGAAATGCCAACACTTCAGCACTTGTCCTTGTCCTGCTGTCTGAGGAGTCACTGAGTGGCTGGACAGCTCTGACTGTGTGCTGTGGCTATGCAAGAGCAGGACAAAGACTCCTCATCTCTCCTGCCTTGCTGTCAGTACCTACTCCAGGTGATTTCTGACTCTTGTGTGTGTTGCTCTGAAAGATTTATCTGAATTTTCAGCATGCAGAGAGACATGTTGGCCAACAGCTTCAGGTGATTGGAGACACTTGGGTTTGGGGAACTTGCTTTGGAGAGGAAAGCAACTAATAGGACAGTAGAACTGTGGAGCTGGAGAAGTGAGACGTGTTGTCTGTGGCATTGCCATGTTGCTGGTTCTTTGCATCCTCTTAGAAGTAAATATTTCTTCTTGCTTGTTTTGAGTCTCTTGAGTGTTTTCCCGGAGGCTCTCTGACTCTCTTGAGCCAACCCCTCTGTCTCTGCCATCCTGCAGCAGCCCAACACCATGTCCATCACCAAGAAGTTCAACTACAAGCTTGTGAAAAGTGGCAACATCATCCTGACAGCCACATCTGACCTGAAGGGCTACATCGTGGGCCAGGCCATCCAGCTCCGCACAGACATAGAGAACAAGTCCGGCCGGGACACCGGCGCTGTGGTGGCCAGTCTGCTCCAGGTGGGTGTCCAGTGGGGCCATTCTCTGCCTTGTGCTGCTGCTGCACCCCATGGAGGCCTCTGTGAACCTGGGGCAGCGAGGAGCCAAGTCTCCACTTCTGGTCCTCTCTACCTTCCTGGGGAAAGAGAGCCTAGAACTTGTCTTGCTTATCCCTGTTCAGTCTGTCACACAACAAGGGTATTCCTGCTCTGGAACAAGCCCATTTGGTCTGTGCTTGTGCCTATTTGACAAAGCAGTTGGGTGAGGTTGTGTCCTGGCTTACATTTGTGGGACAGAGAAGACCACCTGCAGCCTCTGAGCAAGCTTGTGTTTCCTCCTGTCTGTGCAGAAGGTGGCCTATAAATCCAAGCGCTGGATTTATGACCTGAGGACCATCGCCGAGGTGGAAGGCTCAGGGGTGAAAGCCTGGAAACATGCAGAATGGAAGGAGCAGATCCTGGTTCCAGCACTGCCCCAGTCCATCCTGCAGGGCTGCAGTCTCATCCACATTGACTACTACATCCAGGTGAGTTTATCTGGAGTATTCCTGGGCTGGGCCGTGGCTCTGTGCCCCCTCCCAGGCTGAGCAGTGTGGTCTGGGTGCTCCAGACATCAGGTGAACCTTCCCACTGCCACGTATAATGAGGATGCCACTGCTTTCCCTTCTCTTCCAGGTTTCCCTCAAGTCTCCAGAGGTTTCTGTCACCCTCCCCATCTACATTGGAAACATTGCTGTGAACAGGGTCCCGCTGAGCCCCTCCCGCTCCATCCAGCACATCCCATCTGTGGTGGTCCCCAGTGCCCCCCCAGAGGAAGAGGAGGCTGCCAGTGGCTATCACCCCATGGACAATGTCTCCATCCCCACCAAAAGCCATTCCCAGCAGCAGCCCTTTAGCTACGCCCCAGGACTGAGCTTCCAGGAGATACGGGTGGACTCGGAGCAGACGGGCTCCCCAAACCACCCCACACTCTGCCTGTCCACGGGAGCCACTGTCCCCTACTACGCTGAGGGGAACGTGGTGCCTGTCCCCACAGCCAGCTCACTCATCCTGCCCCCGGAGTACAGCACGTGGGGATACCCCTATGGTGAGCAGCACTCCCAGGATCTGCAGCTGGGGGGAAACAGCTCCTACCAGCAGTCTCTGCTAGCTGTGAACTGCTGGGAATCTGGGGATTCAGTCAGTCTGCTGCAGGCTGCTGTCAGAGGGGATTGTGACATCTCTGCCTGCTTTAGCCTCTGGAGGAGTCCCCTCTTGCAGCTGTAAAAGCCAGCTGTTCTTCCCACATCCACGCCCATGTCTGCCCTGGGCTTGTCCTGAGAGGATCTCCCTGTTCTTAAAAGAGCTTTCAGCCTCCCACTGATAGAAAAACTTCTTGGCTTGTGGTGAGGCTGGTGGGAGCATAGCCAGGAAAATGATGTCACTGAAATCTTCTGTCTGACTTGGAGTGGGCCTGCAGCTGGTCTGAAGCTGTGGGGGTGGGAGCTGAGAAAGTGCCCAGGGTGGAACAGCTCGGGGAAATCCCAGCGTGCTGCATTCCTGGGGCTATGCTGGGGTGGCAGGGCCAGCAGTGAGTGCTGCATTCCTGGGGCTGTGCTGGGGTGGCAGGGCCAGCAGTGAGTGCTGCATTCCTGCAGCCAGGCTGGGGTGGCAGGGCCAGCAGTGAGTGCTGCGTTCCTGCAGCCAGGCTGGGGTGGCAGGGCCAGCAGTGAGTGCTGCGTTCCTGCAGCCAGGCTGGGGTGGCAGGGCCAGCAGTGAGTGTTAGCACAGCTGTACCCAAATCACCCCCTCTCTTTGCACTGGGGTAACAGAACACTCCATGTGTTACTTCAACCCTGGGTTTGGGCTCACAGAGCACGAGTGATCTGGAGGTTCTGGAAGACAGGAGGATGCTTGGGAAAGAAAGGGAAGAACACAACAGGAGTGTGAGGTGGTGATTGTAACCTCCATGGGCATCAGGGCAGGGATGGGACTGGCTGGCTCAAATCCTACAAACCCCCTGTACCTCAGCTGGGCAGGCTGTGGGCCCTGGCAGGGAGTGTGTGTTGGTGGGTTGCTTCACTCTGCACTGGGTTACACAGACTGGGGTGAAGGGAACCTCCCAAATGCCCCCCATAACCTCTCTCATTCTTCTTTTCCCCCACAGAGGCACCTCCATCCTACGAGCAGAGCTGCAGCAGTGCCAACTCCAGCATCAGCAATGGCAATTAGCCCTCCCCTGCTCCGACCTCGCCGGCGCTGCCCACCCTGGCACCGCGGGGCACCCGCCTGTGGCCAAGTCTGGTACAGCACAAGGCGTCTTCTTGTCTCTCTGGCTGCTTTGGGGGGGGACTGCCACATCCTGGCCTGGGCTTTTTAAGTCTCTTTCTAGGGAGGGGGTGAAAAACCAAAAAGGGTAGCCAGAGCAGCCTGCATGCGTGTAGGAGAGGTCTGGGAAACCGAACAGTCTCCTGCTGCTGCACCAAGTGCTGGAGGAGCTGGAGGTGCCCCTGGGATGCCCTGGGCAGCAGCCAGTTCCAGTACTGTAGTCAACACTAACTGCTTTACTATCAAAGCACCTGCGATGCCTTATCTGAAATGCTCCTGACTTGGCACAGCTCCACTCTAGGGGAAGGCTGGGCTGTGTGGACTTGCTCTCCTCTTTTAGGGGCTGTGTGCTCTCTGCAAATGGTTTTGACAGCCCTTCCTCCTTGTCCTCAGAGGTCCTAAGGATAGCAAGAAGTTTATTGGAGTAAGCAGGTTCGGAAGGTCAGGGACTTTTAATAAGCCAAAAGCACAAGCCCTTGCTGTACCTGAGCTGTGGGGGGAGTGACTGGCAGTGTGAGTGGCCATGGGCACAGGGGGGGCTCCTGGGGGCATAGAGCTGATGAGCTCTGGGGGAAGATCCTGGTATGGGATGGAGGGCCCTTTTCCAGCAGGGGTGGCTTTTCCCAGCCCTGTGGGACACAGCCCAGCCTTGCTCACTGCTGGGCCCTGGCACACAGGACAGCAGCACTGCACACTCTGGAGCAGGGCAACCACAATCCATGTCCCTGCAGGGTGTCCTCTCCTCCCAGGCCGCAGTTACGTGACCATCAATCACAAAAGTCTGTCTGATGCTACCTCTGAGTCTGCCCAGGGGCCCTGCCCGTGGGATCCCTTCCCCCTGGGCCGCTCTCCGTGGGGCTGTCCCTGCCCAGGCAGCCCACGAGGGGCTGGGCCAGGGGCCTGTGGTGTCACTGGTTTGCTGTGTGTCCCCTGGGCCTGAGCAGAATGTGACAATGAACACAAGCCAAGTGGGAGCTGCTGCGCTCCTCTGCAGCCTCCGCTGCACCTGGCAGTCGGGGGAACAAGCTGGGTTTGCTTGCAATTTTTCTTTTGTGCTTTTCCCCCCCACCCACACCTTGTTTAGCTTGTTTAGCATTGACTGCCCAAGCTGAGGAAACCACAAGCCACATCCTTCAGAGCCACAGGTGCCCAGCCAGGCTGGAGTTGGGGCCTCCAGACCTTTGGCACCTCAGAGCTGCTCCCCACACAGCCCCGGGCTGGGCAGGCAATACCTGACAGACCTTTAGGAGCATTTCCAGCTGCTGCCTCCTTGCTCAGCCACCTCTGCACACCCTTCAGGCAGCTGGGACAGGCCCTGCTTTGCACTCTTTCTTTGCAAATGCTTTTTAATTTTATTTTGTTTTATTTTTAAGCATTGAACTGCTTTAAGGGTAGTGTAGCAAAGGTGCCGTTCTGAGCAGTGCTGGCACAACATGCACCAATGATGATAGAGTGATTGTCATTGTCCCTGAATATATATAAATATATATATATATATATGAGATGAAGTTGTTTTTAATGATTGAATTCAGAAATACAAATTTTAATGCTGTATTTAATAAATTATTCTATGAGAAATGCTGTGCTTTTTCATCCATTTCTGATGCTGATCCATGTGCCTGTTCATGCCAAATCAGGAATGCACCTTGCTGATTCCTTACAAAATGAAGTGAATTTTTTTTGCTCTCACCGGGAAGGATGGTGAACTCTGCTAAGGCAGCTTGGGGAAAACAAACACGGTGTGGCCTGACCACAGTGCCAGGCTCATAATTCCACATGGCTGTAGGGAATTTGGCACCATGTGGGCTTGGCTCTGGAGAGAGCAGCCACTGCACTGCTGCTTCCCAGGCCCTGTGTCCTGCTGCCAGGATTTGTCCAAGTGGCCCAGGGGTCCTGGATATTGCTCACTGCTGGCAGAGGTGGGCTGGTGGGGAGGAGGGGGAGAGCAGATTCTGCCTTTAGGAAGATGGAGGTGGCATAGCCAAGGTCTGGCTGGAAGGGCCAGGTCCAACCCCAGCCCTCTCCTAAAGAGCCATTTGCAATAAACTTATTAAAAGTGGAAGAAGGCTCCTCCCCACAACTCCACTTTGGTCATCCCATGTCTGAAGCATGCCAGTGTTGCCTAAATGTTGTCACTGCAGGTACCCTGGGGTGTGATTTGTGTCTCAGACACAAAGATCCTTCTTCATTCTCTTCTCAGCTTATGCTTCTGCCCAGCTTCCATGGTTCAGACTCTCCTTTGCCAGGTGGTCCAGTCTGCCATGAGCAGCATTCTTCATCCACAATGGGCCAAAGGCAGGTACAGCTCTTCCCCAGTGCTCCTCCTCTTCCTCCCACTTGGCTGAATGTGTCTTGCCTGGCTCAGTATGCAGCTCCCATGGCCTTCCTTGCTGTTGGCTGTACATATCCTTGAACCCAAATCCTTCCACACCTCTGGAAAAATTCCTATGAGCTGTCAATGCTTTCAATGCTTCTGGACTGCTGGGTTGGGCTGCAGGCTCCTGGCCCAGCCAGGCTCTGGGAGAGGCAGGCAGGGCTGGGACCAGGACTGGTCTCCCAGCTCCTTCTCCATCCTGGGGCTGAGCTGCTGCTGATGTGTCCAGCCCGTGTTCCTTGGCTGGAAAATGGGATTGCTCTTTGGTTGCTGTGGCCAGGGCTGTTTTTCCAGACTCCCAGCCAGCATCTGTCCTCCTTGTTCCACCTCTGTTTTGGGAATAGCCCATCCGTGGGGGAGGCTGTGAAGGAGGGAGCCCTCACCCAGCCTGTGCTGGCCCTGTCTCTGCAGTGCTCCTGTGCACCTCAACTCACTCTCCCAAATTACATTTGCTACAAACTGGTCTTTGGGAGCTCTTGCTGTACACTTTGCAAAGCAGGGAGCAAATGGGACCACTCTTGTCTGGTGAGGACTGTCCATCACCACCGGCTGCGCTGGAGGGAGCAGGAGCAGCTGGAGCTACACCTCAGGGTGGTCTTCATCCTTTCAGAGGCCAGGGCTGCTGCAGAGCCCAGCTGCTGTGCAGGGGCCCCTCTCAGCCCTGTCAGGTGGCTCTGGCCAGGCTGCAGCAGGCCAGCACCCAGGGCTGTCTCTGAGCAGCCTCGTTGTGCAGGAGAATTGACATAACAAGTGACAATCAGTGCTTTCCAACCTCCTGCCCTGCCTTGCCTGTGCCAGGCTGTGCAGGGAAGTGAAGCCTGACACAAAGAGCCTTGCTGATGATTTATGGAGCCCTTTGAAATGGGCCAGGACTGCAGGATGGAGGAGTTGGTCCAGCTCTCCTTGAGCCCCCCGTGCTGGGGTGGCCCCAGGGCACTGTCAGCAGGTGCTTGGGGAGGGTTTTGGATGTGGGGCAAACCCAGTGGTTGGGTTTGGATTTGGGGTTGAGTTTGGACTCATCCTCTCCAGACAGGATCAATCCCTCTGTCCTCTGTCCCCAACCTCTCTGGCTTCCACCTCTTGAAGTTCTGGGGAGTTCCTTTAGGCCCTTGTTCATCCTTCCCTCCGCTTGCTGAACATTGAAATGAAGAGGAAAAAAGCCCATTTTTCTGATCACAGCTCTGGGGAAAGAACTTCAGCATGCAGGGATTCATTCTAATTCCTGGCTCAGATTTTTATAGCAATTGTTTTTGAGTTTGTTTGAAATGGGGAAGGGGAGCAGTGGGGCATGAGAGAAGTTTGTGAGTTAATTGTTTCCAAACTCAGTGTTTAATGGAAAACACCAAAAATATCATTAGTTCTTTTTTTTTTTCCTGTTGCTTTTATGTCCTTCATGGCTTTGTTCTTTTCCTGCTCTCCACATGTTCCACCTCTTGTATATTTGTTTTTTTTCAATGTTGTTTGTGTCCTAAACTAAACTCTGCTTTGGCCTCTGCTGTCCCAATGCCTGCAGGAGATGGGGAAAGGGGAGTTGTGGGGTGCAAAGGCTCATTCTTTTGGACAATGATTCTTTTTTAGCTTTCCACTGAACTTCCAGGAGTTTTGTAAAAATATTTTCTGCTAGGACATTTTCCTGTTGAGCCAGCACAAGACAGGAGACACAGGGTGTTCTAGGCTCCATTTGGGTTTTATTCTATATTTTAAAATATTTGCAACTATCTACAACAGGAATGTCCCATCCCTCCTCCCCAAGAGAGACTGGCAGGGTAAAACCCACAAAACTTGTGCCCTTTCTTGTACCACTACTCGTGGCTGTAATTCTTTATTCCTGTGGGTCTCTTTACAGATTTTGGGGTTTTATACAACTATTTGTGATGGCTCTGTACAACCTAAGACTTCTGTGCAATTTATAATCGGGTTTTGAAATGTAAACTCGCAGTTTTCCATGTTTACCAGGGCTTCTGGGGAGTCTTTTTGTCCTGGGTTTTAACCCCCTAAATGTAAAGAACTGGAAAAATGTAAATAAAGATGATCTTTTTTTAAGACCAAGGGTGTTTTGCTCTGGGTATGTGACCATCATAAATGATAATTCAGCTGAGACCTGACGGTGAGCAGTGGTTCAGGGCTGTCAGTGGAGGCATCCCCACTGGAGGTGGAGCTCAGGTTAAAGCAAAGCCACGGCTCCTCCAGCTCTGCAGGGGAACAGCTGGGTGGGAAGGCCCTGCTGGGCTGAAGGAGCTGTTGGTCTCTCCCATGGTGAATCACAGAATCATGGAATATCCTGAGCTGGAACGGACCCACAAAGTTCATCCATCCCAACCCTGCCCAGACCCCAACAGCCCCACCCTGGGCATCCCTGGCAGCGCTGCCCAAAGGCTCCTGGAGCTCTGGCAGCCTCGGGGCCGTGCCCATTCCCTGGGGAGCCTGGGCAGTGCCAGCACCTCTAGGGGAAGAGCCTTTCCCTGATCTCCAGCCTCAAATCCCCCCAGCACAGCTCCGTGGGCAGGTGCCGCTGGGAGGACGCGGCTGCGGCCGGAGGAAGCGCTGGGGTTGTTCTCTTCCTGCTGCCCGGAATCCCAGGATGTGGAGCTGCGGCTCCGCTCGCCCGGCTCGGGCGGGAGAGGGCGATGTCCGCCCGGCTGGAGCTCGGAGCGGCTGCGAGGCGGCTCCGGCTGCCCGGCCGAGCCCCGAGCCCTGCCCCGGGCCGAGCCCCCAGCCCCCGCCCCGGCTCCCAGCAGCTGCTCCAGGAAAACGGGGAGCGCTGGCGCAGCACAGCCCGTCCTCACCCCGCTGCCCTTCGCTCAGGATGGGTTTGAGATGGACAAGAGCCGTGGCCGGTGGTGATGGGCTGCAAAACCTCTGTGTGTTCCTGGTTATTTCGGCTTCTTTTGGGAGCCTCTCCCCTCCCTGATGGCTTGGGGAGGTTTGTCCCAGTGGCCGCTGCGTCTCTGTGTCCATCTGGGAAAGACAGAGCTGCAGCAAATGCTGCAGAGGAGCCGCCAGAGCCCGTCCTCAGCCCTGTCCCGGTACCACCCCGGCGTGGCAGGTCTGGTTTGTAGCAGCAGGGATGAAGGCAGGCAATTCCCAATATCCCACGTGGGGCATCCCCAGTGCGGGATGGGGCGATGCTGGGCATCCCCGGTGTGGGATGGGGCGATGCTGGGCATCCCCGGTGTGGGATGGGGCGATGTTGGACATCCCCAGTGCAGGGTGGGGCGATGCTGGGCATCCCCAGTGCGGGATGGGGCGATGCTGGGCATCCCCGGTGTGGGATGGGGCGATGTTGGACATCCCCAGTGCGGGATGGGGCGATGCTGGGCATCCCCCGTGCGGGGTGAGCGATGTCCAGGCTGCCCCAGGCCCTTGCTGGAGCAGAGGTTCCCAGATGTGGCTCTTTGTGTGGGGAACAGTAGCCCCATCCCGGGGCGATCCCAGGGGAAGGCCACCCACCCCGCCACCACCCTCTCCTGCTCCTCAGCTCATCCCCCGGGAGCGATGGGACCCCCGGGGCCCCTCCGTGTCCCCACCGAGCGGGAGGCACCGGAGGGGCCGCGCCGGGGGCTCCGCGGGGACGCTGCCACGGCCCCGCCGGTGCGCAGCGGGTTCTCCAGGGTGCTGGTTAATTAATTAATTAATTAATGAGCTGTTGATGCCAAACTGAGGGAGAGGCTGCTCGGAGGGGATGGAGCGGGCGGAGGGCGGGTCCCCAGGCCCGGGGACTCTTATTTTGACCGCGGCGCTGCCGGGCGGGCGCTGCCGCCGCTGTCGGGCCGCGCTCCGGGGCCGCCGCCTCCTTCCCCTGCCGGGCCGGCAGCGCCCGGAGCGGCCCCGGAGCTGCTCGCTGTGTCCTGGCGGCTCGCCCGAGGCTCTGAGCGGCTTTGGGAGCCTCTCGGGGTCCCTCACACACCCCCGAGTGCCTCCGCTCCACGGCACGCGCGGGGTCCGGCTGTCCCGGTGGGGACCGGCCCGGGGTGACCGGGGGGACACCCGCAGTGACCGGAAGGGCACACAGCCCGGGAGGGGCTCGCCGCGGATGCTCCGGCGGAGCTGCGCCGCTCTGCTGTCCCAGCCCGTCCCACGCCGCGGTCACCGCGGTGCGTGCGGGCAGCGGGGGCAGCACAACCCCCCCGGCTCAGTCAGTGCATCGAGACAGCGACAGCCCGGAGCTGGCACAGCTGTGCCAGGAGTGTCCGGGGGCTGGAGGTGTGGGATGGGAGCGGGACAACCCCGGCTGTGCCCCAGCACCCGGCCAGGGCTGCCCACGGCCGCTGCCCCCGCCCGGAGCGCTGCAGGGCGAGAGGTTCGCTGTAAAGCACAGTAGGAACCCTCAGGGGGAAGGGACACACCAGGATCATCAATCCAACCCTTGGCCCTGCCCAGACCCCCCACCAACCCACCCTGGGCATCCCTGGCAGCGCTGCCCAAAGGCTCCTGGAGCTCTGGCAGCCTCGGGGCCGTGCCCATTCCCTGGGGAGCCTGGGCAGTGCCAGCACCTCTGGGGGAAGAACCTTTCCTGCTCTCCAGCCTGAGCTGCCCTGGCCCAGCTCCAGCCATTCCCTGGCTCCTGTCCCTGTCCCAGAGCAGAGCTGGAGCTGCCCCTCGGGAGGAGCTGGAACAGAAGTGTCCATTTGTCCACTCAGAGGAGTGAGGTGTCAGCTGGGGCTGCAGAAGAGCGGCCTGAGGACCAAGGGATGGGTCTGTCCTGCCAGAGAGTAGATAATAAATATGTAAATTGACTTCAGAGAACTCAAAGGCTCCTGTTTCCCTCCAAGAAACATGAACTGTCCTGTCCAGGAGGCTGGTGCAGCAGTACCTGCCCATCCCTGTGTCTCCCTGGGGCAGGTGTGACTTCCTCAGGGTGGCTTCTGACACAGCTGTGGGGCCAAGGAATCCTTGCAGGTGTTTTATTTCCCCTCTTGTGCTATTTTCTGCTTTACTGGAGAGCTGTAAAAGGGATAATTGTTTTACAATCATGGGTTTAGGGCCTGGGCATTGGGAGGGGCCCTGTGGGGTTTGGGAGGGTTGCAGCTGTTGTGGGTGCTTGAGGTGTGGAAAGGGAATGAAGAGGCTGAAGAGACCCCTCTGTGGGGCAGAGCCAGGGTGAGCTGCTCCTTCTGCCCCATCCATGTCTTTAGGTGACACAGACATCAAAAACCTTGCACAAATTGGGCTGAAATTACCCCAAAGTGGGAGAAGCTAAAAAATGAGGCAGTTTGCCACGGTTAACCTTTTGTCAGGAAAGACAGAAGGACTTTTTGACGCTTTCTGGGATTTTTGCAGGGATTTTATTTTATGTAGGTTTTTGGGCAATCGGTGCTGCTGAAAGTTTGGGAAGCTCAGGATGCATTCAGCTGCGAACGGCGGCTGCTCTTCCCCCGCAGCCTCGGGGTGTGCGGGGCACTCGGGGGCCTCGGCAGGATCAGTGAGGAGCCGCGGTCTGTGGGAGCCGGTGCGGGGAGCGCGGGCTCCGTCCCCACCCCGGCGCTGTCCCCGTGTCCCCGCTCCGCCTGTACGGCACCTCCCGATGGGCGCCGCCATGACGCCGTACGGACAGCGGCGCCCCTGGGGGCCGCCATGCTGTCGCGCGCATGCGCCCTGCCCGGCCGAGCGTCTCCATTGAGAAGAATGAGGGGCAAGGGGCGGAGCCAAGGCGCGAGGAGCCGCCGGGGGGGCGGGGCTGCGCTCCGGGGCTCCGGCCATGGCCACAGTGGATGCCGAGGTGAGTGAGAGCGGCGGCGTCCATCTACCCGGGCGGGGGAAAGGAAGATGGGGGAACGTGGAGTGGTATCGCCCAGGGCCAGGCGGGTTCTGTCGGAGGCCGGGAGGGGGGCCGTGCCCCCGCCGCCCCATGGTTCAGTCCAACTCCTCTGAGGGGAAGAATGTGGGAGCTGCTGCCATTGTGTGTAGGGGGGCCCGGGACTCTGTATAAGTTACACCCCTCCACGGTGAGTCAGTGGTATGTGCCATACAGATTCCGGGGCTCCCCCCAATGGGAGCGAGTGCGTGTGGCGGAGGCGGGAGGGGGGAGCGGCGGGGCCGCCATCCATGTTCCGGGGCTGCCCCATGCGGCGGGGCGGTGCTGGCGCGGCTCCATCCAGAGTCCGGGGCCCGGCCGGGCGCGGCGGCGGCGGCGGCGGGCGGGCCGGTGCTATGAGCCATGCAGGGTCCGGGGCGGCGGCGGGCGGGAGCTATGCAGGGTCCGGGGCCCGCGGGCGGGAGGAGCCCCCGGGGGAGCCGGGGCTGCGCGTCCCGGGGAGCCGGCCCGGGAGGCTGCGCTGGAGCCCGGCCCGGGAGGCTGTGAACCCGGGGAGCCTGGTCCGGGAGGCTGCGCTGGAGATCGGCCCGGGAGGCTGTGAACCCGGGGAGCCTGGTCCGGGAGGCTGCGCTGGAGCCCGGCCCGGGTATCTGTGATCCCGGGGAGCCCGGCCCGGGTATCTGTGATCCCGGGAGCCCGGCCCGGGTATCTGTGATCCCGGGAGCCCGGCCCGGGTATCTGTGATCCCGGGAGCCGGCCCGGGAGGCTGCGCTGGAGCCCGGCCCGGGTATCTGTGAACCCGGGGAGCCCGGCCCGGCTATCTGTGATCCCGGGGAGCCCGGCCCGGGTATCTGTGATCCCGGGGAGCCCGGTCCGGGTATCTGCGAACCCGGGGAGCCTGGTCCGGCTATCTGTGATCCCGGGGAGACCGGCCCGGGTATCTGTGATCCCGGGGAGCCCGGCCCGGGTATCTGTGATCCCGGGGAGCCCGGCCCGGGTGTCTGTGATCCCGGGGAGCCCGGCCCGGGTATCTGTGGTCCCGGGGAGCCTGGTCCGGGTATCTGTGATCCCGGGGAGCCGGCCCGGGAGGCTGCGCTCCCGGCGCTGCCGGTCCGCTCCTCCGGGCCCTGAGCAGCGCTTCCGTGCCTCCCCTGAGCCCCGCCGACCCGCCTGGGCTCTCCTGAGCGCGGCCGGGGCTGCCCTGCCGCGCCGGGCATGTACAGTCAGTCACGGATCGGTGTGGCTTGGAAGGGAGCGGCAGATCCAGTCGCAGCCCTGCCATGGCAGGGACACCTCCCGCCGTGCCCGGCTGCTCCGAGCCCCGTCCCGCCTGAGCCGGGACGCTTGCGGGGATCCAGGAGCAGCCACCGCATCCCTGCGCCAGCCGGAGCGGCCCGGGGTGGCGGTGCCCGCAGAGCCCCTGTCACCCGCCGGGCTCGGGGGACACCGGCACCGGCCCCACAGCCCCCGGGAGAAGCGTGGGGTGACAGCAGCGGGGCTGCGGCCGTGCCCAGGGATGCGAGGGCACACAGGGCCGCAGCACCGCTCCTTGTGCCGGCCCACCCTCCTGCCCCGGCTGTGCGGGGAATATAAACTTGTCACCAGTCTGTGCCCTCAGGTGAACACTGGAGAGCAGCTGGGCTGGCTGCTGAGCCTTCGTGCACAGAGAGTGCCACCAGGTAACGACACAGGTGTGCATCCTAGACTGGCTGTGACACAGGTGTGCAGTTGTACAGAGGCTGTCATACAGGTGTGCATTGTGCGCAGACTAATACAGGTGTACACTCGTGTATGGACTGTCATACAGGTGTACAGTCGTTCAGAGGGTGTCATACAGGTGTGCATCATACACAGGCTGTCATACAGGTGTGCACTTGTACAGAGATGTCATGCAGGTGTGCATTGTGCACAGACTAATACAGATGTACAGAGATGTCATACAGGTAGGCATCATACACAGGCTGTTATACAGGTGTGCACTTGTGCAGAGATGTCACACAGGTGTGCACTTGTACAGAGGCTGTCATGCAGGTGTGCACTTGTACAGAGGCTGTCATGCAGGTGTGCACTGTGCACAGGCTGTCACACAGGTGTGCACTTGTACAGAGGCTGTCATGCAGGTGTGCATTGTATGCAGGTTATAACACAGGTATACATTTGTACACAGACTGTCATACAGATATGCACTGTACACAGATATCATACAGATATCCAGCTGTGCATCATTCTCAGACTGTCATACAGGTGTGCATCATACACAGGCTGTCATGCAGGTGTACACTCCTGTATAGACTGTAATCCAGGTGTACATCTGTACAGAGGCTGTCAGACAGGTGTGCTGTGTACACAGACTAATACAGGTGTGCACTCATGTATAGACTGTAATACCGGTGTACAGTTGTTCACAGGCTGTCATACAGGAGTGCATCATACACAGGCTGTTATACAGGTGTGCATTGTGCACAGGCTGTCACACAGGTGTGCACTTGTACAGAGGCTGCCATACAGGTGTGCATCATACATGGCTGTCACACAGGTGTACACTTGTACAGAGGCTGTCATACA
>QUSF01000027.1:7021808-7104071 GCA_003676055.1 Chloebia gouldiae | reverse complement strand
ACACTTGTACAGAGGCTGTCATACAGGTGGCATTGTGCACAGGCTGTGATCCAGCTGTGCGTCATAGGCTGATCCTGGTGCACACTTGTGTACAGACCAGCTGGAGCTTGTGCCCACAGCCAGGTGTGGGCACTGCTGAGGGCCCAGCCAGGTGTGCCAGGCTGGCTGCTGCCTTTCCCAGCTCTCTGTCTCTTGTTGACAGGGCTGTGCTCTGGCCCGGAACATCTGCCCCGTGTGGGGTGAGGTTTGGCACAGCAGGTGACACCGGCAGAGCTCTGAAAATGCTGCAGACAGCTTGGATTTATTACTCAGGCAGGATTCCCATCACTGTTGCAGGGAGATTGTCCAAGGCTTCCTTTATGTTTTCTGTTCCATCCCAATTGTCCTGATCCTGCTGCCTTTCCCGTGTGCTTTTGCAGGGGATGAGTGTTAATTTTTCCCTGTGACAGAGGAATCAGCCCTTGGGTGCCTCTGTGACTCAGTGGTCCAGTTTTGCTTCCAGGAGAATGACACGGCTGTAACTGGGGCAGGAGTTGGCTCATAACTCATCAGCTCCTGATGCACAGGTCAGTCCAAACCCTGCAGAGATTTTATTTTGGGAAGCATCTCCCAGGAGCCCTGGCTGGGTCCGCCCTGTGAGCAGAGCGTTAAGAACCACTGCTCTCCCAGTCAGGCAGAGTATCCCCAGATGTTGCTGTGGATTATGGGGAGGGAGCAGTGACTCATTTGGAGTTTAATTCCTCCCCTCCCCCATGAACTCAGTTCTGTCTGAGGCCAGATCTTGCTTATACCCCTCTGAGGCCAGAGGGGAGGAAGTTGGTGTAAGTCAGGCTGGAATGTGGGGACTGGAGAAGAAGCTCTTTGCTTCTCCAGAGCTGGCGTGGGAGAGCAAGGAAAAACATCCCACATCCACCGTGTTCTGCCAGGTGCAAGATGGAATTGTTTCACTTGGTTCAGAGAGGTGCAGAGGTGTGTTTCTGGGAGGAGATCCTTGCTCCCAGCAAAGAGCTGGGAGGGAGTGGGCAGGCTGGCGAGGTGATGTCTGTGTGTCTGCAGGGAGTGCCCAACCAATTCTGCTGGCAGCACTGAACTCCAGACAAAAACTCCCAGTCTAGAACAGCTTCTTGCCAGATCTTAGTGTTGATGGATGAGGGAGGATCTCTTTAAACAACAAGTTCTTGCTAAATCCTGTGAACTTCAGTTGTTCTCTTCTGTTACCTGTCCCAGGTGATCTCTGTGTTGGTGAAAGGCTGTGCTGCAGTCCTTAGGTGCAGTAACCATGTGGCTGCAGAAAAATCTGATTTTACTGTTGGATTTCTTTAGTAGATATCGTGTCCAGTCCAGTTTGGGGTTGTTAGGTGCTTCAGACCTACTGCACTAAAGTTTAAACTTTAAGGAACTGAGATTTGAGGAATTGAACCTTTCTCAGCCAGCATGTTCATCAGATTTAGTGCTGCTCCTCCACTTTGCATCAGTTTGTTGGAGAGCTGCCCTTGTGTTTGTGTGTTTCCCAAAATCCTTGTTGGATGCAAGTTTGAAGTTCAAGCTGTGGTGTTTTTCCTGGGGCTCGTGGTGACCTGGGGAGGCTGGTGCAGGAAGCGAGGTGCGTGTGTGGCTTTGAGTGAAGTGGTTCTCTTAGAAGTCACGCTGCATTTTTCATCTTTTTTTTTTCCCTTCTGTCTGTTCAGATCTGTAAAATCTCTCTTCTGGAGATGCAGCTTTGATCTCTAAAGCGACGAGCCGGCAGAGTGGGCAGAATTCCTGGCTGGGGCTGGGTCTGTGATGGACTCAACACCCAGCAGGTCCCCATGCTGGGGATGGGTCTGGGATGGACTCAGCACCCAGCAGCTCCCCACGCTGGGGCTGAGCAGTTCTCAGCTCCGCAGTGATGCTGAGGCTTCTCCCTGGCTTTGATCCCGGTTCTCATCCCCTCCAGCCGGTGCTGGGAGCTGCCTGAGCCCCCTGCCAGCTCAGTCACCTCCCCACGGCATCAGGGACAGCATTTCCCTGGCTCTGCCTGGGGAGGGGCTCCTGCAGCAGGTGCTGAGTGCAGGAGGGATCCCAGGAGCAGCCAGGAGCTGGGAGCAGTGAGCAGGGAGGGAAGAGCTGCAGATTCCCACTCTGTGTCTGCCAGGTGTCGCACCATCAGCTCTGCTTTCAGGCCTGCCCTCCCTCATTCCCTCCTGCCAGTCAAGAGAGGCCTCTGTGGTTTTTAATTCACATCCCATTTCAGTCACTTATCTCAAGAAGACCTGGTGTGTTTCAAACCCTACCACTCCTCCTCAGAGCTGTGTCCTGCAGGGCAGCTGCTTCCCCGGGGATGCTGAGGGCTCTGAGGTGTGTTCACACCACACTGAGCACACACAGCACACCTGTGTTTCACTTGTGTTATATTTCTCCTGGAGCACGGGGTTAATACATTTTAACTGTATCTTTGGATGGAGAAAGAAGGGTTCCCCCCCCCCCCCCAATACTCATAATGAGGTTTTAGAACTTTTCTGAAGTAGGGAGGTTACTTTGTTAACAAGATTATAATTACACACAGCCCTGGCCCTGGCAAAGTCTTACTGTATGTCAAATGGGGGCTAACGTTTATGTTTTCCATGAATTCTTACTTGTTGTGGGCTGGCAAAGGTCCATGGAGAACTCATGCTTTTCTTCCATTTAGAGAAACTTTAAATAATAACAGAATGAGAAAATACGACTTGTGAAGCTTTAAGAAAGCCTCAGAAGTGCCCTTCAGCTGTGCTAAGCTGATGTGACTGAGCCAATGTGACTGAAGAGAGCATCTGAAGAACATTTTGTCAGTTGAGGCAGAATCAAAGGCCTGGGTTATACTTTAAATAAACTCTTCCAATATAATTATGCTGGCAGGAGAGAATGATTTTTCATTTCTTCTTGCTGAAATTGTAATAAAAGTCCTTGCTGTGGTTGCAGCTTTATTAGTTTAGAGGTGATCCCAGACTAAGGTGGCTTATTTTTTGCTTTTCAAAGCAGAGCCTTGGTCTCCGTTTGAGGAGTTTTGCCTACTTAGTTCTCTGTCAGGAATACAAAGGAATTGCTCTCCCACTGCTGCGTCAGCAGAAGCCTTGGGAGAGATGCAATTACCAGCAAAACCCCAACAGCAACAAGGAGAAGAAGCAGCTCCTCCATGGAGGGAGCCCCTTGGAGTCTCCGGAGCTGGATCCCTTCCCTGGGAGCAGCTGAGTGAGGAAGGCACGAGCATCCCTGAGCCAGTGCTGGAGCCCTGGGTACCCCATCTCCAAATGTGCACCAGGGTCTGGAGTGCCAGTCTGAGGCCTTGCTCTTTATCAGCTTGCCTGGCTTTTTGTGCTCTGTCTCTTCCCCTCTCCACCCCAGAAGTGCTCTTCCCTGTGGGAAATGGATTTATAGAAAATTTCAGCATTTCTTATCTTAAGGTTTGCATACAGATGCATACTATGTGAATCTTCTGTCAGGTTTTGAGAATTTGCTATAAATCCATTTCCCACAGGGAAGAGCACTTCTGGGGTGGAGAGGGGAAGAGACAGAGCACAAAAAGCCAGGCAAGCTGATAAAGAGCAAGGCCTCAGACTGGCACTCCAGATCAGCCCCTGAAGAGTTCTCTCTTCCTGACTGTTGTGGAAGCCAAAGGTCACCACAGAGCTCAGCCAGCTGTGTGTGGATCAGGTGGAACAGGGAGCAGTCCTCTGAGTCTGTGCTCCCTTGATGTGGGGCTGTGTGGGCAGGGACATGTCATTGCTGATTGGCTGGAGTCTGGTTGAAGTGGTAAAGTGAATCCAACAGGGAATGAAGAGTTTGGTGTGGCCCTCCTAGCTCTGGGAAGTTCATAAACCCAGAATAAGCCATGTTTGGAAGAATGCTCACTGTGGTATTGCTGTATCCGAAATAGAAAAGCTTTTCAAAGCTTTCCTGCTTTTAAGTAAGACTTTGTAGCATAGCAAAGTATTGAGCACATCCAGCACATCCTCTTTTCAAGTAGGAAATGTTGCTCCAGGAGGATTCCTGTTTCCTTAATGCCCAGCACAATCCCCACCATTGTTTTGTCATTTGCTTCTGTCTCAGCGTGGGTTTCCATTTGGAATGGTTCAAAGCTGCTGGCTGACTGATGGCACAGGCAAATCCTGAGCCAGGTGAGCCCACCTGAGCTGTCTGTGTGTACCAGGGGCTGCCTTGGGGGTGGGGATGGGTTATTCAATATTAAATCCATCCTTTCAGTGTCTCCTTCTTGCAGGAGAGCTCTCTGAGGCAGTGTCAGTTCAGGACAGGAAGATGCTGAGTGGCAGAGCAGAAAATTCAGGTCCACTTCTGTTTGCATAAGGCTGGTCATCCTGCAGAGCCAGCACATGGACAGGGAGGAAGTTTGCAGGTGGTGCAGCTGGGAAGGAAGTAAATATGGAGCAAGATAACCAGGCTGACATGGATAAACTCAAAATAAAGCCAGGTAAGTGACTGAGTGTTCCAGGGAAATGTGAAATTTTGCAAACAGGGATAAAAATAATGACAGTGATTATATATCCTTGGGTCAGCTGGGCCAGAACTTGCTCCAGAAGGTGCTGTGAGCTCAGTGCAGCATTTATAGCAGCAGCAGGACCAGGGAGCTGAACTGAACAGGGATCAGAGGTGCTCAAAGACAGTGCAGGTACATTCCCTGTGGTGTGGGAGAGCCAGTCCAGGAGCCCTGGGATGCTGCAGCAGCACTGCCTGCTCCTGCTGCCCTCGGTGGTGAGAAGAAGAGGAATGAGGTGTTTATTGCTTTGGGGGCAGCCAGGGTGAGCCTGATGGGCTGAGCCATCCCTAGAGAAGGGAGCAGGGCATGAGGGCACCTCCGTGGAGAGGGAATGGCAGTCCAGGTGTCTGAGCTGCTGCAGGCTGGGCTGGGGCCCTCGTTATGGTGAAAGTTCTTCAGAATGCTGCTTCAGGCTTTTAATTAATTTGTAGCTCAAGTGCAGATGTGGACAGAAGGATTTGAGCATGTTGCCTTGAAAAAGGGAGCCCTGATCTCCCCAGGCTCTTGGCCATGACCTGCAGGTGCATTTGAGTACAGCCCTGAGAGCAATGAAATACATATTTCCCTCCTTTTTATTTTTAAGCATCAGCTCCTGGTTTCTTGAGCATCTGAGCTACCTTCTTCCTCTCCAGTTGCACATTTCCAATCCTTGCAGTTTCAGAGGAAATTTTAATAGGTAATTTCTCCCACAGGCTCAAAGCCAGAAGGCAAATTACCCCAGTGCTTTATCCAACTTCATTGGGAATTGGGGATGTTTCATACTGCTGACCCAGAGCATTCAGAAGCTCTGCTTCTCTCAAAAATCATAATATTGTTTCAAGAAGTGGGAAATTAAACATGCACATGGTAGAAGACTTAGAAAGGATTAATGGGTTTCAAAATTACATGCTTCATCCAGCTGCTGATTTGGGAATTGAAGGCATGCCTGTTGCAGAATTGGGAGGGAGGTACTGAAACATGGTGTTCCTCAGCATCCAGTGAATGCAAATATCCCAAATCTGTGCTTCCAAAGCCTTGCCCAGTTGCCAGACTGACTCCCGGTTTGATGCTGGATTAGCTCAGGCCAGGTGGGAGCAGCTGGGTGGGAAAGCCCTCTGTATATTTTATTTTGTCTTCTCTGCAGTTTACTTTGTCCTCTCTTGATTATCTCAGCTCCTGGGGTGTCACCCAAGGCATGTTTTTAGGTTGCTTCATTCCCTGTGTGTGAGTTTTGCTTTAGGCACATGGAAGGGACTCATGGAAGGTGCTGGAGACTCCTCCTGGCTCCTCCTGCCTTGTGAGGAGGATTTGGGATCTGCCTTGTGAGGATGTTTGGGGCAGCACTTCCAGCCTGGATGTCACTGGGACCTGCACTAAATAGGAGATGGATACTGAAGTCACTTGCATTTTTGGGACCTGGGAAATTATCTTACTGTTTTGTTGCATTTCTTATGTCCACTGGGGTTGGCAGCAAATTTACAACCTGTCAAGTGTGGGTTTGGAGGTGTAAAGTAGAGAATATTTGTGTTTGGGAGATGAAAGGATTAACAATGGGCTGGGAGCTGGTTTGTGTGGTTCCATGTAGGATCCTGCCAGTTTGCACATTAACCTCCAGATTATGAGAATCTAAAACATGAGTCTGAATATTTTATTAATTGAAGAGTATTATTAATATTTGATGGCTTAAATCAACACCCAGAAGGCTCTGCAAAAAGCACCACTGCTGAACTGGTAACCAAGACATGAGGTGCTTTTAATTGCAAACTTGTTTGTGATGGCTCTGTGTTTTAGTGTTAAGGGTCTGCGAATCCCATACATTAGAAATCCCTTTGTTCTTTGGATTAGGAATGGTGTTCTTTAGTTTTGCTAGGCTAGATTCAGATTGTGTTTTAATACCTTCTTAATATGCAAAGATGATTGTTTGTAAGGTGTCCTGTCGGGTCTGGAGGTGACATCTGGAATATTTAATCCTTTTTGCCACACTCTGAGGACAAACAAGGACTGTTCCTTTAAAGATGGCCCTCAGATGAGCTGGAATATTTCCTCTTGCTGTAGTGCCAGCTCCTGTAGCTCTGGGAGCATGTGTGGAGAGGTGAGGTGAAGGTCCTGCCTTTAACTGACATCCCCCTGCACCAGGGTGATGCCACCAGTGAGCAGACAAACTGCAGCTCTGTCTGCTTTGGATTTGGGAATTCACAGCGCCAGGAGCTGCCGGCGTGCAGCGTTGGGAAAGGCCAGCGAGGGGGGATCATATTCTGTCTTTTATTTCCACTTTGCTTTCTAGGAGCTGCAAGTTGTATTTCTCATGGTTTTTTTTTTCTCCAAGATTTTTAAAAGATTTCTGCCACACACAGTGAACTCCACGCCTATCTCGCTCTTCTTCTGGGTTTTTATTGTGAGTTTTGTTGTTTCCTTCCCTGTAGAATGTGCCCTTTGTGCTGGTGATCTGGTTATGTTCTTGTGTTTCTAGGAGTTTGCCTTTGATAAGAGCACGTTGGTATTAATCATTTATGGCTTTTATTAAAACCTTATTGGTTTGGTGTTTTCTCAGCCTTCCAGACTGCCCTCACAGAGGCTGCTTTATAGACATCATTTATCTCCTGCCTCTGGCTGACAGCAGCCCCAAATTTTCCCTCCTCCTGCAGATGCTGGTGCTTTGTGCAGGGAGGACGTGCACATTCTGTGGCTCTTGCTGCTGGGATTGTGGCTCATGTGTGGGCTGGAACTGGGGCTTGAGGCTGTGTCAGTGACATGGGACACACGGATTGTCCCCATGCTTATCCCCATCCCATCTCCATCCCCGCCCAGAGTGCAGATCAGGTTCTGACCCGGTGTGATCCCAGGGCTGTGCAAGAGGAGGAGAAGAGCAGGAGGTGGTGAGGATTGAGGCTGATCTGTCAGGTCTGGGCCTTGGCCAGTGCTGGCAAGTTTCACCAGCCAGCCAGCTTGCCTTTCTTCACCGGGCCTTTGTTCCCAGCCACGCTTCCCATGAAAGGCAGGAGCAGCGGCTGCTCCATTGGCTGCAGGAATCCTCCTCCCCACGCTGCACAGCCCTGCAGGGATGAGCCCCAGGACTGCCCTGGGGCTGGGAGCCCCGGGCTGGCACTTGTGGGGTGCCCAAGCTGCCTGCTGTGACAGGGAGGAGAACCAGCTGGGAGGGGGGATTTCCATTGTCTGCCCTGGGGTGAGCCTCAGCACCCTGTGCCTCGTTAGGGTGGGCAGACCCTAAGGAAATGGCTTGGATATTCCCAGTGAGCTCCCAAGAACTGCGAGGTTTGATCTGGTCCCCCCCACTCGTGACCCAGCAGCTCGAGGCCGGTGTGGGCAGAGCTGCAGAATTTGCAGACGTGGCCAAAGAGCTGCAGGAGGAGGAGGCCCCGTGTCTGTGTATTTATACGCTGCATGCCCAGGGATAGCCAAAACTCTTCTTTAAATGACCAAAACTCCACAACTGGAAGTTGGCGTGGGGCTGCCAAGAGTAACTCCTGATCCAACAGTGTCTGGTGTAAAGAGATGTGAATGTTTGTCCCTGTGACTCAGAGCCCTCCCTGCCCCATGGTGATGCTGATGCAGTTGCTGATCCCTGCCAAAGCAAGCAGTCCACACAAGGAGATTAGACAACAGTCCCTGCCCCCTGCTGCCTGCTCGTTAACATTTCCTTGCCAATGTATTATTAATTAAGCTAATTTTTATTGCCCTGTAAGTGTGGAGGGTGCTTTGCAAGTTCAGAGATTGTGTCCCAGGGTTCCTGAAGCATGGAACCATGTGTGAAATGAGGCTTGGACTGTGTGGTTGAGTGTTGAGGAAAGGTAAATCTATGGGTTTGGCTTTTTTTTCTCTCTTAGCAGCTGCCTGACTTCATGTCTGGGGCTGGGGAGTTTGGTGCTGTCTGAGCAGAGGGCTGAGGAAACGCTGTGTGTGCAGAATCAGTGCAGACAGACAATAGGACTTAAGTGCAAGCAGAGTTTGCAGCATTGACCCTCCATAAGACAGAAGATTACCCAGACTGGAGTACTATATTAATAAGA
The DNA here is from genome assembly GCA_003676055.1 of Chloebia gouldiae. Taxonomy (NCBI): domain Eukaryota; kingdom Metazoa; phylum Chordata; class Aves; order Passeriformes; family Passeridae; genus Chloebia; species Chloebia gouldiae. Next base: position 7,095,554 of record QUSF01000027.1, on the reverse strand, counting down.
GTTTTGGGACCTGATCCAAACCTACAGAAGTCAGGGAGGGATTTGCCATCAGCTGCAGTGAGAGCAGCCTCTCTGCAGTGTACCCAGGCAATGGGGCTGGCAGCAGCCTAAACAAAAGAAGTTAAAGAAGTGTCCAGGCAAAGCTGGTTGAGGTTTTGCTGCCTGAGGTGCTTTTCCCAGCTGTAAAACAGAGGTATTTTTTCCCAAAGTTCAAAGGCTTGACTTGGTGTTGGAAGCCTTTAACTGGAATTCTTGAATTGAAGAACTGCTGAATGTTAATTTTTAAATGTAGAGATTATCTTTGTTAGGTAAGAGATGGCGAGTTACATAATGGTGACTATTTTATCTGCTTTGGTTTTGGGCTTTATTCCTTGACATCATGGCCAGGCCTGATAAAGGGAATAGAAAACTTCTAGAAGCACTTTGTAAAGTATGAACTATTTGTGATCAAAGCCAGTGGGACTCTGAAGGTCCAGCTCCTCATCTTTGGACTTGTGATAGCAGCCTTGGATTCACCTTGAAAATGGGACCTGTGATCTTTCAAATGTTCTTATTTTGTTCTTAAATTAGGCTAATGCATCCTGTTCCAGCCAGTGCAATTATTAACAAACCTGGGCAATTATGACATTTATTGTACAGACATTCTGTGCTCCTTGCTAGGAAAAATACACTTTTAATAAACAAATCCACTTTGACAACCTGTCAAGGACTTTTCTAAAGCAAAATTGAAAGAGTCACCTCAGTGACCTTTCTTTGCTGTTCTGTTGTGTTTGGATTTTTTGCGTTGTCTTGCAAGAGCACAGCAGCTGCAGCTGGAGGTTCAGGCCCAGTTTCAGAGGGCAGGGGAGTTCAGGAAAGCAGGGAGGGGATCCCAAGGGCTGGATCCCCCCACCAGCATCCCCTGCCCTGCTGTCTCACAGTGCAGCATCCTCCCAGCCACAGGCTGCATGTGGCCTTGCAGAAATCCTGGGAAAAGCTCTGCTCTCTTGGTTGGTTCAGCTGTTTTACTTTTTTTTTTTTTTTAATGAGAAAAAGCCCTGAATGTTTTGGCACCAATTCTCAATGCTTTCTTTTATTCCACATGTGACAAAACGATGTGGTTGCTCAGCCTGGGTAGGATCCACTCCATCGTGGGCTGCCACCAGGAGTTCAAGGCGGATCTTAAATCCTACTTAAACCTCCCTCTCCAGCAGATCGGCTTTGTTTGGCTCTGGGCACAGGAGAGGGAAGGAGTGTGTTATATTCAGTACTAGAAGTTAAATTGCATGGAAGGAAAAACAGCCAGGATTGTTTTCTCACTGCATTATCAGAACTGTGTGAAGGTTTGGCCAATGGAGGGTTGTGCTAACTGGAAATATCCCTGTGTGTCACATCACCCAGGGAGGAAGGGCAGGAGGAAAGAGAGGGTTTCCTGCCTCTGCCAGACATTCCCTGCTCCTGGATGTCCCAACAGATTATTCTTCCCTTGCTGCCCAGGGACTGAGACACACAGGCCACCTCTGCAAGGGAATTCCCAGGAGAATGGGTAACCACAGACTCACTGGATCAATCGGCCTGGAAGGACCACAGTGGCTCATCAGGCCCATTTCTTTCTGTGGGAGTACTTGAATCAAAATGATTGTTAATCTCCATGTGAGTTGAGCAGTGAGTTTTCCCAAGCTGAGTTTCAGAGCTGTAACCACTGCCATTTTCTGGGTGCTGTGTCTCCTCCCCTGAGCTCCACAGCTGTGCTGTGGCACTGGCACATCTGTCCCTCCCCACAGAGGCTGTATCACCTCACTGCCTGCTGGGCTGGGCAGCTTCTGGGAGGAGCAGTTAACATCTCTTATCTTTTCTAGTGCATCCTCTGAGCTGCTGATGTGACAGCAGCAGCTTCTCCAGGATATGGTGCCCAAAATCAGATTAAAACCCCTTTCCTTGCCCTGACAGCCCCCAGGGGTGTGGTGAGGGATCTACCTGTGGCATGGGTTGTTTATGTGAACACAGTTCCATGGGGGAATAGCCCATGGTTCCAAGGCAGACCCAAAGCAGGAGGAAGAGGAGCAGGGCAGTGCTGCTGAGGGCTTTGCTCTGGAATTACCCAACGAGGCCATACAGCTGGGTTTGGGACTTGCAAACATTAATGCATCAGAGCAGTAATTACTAATTATGACAGTAATACTATTCCAGAGCATTCAGCACCAGAGGGAGAGCTGTTTAGCTGTTTGTGGTGGCACTGAGAGCAGGCTGCAGGTCCAGGCCCTGGCTGTGTGGGCAGGTGTGAGCCATGCCTCCATCCAGGAATGCTGCCTTGGAACTCTGTGTGGGTGTCTTGGATGGCTTGAACGTGGCTGCAGTTTTTGCTGGCAAAATTAGCCTTCCTGAGTGAAGTGAGCTGCTTCCATAGCATAAAGATCTTTCTGGATGGGCTCCTGGGCTCCTCCTCAGCAGAGCAGGAAGAAGCAGGAAGAAGCAGATGTGATGTGTTTTCCCCTCAGTTACAGGTTTTAGCCATTGGATTTGTAGAAATAATTGCCAGGATGATCATGGCAGTTCCTTTGCATGTTGAAAGCAATGACTGTTAATGAGGATTGTGTTTGTATTATGTTGATATCCAGATTGAAGCTCCTTGTGGGAAGTTTTGAGGCACAGCTGTGTTGCTATCAGGATATTCAGGCAGGAGAGCATTTCTGTTGCTCTTACTTTGACCTGTCTTAACAGAACTGTCATGTATAGAGGAATGCCTAAAAAGATGCCAAAATTGTGGATGGACCAGTCTTCAGATCCTTGGATTAATTTACTTCTTTTTTTACATGATACAGTTCCAGCATTTGTCATTCTGTCTCTTTGAATTTTTGTATTTTTCTGTGGTTTTTGTTTGAACGGGTCAAATGAGGAAGAAGCTATTTTGGAATTGAGAGGCTGGACTGGAGGTGCCAGTTGAGGTGAGGCTGGAGCACATCCCAGTGCTCTGCTCTGAGTGCCATGGGAAAGGTGCATTGCTGAGCAGAGCTTGGAGGGGACAGAGATTCTCCCAGAGCTGTGAGCAGGCACGAGGAGACATCTGAGCATTGATACTGGGCTGGTTTGGAAGGTCGCAGTCACAGCCATGGGTAGCTGGGCCTTGGATCAAGTTGCAGCAAACCCTTCGGTTTTCCTCAGGTGTGGAGTCTCCCTGAGCAACCTTGGCTCTGTGTTCCAGGGCCAGGCAGGCTCTGCTGCTGGGATCCTCAAAGTTCATGTGACTTCTGCACCTCTGAATTTAATCCAGAGAGGAGAATAAATACTGTTCATGCTCTTTGCTGCTTGGTCTCTAACCTGTGCAGGTGGTCACAAGGAGGTGAGGCCAGCTCTGAGCCAGGCTTTGAGCCTCACTTCCCTGGAGCTGGTCCTGCCTTTGCTCATTTTTATAATCCACACTGAGGATTTTTGTGTCTTCATCAGCTTCACTGATGAAGGATTTGCTTAAGCTTTGAAAAAAAAATTTTTTTTTCTTTTGTGCTTCAAGCCAGACACCTCCAGGACATCTCCTGATGTTGCTGTGTAGTTTGTCTGAGTGGTTTGTAATCCCATGTAGCAAATGTGACTCCTGCAAGGGGATCCCTTTCCTCTCAGAGCCTTCTGGAAGCTGTTGCCAGAGCCAGGCTTAAAGCCACAGGTGCAGGTGACAGGAAGACCAGGCACAGAGGGACAGTTTTTGTTGCATAACAAAGGTTGCCTTTAAACTGTGTTTTTTATTATGAGCTACAAATCAGAGTTAGGCAGATCCTTGTGACCAGTGTAGTGCAAAGGAATCCAAGTGTGTGTGAAGGATCTTCTGAGCTCTTGCAGAGTTCTCCAGGATTAGGACTGGGCTGCAGACAGCCTGATGCTGCAAACACAACCCTCCAAGAATGGATTTTGGCAGTGGGTTGCCATCACAAAGCAGCCTGATGTTTGCTGTCTGTCCCTGTCCAGCTCCAGGGGTGACAGTTCCAACCAGGACACTCTCCACACACCTTGGGTGCAGTGTCCCTGTGCTGAACATGCCAAAAGGGACAAAGGGTATTCCTAAATCAGTCTGCTTTGAGGATTATTTCCTAAAGCATCCATGTTCCTTACAGCAAGGGCCCCTCTGCTAAGCCCTTCAAGGTGCAGAGTTGTCTCAGTGAACTTCTGGAATGTCACTTAATTTGGATTTGTCCAGTGAGAGAAATTCTGACCACGTCTCCTGCTGCAAGGACAACCTGCTGGACATGCAAGCAGGGATTTACTCTGCCTTTACACAAAAACATGTCCCTAATTCCTGCAAAGTCAGCTGCTAGTGGCAGCCTCATGCTGGCCATGAAAGGATGGATCATGGAGAGGAGCAGGGCTCTGGTCAGTCATGGGGCTCCTAATAAGAAGCAGACATGGGGCTGAGCTGCTGGAATTTCTTATTGGGATGATCTACTTGCTAAATTGTCATTCTGCCCAGCAGAGGATGGGAGATGGCAGTTCCCTGCTCTAAGGGAGGTCCCTTGGTCCTATTTTACATTGTTACTGTCTCCTTGATCACATCCTCGGTGGGGCTGTGGAGTCCTTTTGTTCTCTGCTCTACTTTCCAGCATTTTTGTTGCTCTAGCAACACTTCCAGCCCCAAAGCAGCGGGATCCTGGTGCTAACACAATGCTGCATTTGAAAGAAGGAAGCAGAGCACGACAGGTGATCTCCAGCTTTTGTATGGAATGGCTGTGCCTTCAGATGGGAGGATGAATGGCAGGTTGTGATATCTTATTGTCTTGCAACTGGCATTACTTTTGTCATAGAAGGTGAGAAATAGTTTTGTGTTCCTGCCACAGCTGTGGTTTGTAAAGTTGCTGTATTATTTTCCTTGTGTGGGATAGGTCAGCTCTGGTTTAAGTGGGGCTGTGGGAGCCAGGCCCATGGCAGGCAGCTCCTTTCTGGGCAAATAAATAATGTTTTCCATGCCCAGCAACTCCAGCAGCTTTGCAGGCTCCTCCCCAGAGCTGGGCCGCCCCTGGACTGTCCTTACAGCATGGATCCACTGACCTGCTGGCCACCTGCACATCTGGAGGGGGAAGGAAAAGGGTCCAGATTTTATATCAGAAAACTACAGGTATTGTGTGAAAATCTTTCTGGTAGGTTTCCTGCAAAACTCAGGAGCCACTGGTGCTCTGCAGTGCGGTTTGTGGGATCCTGTCAGCTGCTCTGGCATTTTGTAGCTTCTCTATATATGGTGAGAGTGATACAGTAAGATGCATTTAACACCTTTTTTTTTCCTCCTGAGTGCTCTCCCATGCTTTGCCACTGTGCTGCAGACAAGGCTGGCAGTGTAAAAGCCACCTGTAGGTGCTCTCTGGGTAAGAAGAGAAGAAATCTTTTTTAGATTTTGGGCACAACTTCCCACAGCTTCCTGCTGGCCCAGCCACTGCTTCAAGGACCCAAGTGCACTGTGTGTAGATGGAAATGAAAACCTCAGTAGGCTTCTCAAGAAGTCTGTCCCAACTACCAAATACAATTGAAATAATCCATTATCTGCTGCCTTTCCCTCCCAGGCCACTAAAAAGTGTTGAAGACTGAGGGTATTTGGAATGTATCCTCAGATACCTGAATTTTGTGGCAAGTGGAGTGTGAAGTACCAGCTATGAGATTGATCTTGTTTCCAGTGGGTCACTCCTTTTTATTTAGATATTAGGCTCAAAATCTTGTTTTTTTTTCAAGTTGGTAGGACTGCAGATACTCAGTCTGCAAGATTTGGTCATTATATAAACACTTCCCTTCCTGGGACCAATGGTAGGACATTTCCAAGTCATTCCTTTTCCTCTCTTGGGTACTTTGTACTTTTTAGGCCCCTGGCAGCCAGCCTAGATGGGCTCACTGTGGTGTGGTGGTGGAGCTGCCCCAAACCTGATGATTCTGGGACATTTCCATAGCATTGAAAGTGTCACAGGCTCCAAGGGGCTTTGATTTACAGTGCTTGGGCAGCTTTTGGGTGTCTTGGTTACATCCTTGTGTGCCTCTGGTGAACTCCTGATGTGGAGGACAGAGCATGCTGCAGGCTACCACCCTCTTCCAGCAGCACGAGCAGGATTATTGGAGTGTTGCTGTTCTTTTGGTACTTTTGGGCTCTTTCCATGACTTGTGCAAGAATCCATGGACAAACAGGGAAGTTTCTAGAGTCTCCAGAACTAGATAGAAGGTTGTGTTTACAGTGATAGCTAGCTAGCTAGCTAGCTAGCTAGCTAGATAGATAGATAATGCCATTGCACTGGGCTGGCATTCCAGCTGCATGCTCAGTCTAATGCAAATTAAATGGGCAATTTTTATCTCTTTTCATATAAATGATCCTGTAAAGGGAGTCTGCACTGAGAGCATAAAATGCCTCCCTGAGTTTTCAGGTGGTTTTCTTTGTTGCAGTGTTGGCACTGCTGGGTTTAAAGAGTTGCCTCTGGATCACACTGAAATGCTCAAGAGGAGCCTTTGGCTCCTGTGCTTGTATCATGTTTAGGCCATGAAAAAGCAAGGAAGTGCATTTCCTGGGATGAAATGATTAATTGTACACCCAGGGTACAGAGGTCACAGCAAGGGGGTAAGAGAGGTGCCATTAATTTGCTGTCTTGGATGTGTTGAACTCATTTTTGCTGGGGTTTGAGGCTCCTGGTGAGCAGCAAGGTGTGTCCCAGGGATTGGGGAGTGTTTTGGGAAGGCTGCTTTTCCCCTACAAGTCATTGTTCAAAGGAGAAGGGGTTTGCTTCCTCCTCTCCCTCTCATCATCTTCATCCAGCTGCCACTCATGTTACTTCTGAGAGATGAGGAGTGTCAGGGGTGGATTTCAGCATATCACCTTCTATCTCATGTGCTGTAAATTAGTGATAGCCACCACACTGTTCTGCAGGAATCCCCCTGACCTGGCTGCTCTTCCAGCCAGTTTGAAGGCTGGGTGGGTTTTTAAATGATGATATTTTAAAATTTGAGAACAGCTTTGATTTATTGACCTGCTGCCTCCACAAATCGAGCTGTCTGGGCTGGCATCTGCAGATAAGAGGCTGTCGAGTAATTGCTTATTATTGACTGATTGCCAGCTTGGGCTGTTTGCTTGTAGAAGAATCAATAGTAGTCAATCTTCAAAGTCTAAACTCTCAGGGAGTATGACTGGTTTCCAAATGAGGAATGACAGGTCAGGATAACTCCATAGCTGCTATCCCACCTTCACGGGTGGGTGTAATCCTGCCGTGGAGGAGGAAGCGCAGGACATGATCTTCCTCTGTCAAGGCTTTTTCACATCTGTCTTCTCCAAAGTCTGGGGTTTTCTTTGCTGGGGTTTTCAGGGTCACATCCCACCTGGCTCCAGACCTTCTCTGGTGGAGCTGGGGCAGGCTGAGCAGCACCTGAGATGCGTGGGAGGCGAGGGGAGGATGAAGCGCAGCCATCAGTCATTAAATCCCCGAAGGATGGAGCAGGGAGGGGTGGCTGAGCAGCCTGTGCTCTGACACATCCAAACCAACCAGTTTGGATGCTTTATAAATAAAACAAAGCCTCTATTTTAATGCATGGTAACAGAGATTCCCTTTCTGGGGGTGATTCTATTTAGGTGGCAACAGAGCAAAATATCCAGTGTCACCATAGGTTTTATCATTTCTTGCGAGGACGGTCACTATGGTGAGCGTGCATTGTCAAATGCAGCCATAGCCCTTCTTTAACACTCTCCTGGCATCCTGCCTTTTTGTGGGCTCACTTGTAGGGGCTTAAAACATTAAAGGGGCTTCATGGCATCAAAGACACTCGAGACTTTTTGAAAAATAAATACATGTTTAGCTGGTTGTAATGGCTAGGGTGAAGCCTGGCACTGGATCTGGGAAGTGATCTCAGACCTTGGGCTGCAGCCCCCTCTGGGATTTTTTTCCTTGGGCTCAGAGGTTGTGATTCTCCCTGGACTCAGGGGTTGCAGTCTGGTTTCTCATGTCCTAGACTCAAGCTGGGTTTAAAACTTGAAATAAGAGCCTTTGGGGGGAGGGGGAGGCTTGGATCTCTTTCAGCTACAAAGAGCAATTAAGCAACAGGACATAAAATAGATAAATGGGAAGGGGAAGGGCAGAACCCTGGAATATGAGAAGATGAAAATGGAAGAAACTATTTCTGCGGTGTATTTGTCCTTAATGTTGGAGCTTTATTTTCACCAGGAAGGCTTTGAATTGAGGGTCATCATTTGAGATGAGGGAGAAATATCTCAAATAGAGCAGTTTAATCTACAGTGGTCTAGGAGAGAATGGACAAGATTACTTGAACTGCCTTGTTTAGATACTGGATTTGTTGTCTACCAGCAAATCCTCATTTGCATGGGTCCTTAATCTGTGGAGTTAAATGTGTCTCAGGATCTGTTACCAACTGTGATGCAGAGTTGAGAACTAGATTTTTAAACCTATTCCTTTTTATTTGAATGTTTCCCCTCCCCTCCCCCTCCCTGCACCCCAAATTATCTTCCTGATTTTTTTTTTGAAAAGCAAAGATAAGCCAACAAGTGATGCAAAAGGAAAAATGTGCCAAGCAAGAAGAAGCTATTTTTGACTCCAGATTCAGTGGATGAACTGTCCACCAGGCTGTAGAGAAAAGCCAAGGTCAGACATTTCAAACGAGTGTCGCAGGGAAACCACCGCCCCCCTCCTTCCTGAAAGGGGCCATGGACGTGAAATCTTTCAACCTCCTTGGAGCTGGAGGCTTGGGCAGAGATCCTTTGTGGAGCCCTGGGAAGGGCTTTTGCCCTTGGTTTGGGGGCTGCTGGCTCTGCCTGGAGCCCTGAAATGGCATTTCCTCATGTGTGCAGCAGTCCTCACTCATGAAATGGATGCAAGTGCTGAAAAAGCTCCCGCGTGAGCATGCTCACTGGAAGATTAATCCTTTAGAGGGAGTTGGAGAGTTAAGCTACTGTAATTTCTCTGCAGTTGGCTGCAGTAAACAACTGCTCTAAAGACACGAGGAAAAAAATTGACGGAGGTATATGGCATTAATGTACATATCTTTTTGTGTTTCTCCTTTCAGGTTGAGGGTTTGAGAAAGATTTTTTCTCTATGAGCCGGGGAAGAGGGAGCTGTGTAATGATTTTATGGGTGACCTTCATGTTGTGGTTTCTTTTTTTCCTCCAGGCCAAAGTAATCCTATTTCCGTGCAAGGCCATACTGAGGCTCGGGCTGGCTTTCTAGAGCTGGGGTAGAGCACCAGAGTGGCTTCGTGTTGAGTTAAATGATTAGAGGAGGTGAGGCCTTGCTGCTCGTTGAGCTGTGTTGGCAGAAGGGAGCTGAAAACACCTCGTCCTCTTTAGTTGTGAGCAGAACCCAGTGGGACTCGATCTATCATGCTTCTGTTGGGAAGAAAATGTGTGACAGGATTAGCTTTGCCTACAGAAGACTAGTGTTTTGCTTTTGATTATTACTATTATTTTGCTCCCCCTCCTCCCTATGCCTGAGGAGCTGCAATCCCGTGTCAGGGGGGAAGGAAAACAATCCTTGAGCTATTTTGGCTTTGCTCGAAGGCTGATGACTCCCGACGTGTTGAGGAGGGATGCCTTGGCAGCCAGGTAAGTGTTGCAGGCACAGGGATTGTGTCAAGGTGAAACTGAGCCCCTTCCTCCCCAATCCCTGCCTTGTGGGGGCATCCCAGAGGAAGGGAAACCTCGGATGGTTCCTAATGAGCGAAGAGTGTTTTCTCTACTCGCCTCCAGAAGCGTGGGTGAAGGAGGATGTGATTTACCATCCTGGAGCTTTTATCAGCTTCCTCTGAACGCAGCACAAGCCATGGAGGGCCAACCTGGGGCTCCCAGGACATCAAGCAGAAATGCCTGGGTGGCTTGATTTTTGCCAGGCTGCTGGAGCTGCTCGAGTCAGTGCTCCCTGCCCATGGCTCTTGTCTTCACTTCTTACAAACATCTCTGTAATCCTTGGGGATGGTGAGGAAATGGAGGTGATCTGTCAGCAAAACCTGCCTGCTGTGGGGGCGGGGGTGGGGCAGGGCATTGTTCTGTTCTGTACCTGACTGGAATGAGTGGGAGCTGGAGGGGCTGGAGGTCACCCCAGGCATCCCCCAGGACTGAGCAAGGGCACACCCTTCCTCCTTGAGGAGGGGATAATCACGGGTGCAACTGCAAATCCCGGGGTTGCCTGGCTCTGGGAGCACTTCTGGTGTGAAATTTATGTCCAACAGCTTTTATTGGAAAATGGCTTCACGTTTCCTTGGAGTGGTGTGAAGAAGGGAATAATAATTCAATAATTTAGCAAATGTCAGTGGCTCCCACTAGGTTCGTCCTGAGGTTGCTGTCAGCTTCCATGTGATACCCAGGTGGATTCTAACACTGCTGGATGAGTTCAGAAGGGCAATTCTATTACAGACTTGGCTGAGCTCGAGATGCTGCAGATTTGAAGAAAATTTTATCACCCCAATGTTGAGGTTTTTTTGCTTAGTCCCTCCTTTTCCCCTCCTTTCCAGAAGCTCTGGCTAGCACAGACTGTCTGTTCTGTGGATGGTTTTAGGGAACATTGGTGGCTGTGTGCGTAGGGGGAATAAATAGCTACCAAATGCAAATAGATTATTTCTTGCTGTTTCAAAATCATTGCAATTTCTATTGATGATGGGTTAATTATAACTTCATTTTAATGGGCGCGAGGGAAATGATAGAGATATAGCAATATAAATCTATATAGGGAAGGATGTTGTCAGAATATTGTTTTGGAGATCATTGTGAGAACAAAGACTTGTGTCGTGGAGGACCATGGTTGTGTCAGGATTCGGTGCTGCTGCTTGTTTCTCAGTAGTGGATGAGTGTTTTCTCTTTCACATTTTTAACTGATGCCAGTGACCTATCTGTCACCATGACAAGGGGTTTAATTCAGAGAAAAATGATCAAATTCTATTTAAAAGCACATTTGGTGGAAGAACTGGGAAATAGTTTTTTGGAGAAGCAAAGTTGAAAGCAAGAAAGTTAAAGGAAACTGTAAAAATCTGTTATCAGGGTATAACAAAAATGCATCTTCAGGCTGAGGTGTGTATAGGGCTGTGTCTATATGCTTTACCAGCACAGGGCCCAAGGTCCTGTGACACCAGGACTCATTCTTAGTCTGGAATGAGGTGCTGGGCCCTGGCTGTCCCCCAGTGCAGGTCATTGCTGTCCTTCCCTTTTCCCACAGGGTGACTTTAGGGAACCTGGATCCATCATCTCATTCTTTATTTCACCCTCACTGGGAAGAGTAATCAGGTTCACCCCTGAAATGGTTTGGAGCAGCTTTAAACCTTTTCCTCCTGTTTCCAGTCCCAGAATGAGGGAAAGGCTCAGCAAAGGGACAAAAATCACACTTTCCTTAGTGCCATGGGTTTTGGCTCAAAGCCAGAGGATAAAGCCCTCCCGCTCTTCTTGTTTTAGGGTAAAATGGGGGAAATGAGCCATTTTCAGTGGCTGAGGAGAGTCCCCAGCACAGAGCACCGTTCTTCAGCCTTACTAAGCCTTTGTGGCCTGGGAATTTGATGCCTCTGGATCAGAGCAGCTTTTGGGACACCCTCATCCCACAGCTGCTTCTCTCCTGTGCAGGGCTCCTCTCTTCCAGGGAGACATTCAGCTCCTTTCCAGCAAGTTCTGAAACTGGTAAGTCTGGAAGGAAAAGAGTAGCTGCAACCAAATCTAATTTCAGTTCGTGGGTTTGTTCTTGGGCTGTGCCAGAGGAGGAGTTCTGCAGGTCCCTGCTGGGGCTTCCCATGGAGGGGGCACCTCTCTCTCCTTGCAAACCCTGAGCACTCTCATGTGGCTGAGCTGAGGGAGATCCTTCATCCCATGGAACTGTGTCCTGCTGCTGCAGGGTGTTGGATTTGCAGGGCATGCAGGGCAGGGACTCCTGGATGCTTTTTTTGAGATGGGTGACTTCGACTTTACAGGAGGATTCATTGCTTGAATTTGCACATTCCTGTCTTTAGATTTGTGTGAAAAATTCTGCCTGTGTGGCAAGTTCTGTCTCTTTCTCCACCAGCAGAGCTTTGTTCAATGGAGGAACTGAAACCTGAATTTGGGACTTGCTCACTTTTTTGGTATCATATCAGCCCAGGACTGTATTCAAACCAGAAAGAACAAGATGGAACTGAATCCTACAGGTGTATCTAAAAACTTCTCATGCAACCTTGGCAGTCCCAGGGAGGAGAAGGTAATTCTGCTGGATAAACACAGCATGCAGGTTCCAGTCTTTAATAATCTAATGGTGACCTCTTCAAAGCCTGGTGGCTTTGCTTCTTTCTCTTCTAACTGCTTCAGCCAACCTGGACTCAACTGACAATGCCTTTAAGAGCAGATGTTATGGCAGGAGCCTTGTAATTATTTGCTGTGGTGAATCCTCTCTGTGGTGACGCTGTGTGGAAGGGTTTGCTGTCACACACAGCATTTCTCCACCTTCTGAGGAGTTTACCTCCTGCTCCCCTGCCTTCCTGGCCATTTTGAAATCCAATTTATGGCTGAATTTTGGCTTCCTTAACACCCTGGGCTCAGTCCTTGCTACTGCATCCTTGTTTTGTGTCCTTTGGCAGTGCTGTCCCCTGCCCAAAGGCTCCTGGGTGAAGCAGGGAAGGGTCTTGGGGCATCCTGTGCTCCTTGGAGCTGATGGAGCCCTGCATGGAGAGAGGACCTGAGCAAGCCTGAAAGCACCAGCTGGCAGAGGGGACTCCTTACCCCCCTTTTCCCTGAGGATTAGTGAGTGAAGTTACAGACACAGGGCAAGAAGCTGTGATTTTTAACCCAGATGTGGAATTAGAGAATAACTCAGTTCCCGTGATGGATAGGCTTTAATGCATCGACCAGCACAGAGGACATCCAGAGTTCTGAGGGTGAGAGAAGCAGTGCAAGGGGTACCTCATTCTGGGAAAAATGTGGTTGTGGGAAGAGGAAGATGGAAGAAAAATCCTGCTTTAAGGACCTGCAGGGGAGAGAGCAGAAAGGCAGGAGACAGGGTTGTAGGGATGGATGGATGGATGGATGGATGGATGGATGGATGGATGGATGGATGGATGGATGGATGGATGGCATTTGAAGGTGATGGTGAAGTGATTTGGTGGCTCCTAAAAAATCAATAAGGCAAAAACAGAGAGAGAAAATGAACTGCAGGTGATTCTTCAGTCACTGTCTAGACCATGACCTACTTGCTGCCACAGTGCTCTGCAGCTGGAAGAGAAACAGAGGAAATGGGAAATGGCTGTTCCCTGTGGGAAGCACAGGCTGCTGGGATGTGCAGGAGCTCTTCCTTCAGCTGCTGGGATGTGGCTGTGCCAGGGCACCCCGAGTTTGTGACTGAGGAAGGACAGGGAGAGTTTGAGCCATTCCTGCTGGAGGAGACAGAGCTGGATCCTGGAACCAGGCTCAGATTTGTGAGCTGCCATAAACACAGGGGCTCCTGGATGCAGGAGATCCTTCCCTTAGGGATGTGGAGCACTGGAGAACTGTCCTGTGTGGGGACATGGCTCACCCACACCCCCTGGACTGTGGGGGTTATTCACCCCCACCTCCTCATAATCCACTGCAAACTGAAAGTCTGCCTTCTCCTGCTTCTGCTCCTTCAGGAGCCCCCACTAACCTGATCATTCTTAATCTTGTGTTATTTTCCAGATCATCAATTTGATTTCTCAGTACTTCTACAGTCCATAGTGTTCCTGGGAATCTGTGCCTCCATCTATTATCTCTGTTTCTTTTTGAGGCTGTAGCAACCTTGAACCACAGTTTCCATCCTATTTTTATAATTCATTCTGCTTATTAGAGGAGTCCTGCAGAAAGAACTCTACAGTTCTTATCAAGATACTCCAAATTTTTCTCAGTAAATAATTTCATCTCTTGCTAATATGAACTTGAAGGCTCTCCTCTTCCATTTGTTCCCTTCTCCCTCTGTGGCTTGGGAGTGAAATACCTTTAACTTAATTCATGTATATGGGTGTATATGTATGTCACAGGGTGGCAGATCTCCCTTTAGCCATATTAATTGTGATGCTGCCAAAGGCTGGTGTCCAGTAGTGGCTGCTTCAGTTTTACCTCTGGTCCAAATGAGATTGGGAAGTGGCCTCTGTATCTTTTTGGAGGGCTGTTCTGATTTGTTATATTAAATAAATATATAAAGTGTCTCTAAGAGTGAAATGCCAGCCTTCCTCCTGCTGAAAGCATAGAGGCAGTGATTTGTGAGTCAGCAGTCCAAGGTTAACTCCAAAACTTCTGCACTTCCTTTGCAACTGCCATCCCAGGAAATCATTCCTCTGGAAAGGAAAATCAAAGAAATCTGTCCTCTGTTTTTCAGAAGTTGTGAATTGTGCTCTTGTTTAAGCTGATTATTTTATTTATTCCAATAATCCTCTCTTCCAGAATAAAGGAAAATTAATTGTCTTCCTATTTCCATAATGGTTTGCCCTTCAGACAGTTGCCAGGCAAAGTGCTTAAAACTGAAATGAAAAGATGGTGAATGCTTAAAATCACTGAGCTACTGTAGGAACATGTTTGTATTTAATAGGGTGGTATCACACAGTCCGAGAGTGTTATTTGCTCTGGGTTCTGTAAGATTAGGAGGGTGGGGGTTTTTTTGTTGTTTTTTTTTGCTTCTGCATATGAAAACGGGGTCAAGCCTGCTGTGGTAGACAGTGCAAGTCTTGGGTAGGATTTTGCTGGGGAGATGGACTGCCTATAGCTGAGACCCTAAAATTATCCAGCATTAATGGGGAGAGCTGTCATTGGGCTTGGTTGTGTTTGTCTGCAGGGACAGTGCCTGGAGATGGGCAAGGACTTCCTTCCTTCCAGGTGTGGTGGGACAAGATTTTCCCTGCTGGAGCTTTTCACTGACACCTACCTGGATCTTGGTTATTTTTAATTCTGTCTGGCTAAAAGAAAAGTTACCTGATTAATGTGGGAAAATGCTGGAATGTTTCCTTAAAAGGCTCCAAAGTGATGCAATATTCAGTGATGAATCTCAGAGCTAAATGAGTGCCTTGGTGGGTGCGTTGGGTGAGGAAGGGAGTTCTGTGTTTTATCACCCAACACATTTATTTTTCATCCAGGGCTGCTCTGGGGAAGGTGGTGTGGGAGCACTGACAGAGCTCCAGCTTCAGGTCAGCATCAGGGCAGTGCTGGATCTTCTCTTTGCTTTCCTGTTTTATCCCAGCAAGCTTTGGGAAATAGGTAAAAACCTGAAGCTGGGGATGGTTGTGCTTCCAGTGGGTTTTATCCGAGGGTGGGTGAGGAGAAACCCCAGTGTGCTGACCCCAGAGCCTTGTGCAGTGACCAGGGCTTGTTGCCCAGTCATTCACGTCCCCACAAGCATGTCCAGCTGGGGCTCCCAGGCCCAGGGACAGTGGAGGTGGAGCTCATCTCTGTGTCCAGGGAGAAGCTGCTGGCACCACCCACACCTGGATGTGGCCCTGCCTCGTTGCTCCTCTGGCAGCGTGGCTGCAGGCACGAGGCACTTCCAGTGTTGTGTGTCCACAGGAGAAGCCACATGGGAATGAATTCCTCCTGTCTCTCCTAGGTCTCCCTCTCCCCTTATGTGAAATTGCTCTGGAGGAGCAGAATGTAATCTATCACAGAAGAGAGAAGGGCAGGAGTTAATTCATTTTCATGATCTCTCTGTAGCACTTAGTCCAGCTAATAGTGAATTGTCGTGCTTGGCTGTGCCTAATCTCATAAGGGACCCACTGGGGGAAGGCTGGGCAGGAAGGACCCGTGGCCCCTGGGTGTTGGCATTAGCTGAGGAGCACATGAGATCATTGCTGCATTTCCAGCCAGTTTTGAGCTGCCATCCCAAGGAGGAGAACAGCAGGGGCATCTCAACACCACCCAGCTCCGGGAGACCACTGTGGCTCATCACTTGAGTGTCCCTGAGCACAGGGCAGGGAGGGAGCCTCTCCTGCTTAGGGGGACCCTAGGGAATATAAAACCAGGTGTGTGAACAACCTCCCCAGCTCTCACCTGCTCTGCCCTGCATGCAGCAATCTTTTTTTTTCCCTTTAAACATCATAAACCTGGCAAGGGAATTAATTAACACGAGTCCCCACAGGCTTTGATTTTGCCAAACATTGATTTCAAATCACTCTCCCTCCACTTAATAGGTGAGATCTCTCTCCTCTCCCTTTTCAGAAGTCTTGGGAAGGTGTAAGAGTGGGCTGCAGCAGAAACCTGCCCAGATTTGTTCATTCTGTAACTGATAGGTCTTGCTTTTTCTTGTTGTTGGTGCCTTTGGCTCGTGCATGGTGTGGACGACATTATCCCAGACGGAGAACACCCGTGTGGCCAGCTCCTGTCTGTCAAAAGCTGCTGTTTATTTCAATATTTTAGGCTCAGTCTCTTCAATCCCAGATGGAGCTGTATTTCCAGCTAGTACACACCCATACAGTTCATTGAGGGAGGTGAAAATGCTCCAATTTACAGCAGTCAGGGCCCCGCTCCGTGGGCAGTGGCAGCTCCCTGTGCATGACGTGGGGAGAGGAGCCTGGAGGGATCAGTCACGCTCTCCTGGAAAATAGCTCCATGCTCGCTGCTGTGGCTGCCAGAAGGACTTTTGAAATGGCAAAGGTTGTGAAATCATGGCAGGAAACACCAGAGGCCAGAGCTGAGCCAGAGGAGGAGCTGCCCTTCCTACACTGCGGCCAGGATTGGAAAAGTGAACGCTCGTGGCTTTGTTCTTGCAAGAGCCCTTCCTTGTGCTGCAGGCATGCCATGTGCCAGGCAGTGGCCTGTAGGCCTCCTTCAAATGGCAGGAGCCTCACAGATGCAGCCTTTGCTCCTGCTCTTGGATGGCTTTGTGCAGCAGGAGCTGTGTTTGGGACCTGGGGGCTGTTACTACTCCCAGGAGACAAAGCAGCTTTTGAAAATTATTAACTATTTTCTAGTCCCACCACGGTACTGATGATCTTGTCCTTTTGTCTCCTGCTCCTCCCTGAGTGGAAAAGTGCCTTTTCTGGATCTCATCCTAATCCCTTCTTGCAAAAATCAAACTTGGACTGGTGCTGAAATGAGGTCTGATGTGCTGCACTGTCTGTGGCTGTGCAGGGAGGGGAGGAGCTGGTTAATGTTAAACATTTTGTTTTGGCCAAAGGCACCCAGGCTGCCCTTCTGTGTGTCCTGTCTAGGCTGAAGGAAAAGAAGTTAATCATATTTGGGCATTGGAAGGGGCTGCCCAGGGCAGTGGTGGAGTCACCATCCCTGTAAGTGTTCAAAAACCATGTGGATGTGGCAGCTGGAGACACGGTTTAGTGGTGAACCTGGGGGTGGTTGGAGTTGATGAACTTGGAGGTGTTTCCCAGCCTTGATGATTCTGTGATTTTCTCTTGGTCCTGTGGTTAGGATTGATTATTGCACAGCATTTCCATCATCCTGTCTCCTCCCAGCATATCAGGGCAGTGTCACATCTGTGCAGGAGGTGGATTGAAGGGGCTGGTAGATCCCAGTTGATAACCAGGAGCCTCTAAATGAATGTTCAGCACTGGCAGGATCACTGTGGGT
Organism: Chloebia gouldiae; assembly: GCA_003676055.1. Lineage (NCBI taxonomy): Eukaryota > Metazoa > Chordata > Aves > Passeriformes > Passeridae > Chloebia > Chloebia gouldiae. The sequence continues at coordinate 7,078,102 of QUSF01000027.1, read as the reverse complement.
TCTGCTTTCCATCCTCTTCAGCTCATGGACAAGGAAATCACAGAATCCCTGACTGGTTTGGGTTGGAAGGGGCATTAAAGCCCACCCAGTGCCACCCCTGCCATGGCAGGGACACCTCCCACTGTGCCAGGCTGCTCCCAGCCCTGTCCAGCCTGGCCTTGGGCAGCCACAGCTGCTCTGGGCACCTGTGCCAGGGCCTGCCCACCCTCACAGGGAACAATTCCCAATTCCCAATATCCCATCCATCCCTGCTCTTTTCAGTTTGAGGCGATTCCCTCTCACCCTGTCACTCAGTAATAAAAATGCTGAGGAGCAGGTGTTGGAGGGTGCTCCCTGCTCATGCAGCTCCCTCAGGAAACCTCCTCCAATCCTGCCTTTGGGTGGGAACAACTTCTTCCCACTGTCCATGGAATGGCCTGCTCTGACTGGGTTTTTTGGTTTTTTTGGCACCTTTGTTGGTATCCCAGGGTGGCAGCTCCATTCTGACCCTGTGAGGAACTTCAGGAGAAGAGGAATTTACAATACAGGCTGCATCTGTATTAAAAAATACATTTTTTTTCTCCAAGTTTTGTAAGAGCATCACTGTTGTTTGCTTGGAATGCTGTATTGTGCCTCTTCCTGGTTGTGGTTTCATTTATCTCCTTGCACCTGTAATATCACAGTGCTGAGGATGAGCTTTACATATAAAATTTGAGCCACCTGGGAGGTCTCTGACTGGGGGTGGGGAGGAAGGGGAGGAGTTACTTCCAAAAATCTGGTTAAAAATCAAACTGCTGGATTTTGAGTGACAGTTCAGTCACAGCTACTTCTCTCTGTTTCCTTTTCCTTGGGATTTGGAAACTCACACAGGGCCTGGATGCTGCAGTAGGAGACGGACACCTAAATTTGTGGTGTTTGCTATTGAGCCTTTCTTTAGAGAGAGATAATATATATTTATATATACATTTAATATATATTTATATATACATTTTGTCCATCAAATTGACTGAACAAACTCCTCTTACCAAGTCACTGCTGCATTATGAAGCAGGTGGAAGAGTTGCCATGGCTGCAGTGATGGTTATTGAGCTTTTTTGAGGTTTCCAGGGCTCAAAAAGAGAAAAAGAAAAAAAAAATTATTTGGGTTTAGGGAAACACCATCAACAAAACCCCCCAAAACAAACAAATCTTTATCACATTTCCAATCTTCCATCTCCCCCCAGTTCCAAATGTGCTTTTTAAAGAGTTACAAATGCTTGTTGGCATAGAAACTGCAGAATGGAAGTGAAGCATGCAAATGCAAAAGGAGCCATTCTGCTGAGCAACATGGCCTGAGCCTCTGCAAAGCTGACTGAAATCTTTTACGAGGCAAAGAAAATTGTCCAGATGTTGTTTGAATTATAATGGCACTAAATATTTCAGTTTTTCAATTTACATAAATCCAAAGAGGCTTGAAATGTGGGGAATGCAGCTCCATTACCAGTGGGCTTTCTTTTCTTATGAAAGAATTTGTAGTCCAAAAATATTGCTAAAATGTGTTTGGCTCCGAGTAGTGCCAAATCCTCATTAAAACATGTGGATATTTCTGTGGTTTAATCTGTTAGAAATGCATTCAGGATCCAGTTATGTTAAATTAAGCAACAATATTGGCCTGGATGTTGTTTGAAATATTAAATGTGGCAGTCAGAACACCAAGCAAAATGTTTGCACATTTTAATCGCTCGATGAGCAATTTTTAAAAATATTTTATTCCAAGGAATGATCAAGAGTGCTTAAAAACCATTCCTGCTCTTCTCAAGCTGCTTCCTTGCCCCTTTGAGCATCCTGGCTCCTCCATCCCACCATGGGGTGGGGATGGATTTGTTTTGTGCCAGGAGGATGCTGTTCCCATTGAGCATCCTCCTCACCCCCTTCCACACTGTGGAGCTTATGGATACACCTCTGTAGGCCTCCAAAATCCTTGCTGGGAATGTAAAAACCCAGCCTGGCCACAGGGATTTGTCACCCCAGACTTGCCCTGAGAAGTTTTTCCTACTGATGCTTTGCTCTGTTGGGGTTTCCTGAAGATTTCCTGGGACAAAACTTATCCCTGTGCTGGTGGCTCTGGCAGGATGGAGCCTCTGTGCTCTGAAAGTGCTGTGGCAGGAGGGAAGGCCATGGATTGCAAGGACACTTTGGATTGCTGAGGATTTATTTCCTATTTACTTCCCCAAGGTGGTTAATTGCCCCATGGTAAGGCAGGTCCTGCTTCCTTCTTTAATGCAGCCTTGCCAAGGAGGGAATTTGCAGTTGGGAATGTGGGAGTGGGTGGCACAGAGAGCCATGAAACTCTGCCTGTGCCCTGGGACATGTTCATAATACATGGGATCTAGAAAATATCCCTGTGGGAGGGTTTCTAATGGGCAGGAGGGGCTGTTTGATTTGAAATCTGACACATTGCCAGAGCAATTCTACACCAGTGTTTTGTAACCCTCATTTAAAGTTAAAAATGAGGGGAGTGGGGTATATGAGCAGGTTTTCTAAAGTCTTTGGTTCTGGGGCTTTTTGAATTGCAGGGCAGCTTGTGCTGCATTGAAAGGAGCCCAGAGCAGGATGGTTCTGCTTGTACCTGTGTGTGATTTGATAGCATTCACACCTCTTTGTTGTCAGACATCAAAAGGGTAGGAGGTTGGTAGGCTCAAACTTCAACCAGGTTTGACTTTCCCTTTTTAGTATAAAGTTCATACTTTTCTGTGGGATAGTTTTGCGGCTATTTTTTTTTTTTTTTTAAAAACTCTCCAAACCTCAAAGTTCAGTGCAATTTTTTTTATTCTTTTAATTTCAAGCATATGCAATGTTTTATATATAAATGTATATATATATAAAAGTCAAGATATATATAACTATCTGATGATAAATGGGGATGGTTAATGATTCATGATGGAAGAAAGCAAGTGAAAGTAGGAGGCACAGTGGAATGGGGTCATTGCTGAAAATGTCTTCTGCAAAAGCAAATGGGAGCACTGGGGAGGGCAGGCAGAGCTCCAGAGTGGGGAGGAAATCAGCAGCAATCCCAGTTTGGGCTGGGTTTTGTGGCTCTGGAATGCACCTTTGGAGGGTCCCACCAGCACTGAGGGGCTGGAGCATGTCCAGGGAAGGGAATGGAGCCCCAGGAGGGGCTGAGGGAGCTGGGAAGGGGCTCAGCCTGGATAAGAGGAGGCTCAAGGGGAACCTTGTGGCTCTGCACAGCTCCTGACAGGAGGGGACAGCCGGGGGGGTCGGGCTGTGCTCCCAGGGAACAGGGACAGGAGGAGAGGGAACGGCCTCAGGGGGGACATCAGCAGGAATTTCCTCATGGAAATGCTTCAGGGTTGCCAAGCATTGGAACAGGCTGCCCTAGAAGTGTTCAAAACCAATGTGCCCCCAAAAACTTGGGGATGTGTGTTAGTGGTGATTTTGACAGGGCTGGGGGAATGTTGGGACATGATGATCTTAGAGGACTTTTCTGACCTTAATGATTTTATGAACTTTGGGAGGAACCCTGGTGCTGCTTACCTCAAGGTACAGGCAGCAACAAGGCTTAAATGCCTTAATTTCAGACTTAAGATTTTATCCACCAGCTTTATTTTTATTATTTGCTGCAATGGGATCTTCATCTTTAGGTTGGGCTCCTGGTTTTGCTGCACTAATACTTTCTTAACAGTTCATTCTCCATGTGGGATAGGGGCAACTGCTTCAAAACTGCATTTCCTGACAGGATGCAATATGTACTTAATAGAGAAGCATCATTAGCTGGGCAGGACAAGTTAGGCCAAGCTTGTAGAAAAATCTTAAGTCTGAAATTAAGGCATTTAAGCCTTGTTGCTCCCTGTACCTTGAGGTAAGCAGCATCAGGGTCCTCATTTTTAAACCTGCCCCAGCAGGAGGGTAAGAAAGAATTGGAGAGAAAAAAGTGGGATGGAGAGAATAAATTATTAACAGAAGTGCGAGAAAATACAGGAGTTAAAAATATGGGAAAGAGTTTTGAAACACAAGAGGAAACTCTGAACTCTGAGGGACTAGGCAGCTGTGCAGGTGAACAACTGCAAACAGGAAAAACTTACCCAAAAACTGTTCAAGGGAGGCACTTGGGGATGGAGGTGGGAAGGTGGGAAACAGGTGGGGATGGCAAAGGGCTGGGAGGCAAATGCTGCTGGTTGTGTCTGCAGCGGCTGCAGATTTCCTTTAATTGTCCTCCAGGCCAAGGACTAAAAAGTGACCCAAGGAAGTTCCCTGAGCCCTGAATGTGGGTGGGTGGGAAGGACTGACCCTTCCTTTCTCCACGGGGAGCATCTCAGAGAGGACAGGGCTCTACGAGGCTGAGAAACCTGGGTGTGAAGGTCCCCCACAAACCCTCAGAGTGGCTGAAGGGAGAGGAAATGGAGCTCAACTGCCTGGATGAAGAACCTGTGTAAGTTGTTATCCCACACTTGTTTTATGGTGTTGTCACAGTCTTGCACTGTCCCCAGTGCCAAAAGTGTTGTGTACAGGTGGCTATTCCAGCCCTGCAGCCCACTGCAGACAAAACAAAGAATCTTTTGACCTTGAGAGCCAATTAAAGTTACTTTCCAACTTGATCCTTCCTAGCAAATCAAGGTGATGTCATTTTAACCTGCATGTAACCCATCTTCAGGTAGCCCTTTCAGCACAGACGTGGCTTTTGCAGTGGAGACAGAGCTTCCATTTAATTCTCAATTATGTGGCAAGAAAGAAACGGGTTGTGCATGGGTAGATTTTGTGTCATGGTAAGTCTGGAAGGCCTGAGCTTGGTGGAATTTGGTTCTTCCCACAGAATTTGGCTTTCGCCTCTAGAAAAATATATGGCAAAGTATTTGATGAATTTTTCAATGAGATACAGGCTGAGTTGACCTTAATTGTGGAATTATCTTGTTGCAATGCAGCTGTGCAAATCAGCACAGCTGGATCCACGGGGAAGCAGCTCTTTAAAACAAAACGATGGCAACAACCTTCCTTCTTCCAAGCAGACAGACTGAAGGTGAAGTCAACTGCTGAGAGCAAGGCAGCATTGCTGGCATTGAAATGATGTAAGGACCTGGGAAAAACAAATAGATAGGAATCCCTTGAATCACTGGAGTGAGTTCCTTCCCTCCCTTCAGACTTAATACTGCTGTATAAACACCTGGCAGTTATTTAGGCTGTGTGTGTACAGATGATGCTGTTGCAGGAAGATTTGTGTGTACTTGTGGGTTTTTTGTTTGTGCATTGCAGTGGATGCAGCCTCCAAACTTTGACTTATGATATCCCTTCATTCCCCTTGGGAATGGGCCATGTTTAGATTGATAGAGGGATATGCAGGCTTTATAGGACCTTCTGCAACGCTTTTTTTCTGTGTGGAGAGATGTAGTTTGAAATGACAGGCACTTTTGGCTGCTTTCGAGTTGATCCTTAACTCTGTTCCTTCTAAAAAGGACTTAGGAAAAAAAATATAGGTGCTCCAGGCAGGTCATAGAATATTGACCTGTACATATCCAGCCTTGCAGGTTTTCCACATGTCAGGAAAGGGGAATATCAGAGATACTGCAATCACCACTGCACTATCTTATATTCCCTTTATATCCACCTGGCTGATGTTGTTATCATGATCTGAGTGGGGCTTTTCCTCCTCCTTCCCTAAAGGAGGGAAAATCGTCACGGAACAATTCTGCTGCTAGGATGGGAATATTGTGCTCAAGGCTTAGAAGCATTTGTGTTTATCTCAGGTGCCTGCTGATAGACCTGACCCAGGAAGGAGGGGACAGGATAGCTCTCCAAGGCTGGCTGGAAGGTCCCTCTCTGTCCCCTTGGGGCTGCCAGTGCCTTGTGGGTGGGAGAATGGGGCAGGGTGGACATGGAGGGAAAAGAGCATGAAGGATTTGACTTCCTCAGGGGTTTTTGCTTTGACACACTGTGTCACTCAGCCTAACTGAGGGCACTTCTATTCCAAAGCTTTCCCATGAGTGGGATTGTTCTGGAGTGTCCTGAACAAGCCCTGTCCATGCCTGTGGCTCTCAGTGCTCTCCCAGTCCAGAGCTCCCATGGGATCTGTGCCGAGAGCTGGACACACCAGGAGGGCACTAAAAGCTCATTGATGTTTGCTGGGTGATGCAGCAGCTCTGGGCTCCACTCTCAGAGTCTGGAGAAGGCTCATCCTGCAGGCTGTGGCTGTAGGGAATGTGCTGTGGTGATCCCATGAAGATCCCCCCTCTGCTCCTGGGGCCTGCCTCTGTATCCTCAGCTGCTCACGGGCAGGGAATCCTGGAGATCTTTTGTGGAAGGCCATGTTCTACCCCCCTGCCTGGTTTTTCTTGGCTTTTACACAAAACCACTGCTGTAGCTCCATTGCCCAAGTGCAGCAGAGCCATTATTGAAGCTGCCTTGGTGCACTGCTCTGGGCTCAGCTTTGAGGTTGTGATCCAGCTGCTGAAAAGTTTCATGTAAAACTGCAGAGCTTACAGCTACCAAGTTAATGTCTTACAAAACTGCTGGAAGAAGGGAAGCTGACTCCAGCAGTCTTTGAGTTTGTTTAACTGGAGCTCAGGAGTGATCAAGGCTGGCATTTGGCTTCCTGTTGCAGAAGAGGATGTATTTTTATCCTTATTTTATTTTATTTTGTTTTATTTTATTTTGTTTTATTTTATTTTATTTTATTTTATTTTATTTTATTTTATTTTATTTTATTTTATTTTATTTTATTTTATTTTATTTTATTTTATTTATGTATTATCACTGAACCAGAACCAATAACTTCTGCTTGTTTTACCTTTGGGGTGAGGCTGTATGAGAGTGGAGGAGAAACTTCCAAAGGTCCATCATAATTCTGATGCACATTTGAATTCAGCAGATCAGCATTGGGAGTGAGAGTCTGGGCCCTGTACAGCCCTTTTCTGTTTCTTGTATAACAAAAATAGTGCAAATGGTCTTTTTCTCAGTGTGCAGAACTTCTCCCTGGTAGAATCCTACCTTCCCTTGCTTTGCTTCCCAAACAGATTCTGGTTCCTGTGGCCAAGAATGGGCAGAGAAGGAGAGGGGCTGCTGGGCAGACGTTCTGCAAAGTTCATCTTTCCCAACCTCTGGTTCACAGCTCTGAGGGCTGCTTGTTATTGCAGCATTTTGTGGTTTGGTTTTTTTCTTCCTAGTGTTTCACTGTATTTTGAGTCCTTCAGTTTAAAATGTTAAGAGAATGAAGCTCTGTGCCTCGTTGTGAAGCAAATGAATGGGTTTTATAGAAGGGGGTAGGAAGGGGGGAGAATTGGAGGGAAGTTATTTTTGAAATAGTGGTTTAATTTTTGTTGTGAAACCACTGCCTAATTTTCAAGTGTATTGACCATTTGCCTCTTGCTGTAATGTCTGTACATGGGGAGGAGATGTTCTTCTAGAAGAATGGTGTGGAGCTGGGTCAGGCAGCTCAGGCTGGAGAGCAGGAAAGGTTCTTCCCCCAGAGGTGCTGGCACTGCCCAGGCTCCCCAGGGAATGGGCACGGCCCCGAGGCTGCCAGAGCTCCAGGAGCCTTTGGGCAGCGCTGCCAGGGATGCCCAGGGTGGGATTCTGGGGGGTCTTGGCAGGGACAGGAGTGGGACTGATCATCCTGGTGGGTCCCTTCACTCAGGATATTCTGTGATTCTAAAAATAGATTTGAAAAACTTTACCTGAACTGGCCACCAAACATCAGTGTGTGACTGTTGATTTAAAATTATTTTTTTATTCTACAGAGCTTTCCTGTGGGGAAACATCACAATCAGCTTGTCAGTCTTAGCCTTGAGCTCCACAGACTGTCCTTGTCTCTGTTCTCCAGAATACAGCAAGGCTGAACTGTTGTGGCTTTGGGAGCCCAAGCAAATAGGATGCTTTAATACCTTGGATATTGAAATAAATCCCATGAATGTCACTCCAAATTCAAACCTGAGTTCAGAGGTCTCCAGACACACCTGGGGCTCAAAGCATCCATCAGCTCATTGTCCCTCCCACACCTGCAATAGTTAAATTTGATAGGAAGTGGTGTCATCTCCCTCTATTTCCACATTTCCCTTTGTTTGATCCCATCTTTTCACCCAAGCCTTTGCCAGGTGTTTCATGCATCTGCATTAAAACCCCATAATGGAGCTCAAGCCCTTGCCCCAGGGGCTTTGACTTGCAGCCCAGTTATCTGATAAAACATTTCTAAGGAACTTCTCAGAATTTATTGCTGCTGTTGGTTGATTACAACGTGTCTGACTCCTTTTATGAGTCTGGCCTGTGTCCTGATGTCACAGATTCACCCACATGGCATCCACCCACTTTCAAACTTGGCAATGGCCATAAAGAGCTCCTCAGTGATTGCAAGATCACTGTTCTACATAAATATTTCCCCTCCCCTCCAAAAATATGTTGGTTAAGGGAGTATCAGACAGAGGGAGAAAATAGTGATGTGTTTGTTACGTACATTATGTGGTTTGGGGTTTTCTGGTTGCTTTTAAATAATGGAAGATTTTATTGAAGGGAGCTTGAGTTGCTCAGACTTCAGTGGAATTTAAATTTGACTCAGCTCATATGGGCTGTCCAAACACATTCCTTGCTGGCCCAGCTTGTTCAGTTGAGGTGACTCAGTAAATCAGCAGCTGAGCATGACTTCACATCGAGTTCTCCTGTGCCCTGTTCCTCTGTTCCATATATTTGTGAAGGCCTGCTCCAGAAATTTTTGGTAGTTAGTTCTCCAAACCTTGATTTTCCCATCTGCAAAAGTGGATACATTAATATTGCCTACTCTTCCCATCTTTTATTATAAATTGATTTATAAAGGCCTAATTATTGTTACAATGTCTCTGAGCAAATCACCATATATTTATCAAGTTATTTTTTACCTGGTGATGTTTAGATGTTTTTTTCAGTATTTGCTCTGCTTTTGATCAGGAAGAACTACATGGCTTTTCTTGGTCTTCCCCCAGAATTCATTCAACTGTCTCCAAAACTCCTTCAGACTGTGGCATTGGTTGGAATTACAGTATTTGAGAAAGGGTGCACATTGTTGGTAGTCTGGGAGATTTGTTTCCTGGATTCCTTGACAGCAGCAAGATTGGAACCTTGAGTTGGTGGTGCTGAGAGTCAATGTATTGAAAAAATATTTATTTTTTAAGCTTGAGGGTGGGACCCTGTGGGAATTCTACTGGACATTTGCAGGGTTTGGGGTTTTTATAGGTGCTTTTTGTTTACAGATTGCCCTCCAGGTGGTTGGTCCTACTGTGGGCAGGTTAAAGAGGAGAGCAAGGCTGCTTTTCAGGAAAGTGGCCTTGCCAAGCTTGGAACCCCTTTGGAATACCTGGAATGTTGGAGTCCAAGGCCTGAAGTGTGAAGCATCCACAGTTATATCAGATTTAGTGCTGGCCATTGGCTCCAGTAGCAACTCTGGGATTCTCCAGGGACAGGGAATGGTGAGGCTTTGTCCCTTGTGTGGAGGAAGGAGGGATTTCTTGCTCCTGTCACCTCCTGTTTCTGTAGCTCCCATGGCTTTTTCTACACAGTGATCCTCACAGGAGCAGGAGAAGTTTGGAGCTTTGTTCTTTGGATGTGAAGGTCACTTTCTCAGGTAGAAATTGTAAGCCCACTTCAGCCCAGGAGTGCTGGGAATGACCTCTGTGCTGAGCAGGCCTTGGGGAGGGCGTGTTTGAGGAGCCATCATTTTATTTGCTGTTCTCGCGTGTCGGTATTTCGCCGTATCTGAAGGATTTGTGAGAGGTGATGAGCTCCTGACAGAAGCTCTAGAGGCTGGGGGCTCTGACTCTCTTTGTAAATGAGCCTGTGGATAACCCAGCTCTGACACTTTTGCCCTCCCTCCTGTTTCATGCCCTCACAGAGAGGTTGTGTGTCATTGCTTTAGGATTTACTGCCTTCCCTGGGAGGTGGGAGTGGGTCTGGGAGAAGAGTTACGGCTGCACAGAAGGTCTGGCTTCCCAACTTCCCTACTGTGTGTCTTGGGGAAAAGTTGAACTTAAAACTGCCAAAACATATCTACAAGATGTTATCACTTTTGTTTTTTATGAAGCTTGTGTTGACTCTTCAGCCTGTGTTTGAGGCAGGTGTGTTTGAGCTGTGTGTCCTTTGGAGTGGCGTGGCAGGAGCAGGACAGGATTTCCCTCTTAGATTGCTCCTCCACTGGCCCCAGCATCCCTAGCCCAGGGAAAGGAAATCACTCTGGGTTTTGCTGTTTTCTTCTACCTGTCCCCAAGGAAACAATATAAATGCTACGCCTTGACTGTGCATCCATTGAGGGAAAACAGGATTTTTAAATAGTAATGTACTCTGGTTTTCCCTTAGTGCAGCAAACCAATGGTTCATTAGTGAAATACATTAATAATTCTCTTATGAACCCTGTTGGTAGGTGAATCTGCTTTAATTCCTTTGTATCAGCAAGAGCTGCAGGTATGGATGTCTTTGTTACATAAAATAAAAAAAAGGGAAGAAAGCAATGCTTGCAAATTGGTCTTTGTTTCCAAGGAAACAAATTTGACATGCTTGAGCTGTGCGAGATGCAAACACTGCTTGATTCAGCAGACATGCCTCGGGATTTTATGGTCTGAATATTATTTTTAAACTACCTCCAATTTCCAGGCAAGGCAGAGGATGGGAATAGAATTTGTTGGCAGGGTTTATCAGTCTGTGCTTAATGAAGGCACCGGGTGGTATCTGGGATTGCCCAGTGTGGCATGGAGGGAATTGATCTTGTGTTTGGAACAGAGGGCCTGGAGGGAGGTCCCTGGGAGGGGACAGCCTGGGGCCAAATGGCCTTTGGTGACATCCTTCAGCGGGAGGAGAGGTCTGAGCAGAGCTCAGCACACTGAAGTAGTGTGGTTTATCCTGGGTCACTTTACCAAATGTTTTTGCTCTAAAAATATTTTAGTAAAAAGCAGCTCGCCTGCGCTTGGCGTGCCAGGCTGCCTGGCACTCCCGAGGGCCCAAAGAATTTGCTAAAAAGCTGTGGCTTGGTGTTGAGGACTGGGCTGAATTTATCAGAGAAGGGATGAGGGAACAACATCGTGAGTTATTTGTGTAGTGCATCTGGCACTGATGTGCTGGGGCCTGATGAAAACCTTGGCTTGAACTTGGCTTGTGGCGTTGTACAGAATGGCTGTAGCGTTGTTGCGATTCCCTTGGAAGTTTTGTTCAGGGAAAAAAGCTGGTTTGGTGTTCAGCTGCCACCCTGGTGTTTCCTGGAATGCTGTGTTGATAAAGTCACTTGTTTTATTTTTGAATTTTCCTCCAGCTCCAGCTCTGGAGCAGACAGTGCTCGTGTTCCACGGGAAGCGAAGATCGCTCGGCAGAGCACACACAATTCACGGATTTCAGCATCCAGAGTTGGTTTTGGCCTGGGCCCAACAAGAGGAACAGGATATATATGTTCCAACTTTGTTGGGATTGAATAACCAATTTTTGCCCTGGCAAAGCTTTACTTTTGCACCAACTGTCTCTGCTTTCTGGGATAGTTCAGTGAGCTGGAAAGGATCTGTAAGGGAAATGCAAAAGATGTGTAGGGAAATACAAATTTTTAAGGAGTATTCTAGCTCCACATGCACATGGTTCAGAGTATTCAGGGCTTTATTCCCCAAGTGTGCTCCAACAATGTGTGTCTTTCATATTTTGTTGTTTGAAAACCTGGGAAGGATTTAAAAAAAAATCCTCTAATAATTCTTCATTGAAACATTCCTACTGCATTGAGAGGACAAGGCAATGATGGAGGAATTTCAGTTAAAAACAAACCTCTCTTAAAATTCAGGTCCTTAGGAAAGCGTAGCATGAAGTATGTTACACTGCAGTCTCGTTCTCTTTCCTTCTCTTTCATCCTGCTGTTTAACTTCCTTGCAAATGGAGTTAAAATAACCTTCAAGGAGTTCAGGGTAGACTGGGATAGGTTTAGCTTTAAGGTGGCTGGGAAGCACTATTTGCATTGCCAGCTAAAAGCCTTGCTTGAAGCCTGTTGAGGGAAAAAAGAATATTAATGGTATTTCATGAAAATATTGTAATTTGTGGAAGGCCCAGAGTGACAAATTGGCTGGTTTGAATGTCACTGGGAAGTGCTCCTTTTGCACAAGGCTTGCCTGAGACAGGATTCTCCTTGCTTTTGTTCTAAAACGAGATGCTTGCTGCCTAAAAATGCCTGCGATCCCTGCAGTGAGAGCTTTGCCTCCTTGACAAGAGGATGGGAAGAGGAAGGTTGGCCGGATCGGGATGAATCCTGCACCTTTTTTTTTTTTTCTTTTTTTTTTTCTTTTTTTTTTTTTTTTTTTTGCTAATGACACTTCCTTATGCTTACATTTCATTAAAGCTCTGAAATGGCTGAAGATCAGCCTGTACTGAGCATGCTCCGGGGTGGAGGCTGCACCCATGGAGTGAGATGGATTTGTGGCTGGAGGAGGGATAGGCCTGGAGTCAGGACCTGGAGGGACCCGCAGCCAGGATGGAGGTAGGGCAAATCCATCGGTTCCTTGCCGTGCCCCTGGGCTGGGGCAGCCAGGAGACCGGCTGGAGTGCAAACTGTTGGAATTGATTCAAAAGCAGCGTAGTTAAACCACTGACACGAGATGGCTTCAAACGCTTCCTGCGGATCCGCGGGGAGGGGTGTGGAGTACTGACCTTTGCTGGCTGGCGAGCCTGCGTGGAGAAGGGACCTGTGCAATGTCAGGGTGGTGACATGAGGTGACAGCAGGCAGGGGCTGCAGCCAGGGCTGAGCCTTCATCTTGGCAGGCACGTGATTGCGGCTCATCGTGGGCTCGGGCGCTAATTGTTATTAATGGGGAGTCTGGCAGGGCTCAGACCTGCTCTGGGAGGTTTCAACCCAGATCCTCTGGGATTGTGGGAGGGTGGAAGAATGTTAAACTCAAACTCCCCTCTTTCAGACTTACTTTGCATTCCAGTGATGGCAAACAGACCTTGCCACATCAGGTCCTCCAAGGTGGCATGGAGAGGAGGGAATATGCACGTTTGTTCCTTCGGCTGAGAGATTTTTCTGTGCTTCTTGCAGGGGTTTAATGTGTTGGTGAGTGGGTTTAGGGGAAGGCAGTGCAAGTTGTGCTCGGTTGGGCTCTTGGATTTCACCCGTAGTTGCCAGCTTTTTACAAGGAATGTGTAAGCACCAGCAGGTATGTGCTGCATGAGCCCATTGACTCCAGTTGTTGTACAAGCACGCTGCGTGGTGAGGTGCCAATAAAACATTTACATTGGCTCTGGATGTTCGTGTTAGTGAGGTGTAGGGGAGCTCTGGGTTGGTGTGGAGCAGGAGGACATCAGCTCTCTCTGACCTGTCCCCTCACACATGGGGAGACCCACCTGTGTTCTGGCCTGGCTGTAGGTACAGGTAAGGCGAGGGGTTTGCTCTGTCAGCACTGGGAATCCTTGGGTGATACAGAGTTACTGGGTTTGACTTTCTGAGCAGAAATCTCTGTGTGCTGTAAGATAGATCAGCTCTTCCTTCAGGGCACCTCTGGTTACTTTTCACAGCACAATTCAGGGGGCGACTGGCATGGATTTGATTTTATTGCTGTATCCCAGGTGATGGGCATTCTGCATGATGAGTCACTTCATTACCTAAAGTAATTTGCCTGTTTATTGTCTGGTTCCATCTTTCTTGTGAACCCAACTCTTCCTCAGTGCTTCAGTGCTTTCTGGGCCTGTTTTGCTACATCAGCCCAGTGCTGAGCTGGTGACCAGCTTGCTTACTGGGCTGGATTTTATGTTCCCTGCATAAAATCCTGCTGGAGCCCAGCTTGATGGCCAGGCAGAACTTCTCCTACTCTTTAATGGTCACTGGCTTGTTTATGGCTGGATGAATGCACAAAGAGAAGCATTTCTGTAAAACAAGCAGCATTGTGATTGTACAGTGAGAGGGAAAAGGGGTTGATTTTCTTTGGCTCAGATGGGGGCTGCCTTTATGGCTTTGCAGAATTCACCCCCGTGGCTTTTCCTCCTTGTGTGACTCTGGCAGTGGAGGTGATCGCAGCCCCAAGTTTTCATGTAGGGCCTGGTTCCCTTGATGAGGAAATTTGACTTAATCAGTTTCAGCTGCTGGAAACCCACTGGTGTGCTGGCTCCTATTGTGCTGTAGGAAGGTGTAAGGTAGCCTTAAAGACCCACTGCCACCTTATGGCAGTTGCTGAGAAGCAGCGTCTGTGGAGCCAATTCTGTACACACATCATGCTCGCTCTATTTCTCTGCTCCTCTTAAGCAGGGATATTTGCATGGAGGCAGGAGCTTTGTTTTTACAGAGTTCATCTGCTCCTTCTGTTCCTTGCAGAAATTTGATAAAGTCAGCAGGATGGCTGGGAGAGCCGTCAACAGGCGCTGTTCCATAGGAGCTCATGATCTGGGGAGAGACACAAAGGCTTCGTGGAGCACCGATTCTCCTCCAGTGAAGAGCTTGCTTATTTTCATGTCAGTGCCTTAATCCTTAAAAAAAATAGGTGTGAGGTCAAAGAACAGGGCCATGCTGAACACGTGAGGCTTGTTGGCAGGATCTCCAGCGCTTGTTGCAGCAGGAGGAGGGTGGAATGTGCACAGCCATTTTCCCAGCCTGCTGCTGGCAGGGCACTGCAGGATGGCTTTGCACTGACAAATGGGGCCACTGTCCCCAAATAAACCAATAAAACATTGGTCTGTGGAGCAGTGAGTGTGCTGGAAGCATGAGCCTGCTTGCTGTGCTGGGGGTAGAGAATGCTAGATTTAGGACCCTTCTCCAGCAAGGCTGTGTTTGTACTGTAGGAACTCTTGATATGCCATAGCTGAATGAAGGGGAGAAATGGTGGATTTAGAATTCCAAAATAGAAGGAGCTGTGGTTACTGTAAGTTAAAGCTGAAGGAATTTATAATTGGGAACTGTTAGGAATACAGTATGTTCTAAATTACAGCTGTCTGGCCAATATGCTGCTAAATAAAGTTCTAGGATTGCCCTGTAAATGAAATATTCAATGCATATTCTTATCAAAACATAGCACCATCTCCCAGAGAGCTCACATCTCAATTGCTGTCCAAGAGGATCTTTATTATGTTCCTTTTTTTTTTTTCCTTTTTAGCATGTATGATTTACTCAATGCAGCATCCCAGGGAACATTTCTGGTTTCCTATTAAGTAAAAACAGTTTTTGACTCTACTGGGGAAAAGGGGAGAGGAAGGGAAATGGCTTGGAAGCTTTAGGGACATAAAACCAGGTTTTGAAAGATGGGGAAAGCTATGATTCTAAAAGATGCATTAATGACTGCCTGTTCTTTCAAAGCTGTGGAGGTGGACATTGGAGGGTGCTGGAGATACCCAGTATGTCTTGGGACATTCTGATTAAGAAATGTTGTATATAACGTTTGAAGAGCAGAAGGAATGTTTGAATAGCTTGTGGTGGAGCTGGAGAATGGTTTATAGCAGTGCAGAAACAATCAGGATTCCAGCAGAAATGCTCATCTCATACCGAAAGTCCCTTCAGCTTTTGGGATTGCTTCTGAGGAGGCTGAAAGGGAGCATCAGATTTGATCATCTGGAGAGTCTGCAAGAAGAGAAGCCTGATGGAAGAAAGGAAATAAGGAAAACCCTCTGTATTTTGCAGAGCTAAATATTGTTCTTCCTATAAAAAGAAAAACCTCCCTTTGCCTCCCACTTGGGCTTCCCCTGCAAGGGAGCTGTGAAAATGCTGGACTTAATGGTGTCATTAAGCAAGAGCCCTGAGGAACTTGGTGTCCTTTGTGAAGGAAGGTGTTTGTGCTGCTCCCTTCCTCCTGAAAATGTGGGATTTCTGAAAGGGGTGTTTGAGCCTTCAGTCAGATAAGGGAGGCTGGAGAGCCGTGGTGTGAAAATACCCTCTAATCTGTGGGCCCTGGCAGGAATGTTTGGAAAGGGGGGTGTCGCTGTGCTGGGAAGGCTGCTGGAGGGCACTTGGGTTAAATAAAGGGCACAGCATCTCGGAGCACAGGCCTGTTCTCATCCTCCATCATCAGCAAAACCTCTTCCTCAGCCAGCCTGCAAAGAGGACTGTGAGTGCTGGTGTGCAGCACCTGACCCCTGCCAAGGGGGGACAGGGGTGTCCCGGGCAGGAGACACCTTTCCCACTGCCAGTGGCTGTGCCCTGCAAGCTTCTTGCTCCTTTTGGATGACAGAAATGTGAGGTTTCACTGAGTGACATCCAGGCATCCCCCGTGGCAGAGATGCTGCTACGGCACCGATCAATTGCTTTACTCCAGTTGGTTGTTGAAGCATCTTCAGTGCCCTGATGAGCTCTGCTTTCTCCTTTTTGTTCCTAAACAGTGTTTAGTGCTTTCAAGGATGGCCACGAGATGTGAAAAGTGTCTCTGGTAGCATCTGCTCTCAGTGTATATTTAACCTCAGCAGTGAAAACATGTCTGGTGTGGAGATGCAGTGGGGAGACTGCGGCTGTGCCGCCGTTCTCTGGCGTTGTTTTATCTGAGAAAGGGAATGTTGACTGTGGTGGATCATTGACACTGCCTTTGTTAATATCTTAGTTTCTATTTCTGGGCTTTTAATGAAAGCGTGGTAATTTCATGCTGCAAGGAAGGGCAGCACATCAACCGTTTTAAAGCCATCTTTGGTTTGAAGTATAGTAATCTTTTGATGGGGTGGAAAATGCAACTTCTGTCTGCATAGCTAGGGTTTGTTGCTTTTGTTTGAGGATTTTTGAATTTGTCTTTAAATGAGTTACCTCTGCATCTCTCAGCGACTGAGAGAAAGGCCAGGAAAATCTCATTTTGTGTATATTAAAACTTAAGATTCACGTTGGATGAAAACCTGGTGGGTGAAAGAGTGATCCTTTCTTTATACTGTCACCTCAAATAATCCTTGCCTATGAATTTCAATCATCTCGATTTAGCCCTGTGTGTTTTAACTGTTTAGTAGTGAAACTTCTCCAGAGTGTGGAAGGAAAACAACATCCTCATAGCTGAGGGAGATCTGTAGCAGCTCTTTGCTGCTTTAATTATTGCAGCTCTGCAAACGTGCCTGGCCACAGTGGTGAAAAGAGCTGCTGGGACTGGAGGGAACGTGGCTTGTGGATGTTTCCAGCCCAGCAGAGCCGGCCATGGCTGTTGTGCTGTGCTGAGGCCTGGACTCGCCTGGTGCTGGGGCAGGGCAAACATCATCCCCAGGCTCTTCCAAACCTCCCTACAGATTTGGATGGCTTGTTCCTCCCTACAGTGGAGGCTGCTCCCTGCCCTCCCAGCTCACTGTCACACATTACACTCCACTCATCTTCACTGCAGTTTCTACTCTTAAAGGGAACTCTCTCTTTAGGAGGATGCTCTCCGGTGCTCTCCTCTTTTGGAAAGCTGTTTTTCCTTTGGCCAAGAGCACGCGGGTGGTGCCACGGGGCCATGTCGGAGTTTCCTCTTCCTTCTGGCCTCTTCCCCGAGGTTGCTGGCCGCCCTCCCCCTGCTCGGGGGGAGGTTCTCCAGCCTGACACCCGGCTCCAGCAGCCTCCTGCTCCTGCCTCCAATAAATGCCAGTCTTCCTTGAATCCCTTCCAGCCGAGCTCTGCTTACAGATGTTCCTGCGAGCTGCTCTGGCAGTTTTACTGGGAGCCTGAGCAGATATGAAGGTTGCCAAGAGTTTATGCTTAATTGTGAAGTAGAACAGAGACAAACTACTTTTATTTTGAAGTTAAAATTTCTTCTGTTATCTTGCTGGCTGGGGCCAGCAGTATTGTAGGGTTTGACATAGACTGAGCTTAGAGCTCCTGCGCCTCATAGTGAACTATCCGTTCATTAGGAGGAGGATGAGGATGGATCTATGAGGATGTCCCTTCATTCCATTCCCCCCCTGCTTTTCCATGACTGTGGTTGTGATATCCTTTCAAAGTCAGTTGTACCACGTCAGGTTATTAATCCCCAAAGTGAAAATGACCTCCCCTTCAGATCAGCAGTTCAGATCTGTCTTGGTCACTGCTCCCTGCATCAGTTTAACCCATGTGCCTTCATCCCAGCTCTTAGAGGTCAGGGACTTCGTTAAGCACAACAAAATCAGCCTGGGGATATCCCCAAGCCACTCACATCCCTCCCTGTCCCTCCTGCCTCTCCTTTTCCCACGGGCAAGTGCTACTCTTGAAGGCCACGAGACAGCACTCTGGTTTAAAAAGCTTTCTCTTTTTTTCAGGCGAGTGATCAGTTTTGAGGCCTGGCGCCCTGTCAGAAAGTTGACAGATGATCTGCATTACCGGTGCGTCCCCGGGATGCCCGGGATAATCGCGCTCCAATGGACGCCCTGGAGCCGGCAGGTTCTCTGTGAAATGGCTGCAGTGGAGGGAGCAGTGAAATGGGCTCTTCTGGGCATGCTCACTCTGTAGAGGGAGCTTTATCACATGAGCAGAAACTGAATCACTGCTCATGAGGATCTGGAATATGCAACTCTTGGAGTCTTCACCAGAAGAAGACAACAGCTGCCCGCAGGTACCGCAGGGTCCGTCCACCTCCCGTGCCTGGCGAGGCCCTGGCAGGGCAGGGCTGCGTCCTGCCGGGGAAGGAGAAGCCTTGGAGAGGAGAGGAGGAGCAGAGGCCGGGGAAGCATGGCCGGGGTTGTTTGTTCATTTGTTTGGATATTCCTGTGCGCGGCGGCCCGGTGCGGGCGGGCTGGCATGGCCCATCCTGCTGGCATGGCCCATCCTGCTGGCATGGCCCTTCCATGGGCTCCGAGGGGCCTCAGCGCCCGGCAGCGCCGCCGGCGAACCTCGGGCTTTGTTTCCTCGTGCCTTTCGTTTGTCTCCTGGGGTGGGGAAGCTCGCTTGGGGGTTGGTTTGGTTTTGGGGGGTTTTTTTGGTGTTTTTAGGATTTGTTTGTGCTTTTAAAGTGTGAAGGTTCTGGAAAATTCTCCAAGGAGCCCTCCCTGCTTGTAGCTGTTAGAAGAAAAAGACACAAACCCGGGGTGCCCAAGCTGCTTGAAGACTGAACGTCTAAAGGGGAGGAGAGGGCCTGTGGCCACATGGCAGCTCCTCACTGGGTCTCTTTTGACAGCCTCTGCCTATGGCTCACTGGGGTGGAGGCCAGAGCCAACAGTATTTTACCAGGAAGAAGCAATCCTTTTTATTTTGGGGTCACTTCCTCCCTTAGCTCTTTTTTTTTTTTTTTTACATTTTTTTCATAGTAGCAATCCAAGGAAACATCTGATGAAAAGGAAACATCCGTGGTTGTCTTCATGGCAGGAGGTCTATGCCTGCAACATATTTTAAAACTCAGCCCCCTGGTTCTGCCCTTGAGATTTTTTTTTTCTTTGTGATTTGTGTTACATGCAAGAACTCTGTTGGCTGCCACAGACTTCGGTGAAATTTGGGATGGACACAGAAGGTCCCAGGCCCCTGGAAGACATGGACAGCCCTGCAGAACACTGGCCTGAGCTTGCTGTGCTCCAGGGAGACCCTCGAATCTGCAATGCAGACAAAATATTGAATTTTCAATCAAGGAGCAAGATGTGAAAATGGCATTTAAAAGATCAGGGAGCTTACACAGGACAATCTGTGATACCTAATCTAAATATCTATAGTGTCTCCACTGGACTATAAATGTGCTCGTTGTTCATCATCCAGAAGAAAAGGAAAAGGCATCAGAAGTCACGAGGAGAGAGCTGAGATTTCTCTTTAACAGTGAAGAGCTGAGGCCTTGACCTGCTGCCTGAGCAGCTCCACCCAGTGAGAAAATGGGCTTTGGGCTTGATGAAGGCTGAGGAGACAACCAAAAACCCGCTGAGGTGTGGGAGGTGTGCTCCTGTGTGGTGGTGCCACCAGCGTGGCTCTGGCTGAAAGTGCCCAACGCTCTGTCCCTGCCGGCTGGGGCCCTTGGGAAGCGTCTGCAGAGACGCAGAAAAGCCTGACCTACTTTGGAGGGAAGAGAGCCGCTGAGGTCTGGGCTTGGCACTGCTTCTCAGCAAGGGTTAAAAGCCCAAAGTGAGGCCTTTGGGTCTTGGTTTTGTTCTGTTTCATGCATTTCACTGACTCTGCGGTGCCAGCACAAGCTCTTGCCCTTGTCCCAGAACATGTTTGGGTAGGACTAGGTGCTGTGGCACATATGAGGCATATTCCTGCAGCTCTGTAAGACAAGCCCTGGGCAGGGGGCAGAGGCAGCTCCATGACCTGGCTCCTGGGAGCTCTCCCATGTGATGCCATCTCCTAAGGAAAGAGTGTTGTGTGCACCTCATGCAATGGCAGTGAGTTGTTTTATTCAGGTAAACAAGGAGTTTTAAGGAGCTTCGCTCTCCTGGCCAGCTGGTTTGGGGGAGGGCTGGCTTGGTTCCTGCTGCTCCTCTTTGTTTTCCTTTTGCTGCTTTTCCCTGAAGTTTTTCCTTCTCACCTTCCTGCTCCTGAAACCGAGAGTGGTCGAGGAATGGCCGCAGCGGGAGAGTGACCGTGTGTTGGGGTCAGCCCAAAAGCTTGGGGCACTGATGGCGTGTGCTCCCTGCTTGCAAGCCTTGGAGGACCATATGTTCCTGCAGTGACATGGAATGTCAGTGATTTGGAAACAAATCCCTGAATTTATAATCCTCAACTCCCATTTTCAGCCAGTTATTTTTTCTGGCTCCTCCAAATTCAGAGTTTTGACACCAACCCCTCTTTGCGGACCCTTACAGCCTCTCATGTTTCCAGTGGGATTTGCCCCTCTTGTGCCCCTGTGAGCTCCTTGGTCTTTTGGGTGGAGGATGCATGTCTGGCTTTGCTGTAGGGTGGTGTTGGTCCTGGAGGGGGGCAGAGGAGGAGGGCAGCCTGCCAGGATTTACAGTAGTCAGGAAAGCAGCAGGAGTGAAGCTCTCAAACTGTACAAACTAATTGGAAAGAATCCATTAGAAAAAAGAAAAGGAAAATATAGAAGGGGAGAAAATGTTGAGCAAGCTTTTAAAAAATATCCTGGACTCCAACACAACAATTTGCATCCTCCAAAGCAAGTGATTTAAATATGTTTTTCCTTCAGTGCCCATCAGGAGGGGGAAGGAGGTGAGAAGGGTCGAGGCAGTGGGGGTTAAGAAGTTCTGACGTGCAAGTGTTCTCCCTGCAACACTGCCATACTGTGCCTGAGCAGCACAGTGGCTCTTGCAAAGGAAGCTTTTCACAACTTGTCCTTGTTCCAAGGATGAGGAAACCTCCAGCTCTTCTGGCATTTTCTCTCTGTCATAAGTCAGAGCTGCTTTCACCTGTGAAGTATGATCAGCACAGACAGGGAGAGGGCTGGAATGGAGCAGGGCTCTGAGCAACCTTACAAGGCTTTTCATGGAGTTCTTGGTGTTAAATGAAGAACATTTCCCCTCCTCCTCTCCTCGTTTTCCTGTGTGCCTGCAAAAATACTCTGGTTTGCATTTAAAGGAGAAAACTGTATGTGCTGGGACTAAGCCAACTTGTTTATTTAAGGGAAATACCGTATTTCCAACCCCTTCCCTCACAGGGGAAGGCTCGGCAGAGGATGGCAGACTGGGCTGGGGATTATATTTTTAGGTGTCATTGAAGCACAGTTGTGATTCGAAGAAGCTAAAAATCATGGCTGGCATTTTGCATCGAGCCCTGCGAGTTCCTCCTCCCCACAGCCCCCACGGGGGTTAACCTCACCCTCCAAAGCAGGTGGATTTTCACCTAAATCAAGGAGCAAAAAAGGAGAAAAAAGCAACAAAAACCATCAGAAAAAACAGCAAACCCATCCCCATCACCCCTCAGGCTTTTGTATTTCCATGCTTTCGCCGTTTGCCTGCCCCCAAGGGGGTGTTGGTGGCGGGGGCCGGGGCTCTGGGCAGGGACACGGGCCCTGTGTCCCTGTCAAAAGATGGCAGGTCCGTGTGTCCGTAAACAATGCGGTTATGAAATGGCAGCGCGGCCGCGCTGAGCATGCTCGGGAGCTGCCTGTAGGGGGAGGCGAGCCAGAAAGATGATCTAATTCCGTGCAATTCTTGGGATTGAAGGAAAAGACCAGGCTCCACTCTTAATGACAGAGCAGAAAAACCAGGCCCCACGCCGGGGACGAAGCCCGTAGGCCATGGAGGAGAGGGTGTGAGGATCTCCCACCTCCAGGACTTCGGGTGCTGGGCAGCGCTGTGTCGCTTTCTCGCCCTCCAGCAGAGTAAGGCCTTGGTGAGGTTTTGCTGTAGTTATTAGAGGGACAGGCCCGAGGGTGCAAGTTTTATGATTATGATTATTTTCATTATTATTTTGTATTTTTTCTCCCCCCTTCTCCCCATCCGCTTTCCTGGCTCACAGGCACCGCTGTCTCGCTGCTTGGCCGCTCGATGGCCGGAGGTGACCCAGGTGGAGGTGGTGTGAGCAGCTCAGCCAGGTCCTCGTGGTCCCACGGGAACCCACGAGGGGCTTTCCCTCCTCTGCTGCTCCATGTGCCCTTTGGCTGGGCACCATGGGGATGGGCAAGGGTACAGGGACTTGTTCTGCTGGCTGCGGTGCTTTGGGGTGGGAGGAAGAGGAGCACAGAGGCTGAAGAGGTACCTGAGCCCCTTTGATGAGGGTGAGCTGCCTCCCAGCTCCCCTGCCCTGGACTGCTGGAATCGGCTTGCTCCAGGCTCCTCTTGGTGCTCTGGTTTTGTCCTGGCTTGGCCAGTTCCTGGGGACTGTGTGTTTCTGAAATGGCTGGTTTGCTTTTGCTAGAGATAGTGATGAATCTTGATCTCCATTTTAGGGTTTTCTACCCCCCCTTCCCCTCCTGGGGGCTAGGAGAAGGCAGGCAGCAGCTGGACTCCTTGCTACCCTCAGCTCGTGGAAGGAGGGGACGCCTTTGTCTGCTCTGGATTTACATTTGCCTGCATACACAAGTTGCACTGGCTTTTACTCTACTGGGATGCAGCTAGAGGGCCTGGAAGCAGTGAGGAAGTGTAAATCGATCTCCCCTTTCCAAGAGGGCACGGGCTCTGCAGACCCCCCTTGCCTGAAGCCTGCATGCCGTCGTGGAATGCCTTGTCTTGGGAGAAGTCACTTTAAGTCCTGTTGTGTTTCATGCACGTGGCTCCGTGTTCCCGGCTGTTGCATGCAGGGACTTGCACCTCTTTCTGTGCTCCCCCCTTTCTTGGGGAGTCAACGTGTGTGGCTGGAATAGGAAAGAGGACATGGGGGTTGAGAAGGAAATGTTTCTTTTCTATGGAGAATAGTCTGGATGAAAGGATTTCAGGAGACAAAAGAATTGCAAAGAATTTGATTTGGGAGCAAACTTCAGGCTGAGGGCAGTGCTTGTGAGCTGCAGATAAAATTCCATGTTCACATGATTGCATGAGGCTTATAAGGAAGTGGCCTTAGCCTGAAAAGAAGGAGCTTTGAGACTGGTGACTGCTTTGTAGGCCAGGTATGCTGGCGGTTGTGTTTCCTTCCTTCTCCAGATCAAATGCTTCTGTTGTTTCTAAGGACAGGCCCGTGGTCAGTGTCCCCACGAGTCTTGAGTGCAGGCCTTGCCCAAGCACAGTGCTGAGATCTGAAATGAGCAGCCTCCCCGTGCCTACGAAAGAAACACTCTCTTTCTACAAACATTCTCTTAATCATAACTTCCTATATAATTAACTACAAAATGTTTTTCTCTCTTCAAGGCAAAGGTTATTATGAGCAGGCTGGTTTGGGTTGTGTTATTTCAATTTATATTTTTTTTTAGGAGAAGGAGGGAAAAAATGAGTGAATAAGAATCTGCTGCTGCTGAGGTTGCATCATTTGTTGAGAGATTTGCCTCTGCCTTGCTCCGGCATTGTGCAGCCCTCGTTTTCCTGGCTGGTGGGAGCTTTCCCTGGGGCTGTGTCCTGACTGGGGTCTGGTGTCACCTCGGAGGGGTTGGTGACCAGCTGGAGGCTGGATCCCGGCAGGGTCAGTGCTGTCCATCCCACAGAGGTGTTGGTGCATCCGCTGCCCCGGATGGGAACAGGCACTTTGAGGGGTCTCCTGCTCCCAGCCCTTTTCCAGATGGACCTGCTGTGCATGCACAGCTCTGCTCACAGTAATGCTGCTGCGAGCCTCGGGTTCCCAGACCGTTGATTTTTAAGACATAAAAAAAAAAAAAAAAGACCCTGGTGAAGGTAGACATCTTGGCACCTCAGCCTGCGCTCCTTCCCGGGCTGCCGGGAGAGCAGAGAGCTCGGGCTCATGATGTAACTCTGGTCCCTTGGGCTCGGTAAGCTGCAATATGTTGGAGTTTTGCTGTGCATGTGTTGTCGTTGCCTATAAAACCTGTTTGGACCTTTGCGAAGGGCACCCGGATGGCTGATGAAAATACCAAGGAGAGGAGGCTGTGAAAGCTTTCTGTGTTTCCCAGCTTTGTTCTTTTTCTCTTCTTTCTTTCCTCCCCCTTTTTTTTTTTGATTGGCTTATTTTTTGGTTTTAGGTTTTTGTTTGTTTGTTTGTTTTAAAGGCACCACTGTAGCTTGTAGTCGTCATCTGTTTGGAAATGCTGCAGAGCCTTTCCTTGGCCGGTCTGACCTGTCTTCCATTCCCTCCAAAGACCTCATGGAGGAGAGGAAGCTTGTTTTCTTGTAAACAGAGGCAGAGAAGAAAAAACTAAACCAGCAGTAGCTCCTCTCCTTGGCTCCTCATGGCTCTTAAAGCTCTTTCAAAGACCCAATCAGTCTTTCTTCAGATGCACTAATTTTTTCTACCCTTTGAAACCTAAAAATTAAGGGTTGGGGCGGGGGGGCAAGAATGCTTCGTGGCTGGTTGTGTGTGCTCTTTATGGAGGTTCTCCAGCCACGGATGGTTAATAATCAGTCTGGGGTGGGCGAGGGAATGGAGGCAGACGGCTGCGGGAAAGGGGGAAAGGAGGAAAAAAAAGAAATGGAGCGAGTGAGACTTTTATTGTGAAGCAGCGTGTGCTTGGCAGTTGGCTTTGTTGGGACTGCTGCAAGAGCAGACATTTCTCGGCGGGGAGGGTGGGTATAGGATTTCCCTGCCAATCGGGAGCGGACGGATGGGGCATGGGGAGGGTGAGCAGAAAGGGAAGTTTGCTCTGGATTTAAGGGAGGGGAGGGCAAAAAAACCCAACACACACACACACACACGCACACACGCACACACACAAAAGCTGGAGGTATTGACCCTTGCGGTGAAGTTGGTGCTAAGTTGGCTGGGTGGAGCTGGGTGGGAATGAATGGTGCTGGGTGCCCCATGGGTGCCCCTCGGTGCTGGGTGCTGATGGAGCAAGGATGGGAGAGCGCTGGCCTGGGGGGATGAGGCTTCGAGAGCTTTGCAGGGAGTTCCTGTAGCTTCCTTCTAATCAAAATGCTTCAAAATTCACAGTTGGCATTTTATTTTATTTTTATTTTTAATTATTCTTTTATTCTCTACCTTGATGTTGAGTTTTTGTTGGGAAGTTGTAACGTTGTCGCCTTGGCTAGTGAGGGTTTGTCTCTGAGGAAGGAAGCAGGAGAGCCTGGGAGATGCCACCTCAGCCAGCCTTGCCTTGGCACCCAGCTTTTGTACTCTCAAAGGACAAAAGTGATGGTTTCTTCTCTTGGAGTTGGGAATTGTGCTTTGAGAACTGGGCAGGCAGCTCTGAGCTGCTGGTGACTGCAGTGAGCAGGGAGGGTGGTCAAGGTCTCATTGACTCCAGGGCTCCTTAGTGGCTTTTCTTCATGGGCGAGCAGCAGCAATGCCTCTGTGGAAGGGAGAGCATGAGCAATGTGTGGAGTGAGGTTTTCTGCTTAGAAAACACAGAAAAACTCACGCTCAGATGGTGAAGAATGGCCCCTGGAAATCCTGGGGCTTCTTGTATGAGTCAGTGGAGTAGCAGGAATATCAAGATCTCTCCTTGTTGCAACAAAGGTTGGGAAAACAACCTGGTCTCTGTTAGAATGACTGAGGCTCTTTATTTGCTGCTGGTGCCTGTGGCCAGGGCCTGGGTGCTCCTGGCTGTGGTGGGAGCCAGGGGTGCCCTCAAGCACCCTGAGCTCTCTTTGCAGGATAATCCATAAGAAAAACTGAGGTTATTCCTAGTTTACAAGAGGTCTGGCTAGAGGAGAGGTAGGGTTTACAAGCTCATGTTTGCAGCAAGGATATGAATTACTGGCTCAGCAAATAAATAAATAAAACAGCTGCTCTATGTTCAGAGTTTGGGCTGTGTTTTTATCATCATTTCTCAATTGAAGCTGTTGGCCAGTGTCTGCTGAAGGTAGATTTTGTGTCAGGCTGGGCTGAGCTGAGCTTTTGGATGCTCACAGCAGCTTTTTGGTCTGTGACTGAAGATCTGAAGGCGTTGTGCTTGGAGCACAAATTGCTGGTGCTGAGAGCATTGTGGTGTGGCTGGGTTTGTGTCTGATTGTGCTTGGTGCAGGTTGGGGACAGGCAGGGACACGCAGCCACCCACAGCCTCTGTCCTGTGCTGCAGGAGCCATCCTTGAAGTGCCCTTAGCTCTGGGCCTGGCAGGTGGTGGAGCCTTTCCTAGGAATCTGTCTCCCTCCTTCCCTGTGTGTGTTTCTCTGCCATGGTGGATTTGGGTGCAGGACAGGGCGATCCTGCAGGGATTTGGGCCTGGATGAGCCCTCCATGGGGCTGGGGGCTGCTCTGCAGCACCTGCCAGCACAGGGCATTGCACTGAGTTCCCCAGGCTGGCAGGGTGGCTGGTGACAGCAGCAGCAGCACCAAAGCCCATCTCCCCTGCCAGCTCTGGACAATCCCACACAGGCATGGGCGAGCTGCTGGGAAGGGTTGGGAGCTGCCACACCGGCTCCATCCCCCTCACTTGCTCTAAGGGAGGTGGGCAGGTTGTTTTTCTTTCTTTATCACCCAGTGAGCTTTAAACCCTGTGATTTGCATGGCTGCAGGCACCATCTGCTCCCTGTGCTGGCCTACAACAGTTGGCTTGACCTGGGCTTATTCTTGTGCCGTGGTGCTGGCAGCACGCACTGAACCCGGCACCGACCTCCAGCTCTGCAGGGCACTCCCCATCCCTGCCTCCACCCCAGACCTCTCCTTAAACACAGCTGTGGCAAAGACCCCTTCTAGTTCATTTTTTTAAAATACCATTTTCCTTCTGGTTTATTTTGCTAGTAGGTTTGGGTTTTTTTTTGTTTTTTTTTTTTTCTTTTTTTTCTGGTTTGGTCTTGCTACTTCAAAATAAGAATGAGAAGGTATTAAGGCTGCAAACCTGAGCTAACAACGTGGTGCCAGGTGTGTGAAAGGCACAGGAGATGAGCAGGTGTTCCCTTTCTACATTTGTTTTTTTTAAGAGGGAAAAAAAGAAAAATTGCTTTCTATAGAATTAAAAATAGAGCTCATTAACTTTAATAAACATGGATGTTATGAATGAGGAGGTAGCTGTAGCTGACTGATGGGTTTTCATTTTTGGATGTTCATTTGAATGAGCTGCAGAAAAACCCAACCAAGCCACCAAAAGCACATGGGCTGGAAATGTTGATAAATGAGGTCGTAGTGAGAAGGCTGATAGATCTGCCTCCCCCACCCAAAGGCTAAAAAGTTTTGGGGGAGTCAGAGCCACCTCCTCGAGATGCCTTTCACGCAAGATGGACTCAGCTGGATTCCCAGGCACGTTGCACTGGGAAAATCTGTCTGGCTGCATCCAACCCCGAGCTGGGAGGTGCCAGCCCTGGGCACAGCCTGGAGCCCCTGTGCTCCTTGGGCTGTCAGCCTGGGCAGCCTTGCCGTGTTTTATCTGTGACCTGTGCCTTGGTGGCAGCTTCCTGGCAGCCTTTATTTTGCAGAGGGAGGTTTGGCCGTGCTGTAAACAGGATGTGTCCATGATTGTCTCTTCTTTTGAATGCACCGTGCATCTGAGCACTGAGCTCAACCCTGATATTTCTGTTTTTTCTTCTCCCCCACCACAGCGAGCAGTGCTGAGTAAGGGAGAGCCAAGGAAAGACGGCTGCATGAAGACTGAGCTGCTGAAAGACATCACCAACAACAAAGAGGAAGGTGAGCACCTGCCCTGGTTGAGAGTCAGAGCTGGCTCGTGTGGTGGGCACGTGATGGGGACAAAACTGGGGGCTTGGAGATGTGCTCAGTGCCCCCAGCAGCTCAGGTGTGCTCCCACAAGCACAGGCTCCCTTCTCCTGTGTTTATCCTCAGCAGGGCTCTTCCACTGGACATGCAGATTTGCTTTTCTGTCCATCCCTCACTGCTCCCCTGAAGAAGGAGATCTAATTTTCACTTCTACATCGGTGTGAAGGCACAGGAGTTACTTTGAACTTCCTGTGTGTGACTGGTTTTAGCTGAACTCTGATCCCTCCCCACAATGACCTTTTCCTCCCTCCAGGAATATTGACTTTCTGTTTCGCTGTGGGTTTCTCTGTTGCTGCAGAGCAGCCCCGGTGGCTGCAGGGTGGCTGGAGGGGTCAGACACCCCACACCTCATGGCTCCTGTGTGGGTTCTGCAGCTTTTACTGTGCAGGATGCAGCACAGGTTCGGTTGACAAAGTCTTTTCCTGCAGGGTTGTCTGTGAGTTACATGCACACAAATCTAAGGGCTTAATAAGTGTGTCAGTGGGATTAGGGAAGAAAAGCCCACCACCCTTTATCTTTCCTCCAACTCCCTCCTTTCTTTCCATGGTTTTATTATTCCTGGACTAGTTACTTCTCATAGCTCTTCAGGGATTTGGTGTATTTTTGTTCTCCTTTCCATAACAGAACATTATGAAAGCACTGAACTGGCCCTATCGAAATCCCTACTCTTATCTAGAAGCAAAATTTTGGACTTAATTCAGTTGTGTGTGAGTACAGCATTGCTTTTTCTTTCTTTTCTGTCCAGCATAATGTTTTGTCAAGCTTCTTTAGTTAGAAAATAAAGCTCAGAACAGGCAGAAATACTGAATTCTGTGTCAGGTGCTTGGATATTAACCGGGAGCACAGGAATCCTGCTGCCAGCAGTGATGGCATAGGGACCTCTGGTCTGGGCAGAGCAGAGACAAAGCCTGAGGTGTCAGGAGGTGCTAATGGGAGATTGTATTGCTCTGAGGGAAACTCACTTTGATCCCTTGCCTTTGTTAGCTCAGGATTATAAAGCTTGTTTGTGTAGCTCTTGGTTGATGTTCAGGTGTCAAGAATCTGTGGAGGTAAAAAATCCAAAAGGAGGGTGAGAAGAGACATTTCTTTGCCTCTTGACTGATTTTGACTTGCAGCAAATGCTGTGTCAGAAGGAAGCTGGGAGCCCTCGTTGTGCAGGGACAGTCTTGCAGCTTCACAAGGTGCTGAAATTCTAAGCATTCCAGTCTGTTGTCCAGCTCTATTCCCAGGGAATGGAGGCTCTTAAATGTGAGTCTCTGTTCTTCTGGAATGTTCAGAACGTGTCCTTGCCTCCTCAGGCACACCACGAGGAGTGTCCCAGACCGTGGTGTGTGTGTGCTGCTGTGCTGGGACATTGTCCCTGCTGCCCCTGGCTCCCCAGCTGGGATCCTGGGAGGATCATCACCACCAGGACTTTGGTTCACAGCCCAAAAGCCTGTTAATAACAGTGTTTAGTGCTGGCACAGAATTCACATTTTTGACTGTTGCATGAACATGAAGTCATTCCAGCAGGCTTGCAGGATGGCATGGAATAGTTTCCCTGCCTCAGGGATGGAGCTGAGATGTGTGGACTGGAAAAGCACCCTGAAGTCTCAGCTTCCTCTCCAAGTTCTTTTGAACAGTCATTTCCCTTTAGTGAGGAGGATGGTGCTGTTGGATATCTTTGTCAGTGGCACAGACTGGGTTGGTTTGGGCTGCTGAGGATGTGTTTGGTGGGAGCCAGTGTGTGACTGAATCTGCTCTGGATCATGTTCCCTTTGGGAAAACCCCTCTGGCAGGTAACCTGTCAGTATTAAACCTGGCATCTAAACTTCCAGGGGCTTGTAGCTGCAGATCTAAAGGCTGACTAAAAGTGTTGTTTGGGCTAAAAGCTTACTGTGAATTGCTCTGATTTCCCCTCTTTCCACTCCCCCCTGACTCAGAAAGGTGCTGGTGCTGAGGGCAGGTCAGGTCCCCACTGGAATTGTGTTGGCACATCCTGTAGCTCCACTGCTGCCTCTGAATGGCCTTGCACCAGTTTCACCTCTGTACAAACTTGAGCTTTGCCTGAGTCCAAGACAAGACAGGAAATGCAGGTAGCTTGAAGCCTTGGCTGATATTTAGGGGTCTGACCCCAAGCAAGGCCTGTCAGCTGCAGTGGTGCCTGTGAGCACTGCCTGCCTCCTGCACTGATGAACATCATCCTGGTGGGGATCTCCATGAAAGTCTCTTACAGGGAAGGTTCCTGCTCTGGTGGGGCAGTAGCTGAGCCGCCCCTGTTCATAATCACAGGCTGGGCTGGGCTGAAAGAGACCTCAAAGCTCATCTCATTCCACCCCCTGCCATGGGCAGGGACACCTTCCATAGACCAGGGTGCTCCAAGCCCCATCCAGCCTGGCCCTCACTGAGGCAGTGGCCCTTTCCTGGTGGTCCCCCGCCTTCATTTGGGACATCTCAGCAGCTGGGGATGAATTATTGGTGGGTGGGAGTCCCTTGGGTGGGCAGTTGTGGTGTTCTGGTCTCTGTTCCTCAACAGTGAGGTGTTGCAGAAATGCCCTGTGGTTCCCACCTGGGCTGTCCTCTTCTGCCTTCATCCTGATAAAGAGAAATAATTGAGTTCTAAATGTAACATGTATTTGTAGGAACAAGCTCTATTCATGTTCTGGCACTTTCATTTCCAGTTCTTGGGGTGAGTCCCAGCCTGTGGAGGTTGTTCACTAGGCTCAGTGTCCCTGTCTGTGTAAAATTGCTCAACACAGATAGAAAAAAGCTGTGGATTAGGCTGTTTTGTGGTCCATGGGAAATGCTCCAGTTCAGTTTTACATGTGGGTGTGAGCTTAGGTCCATACTTCCCTTTGACAGGGTGGGGAAGGGGGCAGGGAGATGGGAGATGAGTGGAAAAAAGCTTTTATTAGGCCATATTGTCTTTAGTCTGACTCAGAGAGAAACTATTAAAAAGTGGTTTCTTTGCAAGGATTGCAAGTGAATTCAGCTCTCCTCGTGTGCTTCACTCCCAGCTCTGAGTCTCCTTTGACCTTTCAAGGCAAACCACTCCTTTTCTGATTCCTCAAGCCCAGGGGTGGAAAGTTCCAGTAAAGCAGCAGCACAAAGGAGCAGGAATGGGTGTTGGGAATGAAATTCTCCATTTGTTCCAGTGTTTCTGAGCCTTCATCCAAGGCAACTGCTTTACAAGAGCCACAGTGCTGGAGCCTAGTGCTGGGTGAGACCTGCACAGTCACTGCTCTCAGATAAACTTCGGCCTGCTTTGAGAGACTGTCAGGGGTTTAAACTCCTGGAGGGGCCTTTTTTTTTCCCTTTTTCTCCCTCTTAATACAGGTAGGAAGCTGCTGTGAGCACAAGAAGTGCTGCTTTCCACTGAGCAGCTGCAGCCCTTGCATTCCCAGGTGCAGGGATGGCAGCTTGAAAGGAGGGAAGGACTAATCTGCTCTCCTCAGGTACTTGGCACTGGGATCCCCTGCTGAGGCTGCCAGCAGGAGGCCAGGCAGAGCAAAGTGATGCTTCAGGATTTTACATGTTCACCCAGCTGTGCACCAAGCACTCCCTGGGCTTGGGACCCTTGCTGCAGGAAGGATGTGCCTGTGGCAGCCCTGGAGCAGGAGCATCCCTGGGACACAGCTGGGCTGTGACACCACGGCCCCATCCCATGGCAAAGGGATGAAGGAGTTTCATGAGGCTCTTAACATGCTCTGAGTCATTAAACTGTTGAGCCAGATTAACTGTTAATGTTCAAACTGTGCCCTGGGGGCCAAGGGAAGGCTGGAGGGCATTTTGGTATGGCCAGCAGGTCAGGGGAGATGATCCTTCCCTTCTGCTCGACCACACCTGGGGTTTTGGGTTCAGTTCTGGTCTTCATGGTTCAAGAAAGACAAGGAGCTGCTGGAGAGGCTGCAAAGGTGTTGAGGGGTCTGGAGCATCTCTCATTTGGTGAGAGACTGCAGGAGCTGGGTGTGGTTAGTCTGGAGCAGAGAAGTCTCAGAGGGGATCTGATTAGTGCACATAAATATCTCCAAGGGGTGTCTGAGGATGGTGCCAGACTCTGTTCAGTGGTGCCAGTGACAGGACAGGGAGCAATGGCCATAAACTGAAACACAAGAAGTTCCACCTCAACATGAGGAAGGGAAAAAGAGCTCTGGATCAGGTGCCTGGGGAGGGTGTGGAGTCTCCCTCTCTGGAGACATCCCAAACCCACCTGAACATGTTCCTGTGTCACCTGTTCCAGGTGACCCTGCTTTGTCAGGGGCTTGGACTGGGTGGTCTCCAGAGGTCCCTTCCAGTCCCTGTGATTCTGAGTCCCCAGCAGCATCCCCAGCCACTGGCCAGGTGCTGAATCCCAGGAACCTGACCTGTGTAACCTCAGTGCTGAGCACTCACAGCAGAAGTTGATGCTTCCTGTTTTTTACTTTTCCTGTTTTACATCTTGGTGTGCAGGGTCACAGTGCTCCAGGGAGGAATGACATCTGAGTCTGGAAGTACCTGGACACCAATCCGTCTTCACAAGGGCTTGGGGGCAAGAAGAGACCATCAATAACTCACCCCAGAGAGGAACTTTTGCCTGAAAACACATTTGTCTGCATTTCTTGGCTTTGAAATGCTCTGCTTTTTGGCTTCAGTCCCAGAACCCCAGACTGGTTTGGGTTGGAAGGGACCTTAAAGATGATCCAGTTCCAACCCAGTGCCATGGGCAGCGATGCCATCACTGGGTCAGGTTGCTCAGGTTGCTTCCAGCCTTCACTGATGGAGGGGGTGCTTTCCTTCCCAGTGGATTCGGGGTCTCCAGCTGCCCCCTCTCCCTCATCTGTGTGATTTCAGCCCCAACATCTTCATGCTTGGGCTCTTCTCTGCTTGGCAGTTTTCCTTTTTGTTGGAGTTAGAGGAGGAAGAGGAGAGGGAACTGCTGTAACACAAAGATAAAAAGCAGGTGCTTTTCTCACTTTTATCCAGCAGGACAGTTGGGTATTGAATCAAAGGCTGTGGGATCTGTGGTGTTTTAAGGATGGTTTAGGTAGAACATCTGTGAGATGTATATGTGTATAAATACAGCTGTATGCACTTCTTGGACTGTAGTTCCAAATCCTGAGCTTTTCTTTTAAGCTCTGTCTTTGCTTAGTTCATTTAAGCTAAGTTCATTTAAGCCCTGTCTTTGATTAAACATTTCTCTTGCAGCAGCTGAAGCCTCTTGGCTGTGCTTGGGCTCTGGAAATGCATGGAAAATCCCACAGGCAGAGAGTGTCTTTCCTCCACCAGTCCTCAAGATGCTCAGAAAAATGTGGAAAAGTTCCACATAAGATAGAACTGCATTTGTTGCAGAATATATTTTTATGTATATTTCTTTTCTTTTTCACCCTCTTCTCCCTCAGACCTGGTGTCTGCACTTTTGGCCTGGAGTACAAGGGCTAATTTACATATTTTTCTGATTTTGTTTCACTGAGCAGTGAACTCCAAACTTTAAAAATACATTTAAGCCTTTATTTTTTTCAGAGCATTGTCCAGGTAGCACTGAGTTTTGAGCTGATAGCTGACCTCCCTCAGATGAGAAGTTTCTGTGGGTCTCCCCTGAGGTGATTGTGTCCCCTCTGGCTGTACCCAGGATGGCTGGTGGGGACACTAACACATCTGTTCGACAGCCTCTGCCCACAGAGAAGTTTTGGCAGGCTGGACCAGCTCTGGCAAGCTCCAGGGCAGGACTGGAGCCAGGTTTGGCTCTGCTGAAAGGGCTGGAAACCCCAGCAGGCAGAGACAGCAAAGAGGAACCAATGTCTGGGCTGGGAGAGCAGAGGTGGCTTTAATTTTGCCTAATTTAGGTTTTTTTTTTAAGTTATCATTCTAATTCTGAATTAATCCAGATAGTTTCTGCTTAGACATAGTAGCAGGCAGGTTAGACATGCTTCAGGCAGGGGTGAGTTTGTCCAAAGATGTTTAAAGTCAGCCTGTGCTGGTTTTGAGCTCTGGGTTCTCTGTTGGTTGCAGCAGTGGCTTAGGGACCCCTGGAGTCTGAGATGCCTTTTAGACACCTAAAATTAGATGAGGTGGTCTCACCCTGTCTTAGCTTCTCCCCTACTTTCATCAGAGTCTGGTTTCTTTGGGGGAGTTTTAATTCCATTTTGAACAACTGTGGTGTTCTGAGATGAAAACTTGAGCCTGACCCTTCTGCCTGAGCCTGGGGCGGGCTGGGAGCTCTGCAGTGCTCTCAGTGAGTTATTAAATCTCACCAGGGATTTACATTTATTATTGGGTGTTTTTTGCCATGTGGAGTCGCAGGGATAGTGGAATAGCCCAACTTCCTGAGTCTTAAATTCCTTGTGTTACTAAAATGTACCCAGCCCCTAAATAATATGTATTTACTGAAGTTTGTGCCAACTTGGTATCAACTGCAAATACAACAGCAAATCTCTTGGGCATGTTACCCAGGTTTTAAATGAATCCAAGCTCAGAAGGGCATTCAGGCAGTGCTGGGGTCCATGGGAGAAGCTTTTCCTGCTGCATCTGGCATGGGGGATGCCTAAAGGAACTTTGAAAAGACTGGGATGCTTCTAATTAATAAGGTTGCACTTCATGGATGCAGGCTAGAACTTCCTACCTTTTATTTCTTTTTAATTAAAGAAAGGGTGATTATAGATTAGAGAGCAGCGAGCGAGTTGGAGAGAAAACTGAATGTGGAGAAAATGTCATTTTGGCCTACTTAGAAGGGATGAATGCTCTAAAGTCACAAAGTTTTAGAGAAATAAAAACTTTGGTTTTATAATTCCCTTGCATTTGCAGCACAGGAGCAGAAAAGCTGCTGAGCAGTGTTTTCAAGGGGAGAACTCACTGCCACGAGGTGTATTTGAAATGAGGATTTTAGCAGGTTTTCAGTGAAGCTTTTTTTCGGGAATGAAAGAGGGGGGATGAAAAGGTCACGTCAGGAAGAAGTGTTTCTCTAGGTGTCTGGAGCTGTTGAAGAGCTTCTGTGGGCTGTTTGATTCAGTATTGTCATTGGGAGGCTCCTGCTGGCTCTGGTTTGTGTTCCCATCCCTGTCTGCAGGCCAGAGTTCAGCCAGGGTGTGAAATAAATTAGAGTTGTGCCTATTCAGCAGTGCTGTGCAGGTGCCCTTGGTGAACCTGGGATGGCAATTCCTGTTTTCCTGGTACCAGATCAGGTGTCTTGGTTGGGAAAACCCGACCAGCTCACTTGAGCTGCCATACAAATTGTGATGCAGCTCTTGGCATAAACTGATTCTCCATGGGCAGCACTTCAATTTGCGTTTGAAGTGGGGATGATGGGCTGGTGCCTCTTGCAGGAGCCCAGAGCTGTGCAGGAGCTCCGTGTGTAGGGAACAATGCCATTCCAAACTGTTGAGGGGTTTGTTTTAGTGCTGCCAGAAGAGGCAATGGGAGAATGGAGGGCTTTTACCCCAAAGAAAGTTTTACCCCTGCTTGCAGTGTCTCAGGCTCATTGGAGGCTGGAGGGAAGCATGGTTTCTCTTCCTGCTCAGTCCTTGGCCTCTGCTGTAAAGTTCTATATCTGTGTTTCTTCAAACCTCAGCTGACACAAGGTTTGGAAGGCTGGTCCCACTTCCACAGTCAATCAGGTTGCATTTCACAAAAAGGGAAATAAGTGTGTGTGTGTGATTTTAATTTTAGCTCCATGGATTTTTCATAAAGCCCGTGTTGCTTTCTGGGGTAATGCAGTTACTTTTTCCCTAGGGCAGTGCTCTAATTCACATTGTTTTGGTTCCTTTCATGGCAGCTGGAGCAATTCTTGCCCTCTGCTTATTCAGTTTATCTCATAGTCAGCCACTGAAGTTATTTGACTGCTCTGGTGGGAGAACACAGTGTTTAAATCAACAAACCTTGAAGGCTTCATTCAGCCAGGTGCCTAAAGCTGAGGTCTAGAAACTTCCAGCTGTGGTTAGAGAGCTTACTTTTTGTTGCTTTGCATTTATTTTCCTGGCACTGACTTTGCTGCAATAATTGCTTAAATGGCCTTTTAAAGACCCTGAATGCAGAAAGAGAAACAAGAATTGAAAGAATAAAGGCATAGTTGTGGCTCCCTCTGCCCACAGCTTTTCAAATGGTTAAATAAAACAGTGAGAAAAGGAGCACTTTATCTTCTCCCAGAGTTTTTGCTATCAAAAACAAACCCTTGTGCCTCTTTCTGTACCCAGGGAGGTCTGGGGTGTGTGAGAGGGAGCAGGTGGAGGTGATAACTTTGGATCCTGCTTGGAGAGCCCTCAGTCACTGCTCCTGCTGGTGAGGTTTGTGTCTCTGTGTGCTCCTGCACTGGAGAGCAATTTTTGGATGTTCTGGAGCTCTCTCTGGAGGCTGTGGGCCAGCAGAGCCCACATAGGAGGCAATCCCAGGCTGGGCTGCCTGGAATTAGGGGGAATGGATCCCTTAGTGCAGTGTCTCATCAGGAAAATGGCCAGAGCTCATCCCCAGGGCGGAGTGACCATTCAGGGTTTGGAGAGACTTTCTAGATACATCTGCAAACATGCTTTGTGTCCAGCATCTGTGGCTTTCAGCTGGAAATCAGGAGCATCAGAGGGACTGTCCCCCTCTTAACTGATGGGTAGTCTGAGGCTGGAGGGGTCAGATGCTCCAGGAAGCCTTTGAGACACCCCTGGGCAGAGCCTGGTGTGAGTCCAGCACTGACCATGTGTCCAGCCAGGGGTTGGATTGGATGCTTCACGTGTACTGACCAGGCCTAAGAAGGCTTTCAGTTTGCTGGAAACATCTTTAAATCTCAGATGGGCACCAAAACCCAGGAAGTTTAGGGAAAAATAAGGTTGTTTGAGATACTGGAATGCATCACTTTTAGAATCTAGAGCTGCCAGTGCTGTTTGGGCAGGAATTGTACCCAAATATTTCAGGTCAATGCAGTGGGAAGGAGATATTAAATATCAGGGAAAGGTTCTTCCCCCAGAGGTGCTGGCACTGCCCAGGCTCCCCAGGGAATGGGCACGGCCCCGAGGCTGCCAGAGCTCCAGGATTGTGGGGTTGTTGGGGTGTCTGTGCAGGGCCAGGAGTTGAACTGGATGATCCTGATGGTCTTCTCCAGCTCAGGATATTCTGTGATTCCATGATTAAGATGGACTAAAAAATGCATTTTAGAAGGGTAGAAAAAGGGGGAGATATATTTTTTTCCCCAATGGAAATGAAAAGAGAATTTGGGTGGGTTTTGGGAAGAGCTGCTCTGGTGAGCTGGGTGGTGCTGGGTCTCCTCCCTGCTGGCCTTTTCAGGGAGCTGCCTGTGTTTGTAGCTGGTCCAGGCACACTGGACTTGTCATCCCAGGGTCCTGGTGGTCCTTCATGGGCTAGCCTGGCACCAGGTGCCTGCCAGGTCTGAAGAGACATTTGTCTCTCAGCAGCTGAGGGAGCTGGGAAGGGGCTCAGCCTGGAGAAAAGGGGGATCAGGGGGACCTGGTGGCTCTGCACAGCTCCTGACAGGAGGGGACAGCCGGGGGGTCGGGCTGGGAACAGGGAACAGGGACAGGAGGAGAGGGAACGGCCTCAGGGGGGACTCAGGTTGGATATCAGGAGGAATTTCTTCATTGGAAGGAACTGCTCAAGGCAGTTTGGAGTGTCCATCCCTGGAGGTGTCCAAGGAACACCTGGAAGTGGCACTCAGTGCTCTGGGCTGGGTGATGAGGTGGGGATTGCTCACAGGTTGGGCTCGATGGTCTTGGGAGTTTTTCCAGCCTTGATTCTGGGATTCACAATGTTGTTCAGAATGTTGTTCAGAATGTTGTTCTCTTTGCCTGTTTGTGCTCTGAGGGCAGTGTGAAATTAGGTGCTGGTACCCAGTGGTCTGGCTGTTCCTCCAGTGTGACTCCAGCCTCTTTGGATCCTGTAGGTGAAAATTGCTTTTATGGGAGCTGGTTTGAATCAATCCCCCCTGCTCTGACAGAGCTCTCCCTGTACTTCTCGTGTTGCTTTTCATAACTGTCTGCTCTCTGGAGGAAAAACAAGCTGAGGAATCCCTAACAGCAGGTTGATGTAATCATTGCACTGAGCATGCCAGTGAATTGTTATCACTCCTGGTTGCCTGGGGAGCTGCTGGGTTGTCATGTCAGAAAGTTTTTCTGCAAATACATGACATTCATAGTTGGATTTTTCAGCTTGGATTTGAAATCGTTGATGGGACAAAGTCATTGATGGAGGAGCAGGGAAATGTTTGGAAGGGAAGGAAAAGGAATGTTTTATATGAGCATTGTTGTGTGTGAGCTTTGTCAGGCTGCAAAAACCTTGCTGCATTTGAATCATAGAATTATTTTAGTCTAAAAATGCATTTACCACACTTCACTCCTATGTTTACTCCTGCTGTTACCTCTGAAATGACACCATGAATCCTGGTCCTGTTGTGCCTTGTTGTGCTGAAAGAGCCAATTCCCACTGAAGAACATTCCCAGGAGAGCTGGATAGCCAGGGAGTTATTCCTTGTGATGTTCCCTGTAGCAGCAGAGCCCTGATGTGGGTATTGGGCTGCTGGGCTGTGTGTAGGCCATAAAAGCTCTCTAGGACAGCCCTACAAGCAAAGTTTTTCCATGTCAGACTTGCTTTGGGAAGGGCTTTGCCAGGGATCCGGATACAAGATGGGGCAGAGTTTTGTTTGCCAGGTGAGGTGTTGACATATGGTGCAATAAATGCAGTTATTGGAAAAGCCAGAGATAATATTTACCTTGAAAAAATCCATTTTTGGGAATAAATGGCCACATCTACAGCTGAGACTAGTGGGAGTAAGTGCACTGCTGTCACCTGGGCCACCCACCCCAGATGTCACCGTGTGAGGATCCAGGAGGGCTGGGCAGGTGGGTGAGGGAACAAACTGACACTCAGTGCTGTGCTTTAGTTGATGTGGTGGTGGTTGATCCATGGTTGGATGATCTAAGAGGTCTTTCCCAACCCTAAATAATCTGGGATTTTGTAATTTACACCAGGCTGGAGGAGAGGGTTACTCTTACACTGTGAGTAGCTGTACTTGGAGTACACCTTGGGAGTTTCAAGGCCACTTGTGACTCTTTTCTCCTCTCTTCCTCCCTCTCCCTCCAGGGTTTAATGCCATGGCTGCAGATGAAAGCGCTACAGAAAAGCAAGTGGGGGAACCAAGAATGGCAGTAGATGGTGAAACCAACGGTTCCTGTGAGCACAGCGAGGGTGGGGGCCACCCAAACCCAGCAAAAAACACTCAGGACAACACAAAAGTGAGCCAGCAGGACTCTACTACTAAATTAAATAGGATAGCAGAAAATGGCATTTCGGACAGCGAGCCTGGGAAGCAAAACCATCTGAAAGCAAATGACTTCACACAGACTTCTGTCACAGGGAGCAATGGATATATCCTAACCAAGCAGATGGCACAGGAGCAGCCTCTAAGGACTACCAGCTTTGCTTCTCTCACTGGCCATGCTGCAAAAACCCTGCCAGGAGGAGCAGGCAAAGGCAGGACTGTGGGGTCCTTTGCCCAGCTCCAAGCCACCATGCCAAGCAAGCTCGGGGAGGGCAGTAAGGACACGGATGCTAAAAAAGCCCCTGCTGCTAACGCTGAAGTCAAGGTCCACCGAGCACGGAAGACAATGCCTAAGCCCACCCCCAGCCTGGTAATGTACCTGCCCAGCACAGAGCTGCTGCTGGGCTTGCTCTTGGCTTTCTCTGGGGGTCTGAGGGATACCTGGCTGCATGGCAACACGTGGTGTTTAGAGTTTGCCTGCTGAGTGGATTGGTGTTTTAATTATTTTTTATATTTCAATATATATATATATGTGTTTATTTTATTTTTTTCTCTTCCTACAGAGAGAGGTGTTAAAATAGTTGGTCACATGGCCACCATCAGCTCCTGTCCCCGATGTGTTTCTAAATATATAATTGATCAATTGCCTCCTCCAACAGATCTATGTGAGATACCAAATGGCCTTTCTCTCATGGCTCTATTGCTCATCAGCCTCTGCTGACATCCAGAGCTGCTTGTGAAACAAATTAGATTTCTCCTAAGGTCAAC
Source organism: Chloebia gouldiae (assembly GCA_003676055.1). Lineage (NCBI taxonomy): Eukaryota > Metazoa > Chordata > Aves > Passeriformes > Passeridae > Chloebia > Chloebia gouldiae. Next base: position 7,038,222 of record QUSF01000027.1, on the reverse strand, counting down.
CCAAAGGAAATTAAGCATAGCATAGCATGTAAACTTGAGGCTCCTCCTAAGCTCAGAAGCTGTCAAGGAGCTGCTGATTTGTGAGGCAGCTTGATTGCATTGCTGTAAGAATCATTACAGGGCTAAAAGAGATGATGTTTTCTCTCCATGTCATTGGGAAATATTGTCTCCAGAATCCTTAGGGTGGATTTACCATCACTTAATAGAGCAAAGCCCTGCTTTTTTTTTTTTGAAGGCATAAGGAGATGTCATTTGGTGCATTCATGTCATAGTGGGGAGGACAGAAATGGACTTTTCCTTGTCATGGGACAAGTTTGATTGTTTTTTGCAGAGGTAGGGAATAGGTCCTGCAACAGGCCGATCTCCACTGTAAGCAGCTGTTTTTCATCCCTGTGATGCTTTATATGACTACAGTGAACTGTATCCTCTCATTGTGTGTCTGAGGGTGGAGGGACACTGGCCTTGAGGTCAAGGGAAGGGTTAGCCATGGGAGTCATTCCCAGAAATGCATGGAAGCTGCTGCAGCCTTGTCAAGGTCGGGGCAATGCATTGGTGCTGTGATCCACCAAATCCACAGGGGCCCTCAGATGTCCCCCTCATCTCAGCACTGCAATGGTGAGGGGTGAAAGGCTCAAAGCTGCGAATCCCTGTGGTCTGGAGCACGGAAGGAGAGAGAAAAAAGGGAAAAGAGAGGGTGGCACCTCAGCAGCCCCAGGTGGGGAAAGGTCCTGTGGCTGCAGCACCACCTGTGCCTCGGGAAGCAGCTGGGAGTGCAAAGAGCACAGCAGGATCACAGACCTGTGGGCACCAGGCTGGGGAGAGGGGCAGAAGCCACAGCTGCCTGCCAGGATTTCCAGCCAGCCCCCCAACCACTCATTTCCCCTCTGCCTTGCCCTGGCTGTGTTTGAATTCTCTGCTCTCACCCAGGCTGTGTTTCCTGGCTTGCACAGGGAAGCCCAGCTGCCATCAATCTCCCATCAGGGTGTCTCTTACCCAAGCAAGGCTTGGCAGCCCAAACTGCCTCCAGCCCCCAGTTCTGCACTGGAATTAGGCCAGGCAAACCCCCAGACTCTGATGGAATTTATCAGAGATCCCGTGGGGCTGAGCAATTGAAGGAGGTAATTCCCTCCTAAAAGGCAACTGCTAGGTTGGGAGGGAGTGCTTCCCTCATTCATATTTTATGATATATCAGAAGAATATTTGTATTCAACCCCTTGGGCTTCGAGGTTTGTCTCTGGGAAGTGGTGTGTGGTGTTTGGGAGTGCTGGGACACAGCTCACTGGGATGGGGCTGCTGATCCTTCTTTGCTCACATGACAAAAGCAGCTTCAGAAAACCAAAGCCTGCACTTGTTGGGCTGCTCTAGAAAGTACATAGCCTGTCCTCAGCTCCTCTGGGCATTTGCCTTGGGCTTAAAATAGGGAGAGAAGCAACGTTCCCAGGAAGGGTGGTGAGAAGAGGCTGTTCCCATGTTCTCTGCTCAAGCCTCTGCAGCTGAATGGGAACCCAAGATTTGATCTCAGTTCTACAAGACAATAAAACATCTGTGTGTTCAGCCTTCCTATAATTACTACCTCATTTTTCCCCATTGTCTCTGGAATTTACATGCTATTTTTGGGACAGAAAAATGACAGCTAGCAAGGACTCTGCTGCTCCAAAGAAAATTTGTTGAGCTCTTTGTTGAGCTGCTTAGAGGAGGCTCCTCAGCTCAGGAGCCTTTCCTGTACCAACCTTCACACCTTCTCCCCTTCAAAACCTCCATGAAATCGGGTGCTGTATCCCAGGAAATAAATTGTGGAAATCACTCAGGAACTGATATTACAGGGCACTGTAGTTTGCTTGGCTAATATTTTTTAGGGCATTGTTGTTTTCTTGGTGAAACTATTCTTGCAGAACTGTTCTGCCTGGGAGGAGGAGGTGAGGAAGGTATTTTGCTGCCTGCAAAGTGTGAACATTTGTTCCCCTGGCTCCTGCAGAAACCCACTGGGGCCAAAAAATTGTTTTCTGTAATCCAATAGCTGTCAGGGGACCGTGGTAACCTTTTCCTGCACTTGTGAATTGGTCTCTGAAAGGAAGAAGAGACTTTTCTCACCAATTTAACCAGCTTTTTCTCTGTTTAGGAGTTGCTTCCTGAATTGGGATCGAAGCTGAATCTGAAACAGGTGACAATTTTAATTGATGTTGTCGCATGTTAAGGTGATTTTTGAACAGAGAGCATCATTTCTGCTCCCCTTCTGAATAGAGCAGTAACACAAGCACTGCCCTTTTGGAAGAAATTTTCTTTCACTCCTAATCCATTTTACAGCCCTGTTAAGAACCTGAAAGTTTCCAGGGCCAGGCAGCAGACTGAAAGGCAAGTGTGTGTCTGTATGTGTGTCCTGTGCTGAGCTTAACTTCAGTAAAGCATAAGGATAAAGTATGGTAAAGGTAGTGAGAGCATCCCAGAGTTACCTTTGAAGACAGGAGGAGCAGATGGATGAATTGGGAGTCCCAAATTGTGTTTCCTTTCCTTGGTGACCACAAGGCTGGAGTTTGGGGTGTGTGCCTCTGATGGTATTATTTTTCTGCTGTGCAGAGGGCTGGGTCAGGAAATAGTGCAAAAATCCTTTAAATGAGTGTTTTGGCTTGATTCACAGTGTGTCCCCAAGATGCCAGGTGCCAGTTTAACTGGCAATGTGGGCAGGGAGGAAGAGCTTGGAGCAGGAGATGATTTCCTTATGTTCGTCTTTCTACCAATTTCATTAATCTATTCCCTTAAGTAGCATTGCCATTAAATACCTGATCCCAGAGCTTTTAAACTGCCTCCTTTGTGGTGCTGCTGGCCTGGGTTGGGGCTGCTCTGCAGGAGCCTCTGGCTTAGAGAACACCCTGTGGCCATCTCTTGGGGCCATGCAGGTGGCAGCCAGGGCATTGCAGGGGTCTGGGATTGCTCAGCAAGCTCTGACCCTCCCATGTGCAGGAAGCATAAAGCAAAGGGGCAGGGCCTAATGGGGGTGATGATAATGGGGATATTGTGTCCTTGGGAAGGACTTAGGTCTATCCAGGACCCTCTCCAGAGGTGTGCTCCACTGGACTGAAAGAGTGAAGTCTGTGTGTGTGAACTTGGGCAGAGTTAAATACGGAATCACAGAATATCCTGAGCTGGAGGGACCCACCAGGATCACCCAGCCCAGCTCCTGTCCCTGCCCAGACCCCCCAAAATCCCACCCTGTCCATCCCTGGCAGCGCTGCCCAAAGGCTCCTGGAGCTCTGGCAGCCTCGGGGCCGTGCCCATTCCCTGGGGAGCCTGGGCAGTGCCAGCACCTCTGGGGGAAGAACCTTTCCTGCTCTCCAGCCTGAGCTGCCCTGGCCCAGCCCCAGCCGTTCCCTGGCTCCTGTCCCTGTCCCAGAGCAGAGCTGGAGCTGCCCCTCGGGAGGAGCTGCAGCCCCGGGGAGCTCTGCCCTCAGCCTGCTCAGCTGAACCATCCCAGTGCCCCCAGCTGCTCCTCATGGGCCCCTCCAGACCCTGCCCCATCTTCCCTGATGGGAAATCTCCTTCAGGGGTGACAGTGCTGCCTTTGGGCTCCTTAAACAGAGGGGTTGCTGCAGAGGGAAGTGAGAGTGAAGGCTGTCATGCAGTACATTTAACCTGATATTTAACTGCTCGTGCTGGAGGCAGCCGTGCTGGCTGGAGGTGCTGTCCCAGCTCTGACCACAGCCCACAGAAATAACAGCCCTGGCCCCAGCAGAGAGGTCAGGAGCCCTGGTGGCACATCTGCTCTGGGCTCCCCTCTTTCATTTTGACTGATGTGTGACACTCCCTTGCCTTGGGGCAGTTTGGTGCAGGAGGGATGAGATCCATACCCTGAGTGCTCTGCTTCAGAAACACCATTAGTGCAGGTTTGGGGCCACATCTACAGTTCAGCTCAGTCTACCTGGCTGCCTAAATCATGGTTTTATGTAGATATGTGACTGCATTCACATCAGTGTAATTGTAATCAATTGTGGAATCCCCCACTACTGGGCACACATTAATCAGCAGATAAAAGGTGGCTCAGCCATGCAGCTGGTCTGATCTAGACTAAGACCAAGCCTTGCAGGTTTGTTGCTCCAAGGTGAGGCTTGATCAGGGTCCTGAAATACAGCAGTGAAAAACACAATCCTGCAGCAGCAGAGAAAAGGCAGCACAGCACCACTACATCTCCTACAGGCACTATCATCTGCTTGTGATCAATTTTTTATAGCAGACTGATATTTCTTGCTTAACCACCACTCACCAGTTGTTAGAGGCAGATCCCCCTGGGAGCTGCTGCTCTGTGCTCTTCAAAGGCAGCACCTTGGTACAAATCTCCTGACCCTGTTCCTGATGGATGGAGAGGCAGAGCTGCTCCCTGGCAGCTGCCATGTGGCAGTGCTGCTCAGCTCACCTCTCCTGCCCAGCTGGCTCTGGTTTGCAGCTCATTGTGTGCTGGAGATGAAAGTCCTGCCCAGCAGAGAACTAAGGGAGCCCATAACCCAAGCCTGAGGTGGTTTCAGGCATCGAGAGCCCTTCTGCAGAGCTCTTAGAACTGCCCTGCTCCCAGGCAAGACCTGTGCCTGTGTCCTTCCACAACACTCTGGTTTCTCTCCCAACTTGCTGATTTTAGTGATGGAGAAACCTTTAAATACTGGGCAGTAGGAAAAATGTCATGTGGAGTTTATAGAGCCAACATGAGGGTCCTTGACTGAGGTTAGTTTGTTCTGTGATTTTGCTTTCAGGGAAAAATCCAAAACAACTGAAGATATTCTGTCCTTTTTGCCATTTTAATAACTTCTCCCTGCTGCTGTCGGGGACTTCTGTGCCAATAATAGAAATGTGGTTGATACCATTAAGATGTAGACAGCACTTGAGTTTTAATTTTTGTAAACTCATCAAATATCATGTTCTTGCCCCAGTCTAAGCAGTTTTCCTGGCTGTGTTTCTCACAGTGGGGTTGGACATAGTGGTGGTCCCATTTTTGCTGTTTCCAGGCACAGACATTGCTAGAAATGTTGGAATATCTGCCCACCTTCTTCACTATGCCCTGCATGAAGTTGTGATGTTCCAGTCTTTTGCATGGGATGAGCTGATACCACATGAGAAGCTGCAAGAAGGAAGATGTTGGTGTTGCAGTTCCTTTTTCTCTCTCATTTGCAGTCCTTTCTTGGCCTCCAGTGGCCCATAACATGTGGCCACAGGGAGCTCACACTGCATCTTGGAGTTTCCTTTGCGTGGCATTCTGCTCTCGGTACTTCTCTCAAACTGTGGACAAAACCTGTTTAATAAGAATAGCAAAGATGTTTTATGTAGCTGAGAACCAGGAAAGGTGGTGAGAAAACTGACTTAAAAATTTGTGCTGATCCTTTTTATTACAGTCCTTAGATGTAATATTTTTTATAAACACAAGAAATCTCTTCACCCCTTTCTGGGAATTCTTGGTTTTTTTTTTTACCATTGCTGCATATGCCTCCACGTAAATCTTTATTGCACGAGACTTAATTTGATTTAAAAACACTTTTAGCAGAATTGCCATGAAAAAGTCACATTTAGCTGTTGTCATGCAGCCTGTTGAAGATTTTGAATTTATTTCTGAGTTGTAATTACAGAGGCTGAGAAAAACCCCAAGATAATAACATAATACTTTTAGATTTAAAAATTGGATTGTATTCTTCCATGCAGCCTGGCATGACCCAAGTGTGAATTCCTGGTGTTTGGGAGTGACAGCACCTTTTATCAGAGACTAGTTGCAAAAAAATGCACTTAAAGGATACAAAATGCAGCCTTTGTTTACACTTGTGCCAGACCTGCCTGTCCCAAGCTCATTTTCCTAATTTTAAGTTAGAATTGGAAAGCATTGGATATATCAGGGGACTTGGGAATTCTTAGAATAATTGTGTAGCCAAGAGTTACTGTTAACCTTTAGATCTATAAACTCAGGACTTCTCAGAGGTATAAATAGTATTGTTGAGACTATTCTTGGCATACTGTGCCCTGCACTCCTGACGTGCATTTTTAAGGGGTAGAATGACTGGGAGCAGACTCAGGAGTGATCCAGAATATGATCCTATGGCCACTTAATTTGCTCATTCTATTAAAATTATTAAGAGAAAGTTTAAAAAGAAAAAAAAGAAATTGGTCATACTCCTTAAGTATCTCCTGGGAGTGAGAGGTTCTGATGAGACAGGGCTTTTTAATTTAGTTGCAAAAACATAATGCATTTAATTATTTGACAGTGAGAGCAATTAAGCATTGGAACAACATATCAAAGGCTGTGGTGGATTTATCGTCTTTGAAATCGTTAATCCAAGACTTGCTGCCCTTTTAGAAAAGCTGTGGCAATTGAGCCATAAGTTATGGGCTTGATGCAGGAATCATTGGCACTTTGATGGCCTTTTGCTGTGGGTCATTTCTGATTATCATTAGGGCTTTGCTGGGGCTGGCTCTGCCAGCACCACACACGTGGCACAGCCTAATTAGGGGAATCAGCCTCTTCCCTGTTTGTTCCCAAGGTCACATTGCTGGAGAGCAGTGGCTGGGGCTGCCTGTCTGAACCTGAGTGCTTTTATTGCTTCCTGCTTTTTATTCCAGCCTTGCTTCTGCCTGCATTCCTCCTTCTGTTTGGGTTTTTCAGCTGTTGCTTCACAAGTCCTGTAAAGAAGAGTTCTCCTGCAAGTAGAGCAGCACTTAAACCTTGGAGTCATGGAATGGTTTGGGCTGGAAGGGGCCTTAAATCCCACCCAGTGCCACCCCTGCCATGGCAGGGACACCTCCCACTGTCCCAGGCTGCTCCCAGCCCTGTCCAGCCTGGCCTTGGGCACTGCCAGGGATCCAGGGGCAGCCACAGCTGCTCTGGGCACCCTGTGCCAGGGCCTGCCCAGCTTCCCAGGATTCCTAATTCCCAATATCCCATCTAACCCCACTCTTTTTCAGTGTGAAGCCATTCCCCCTTGTTCAGGCACTCTGTGCCCTTGTGAAGAGTTTCTCTCTTTCTTGTAGCTCCTTCAGGTACTGGAAGGCCACTATGGGGTCTCCCCAGAGCCTTCTGTTTTCCAGTCTGAGCAATCCAAATTCTCCCAGTCTTTCCTTGTGTTCTGCTGCTTGTTCTCGTGTTTTACTGGAGCAGCTCTGCCAGACCTGCCTGCTGTACAGCTGGATGCAGTGGGATAAATCAGAGGGCAAATCCAGTGTAAAATGGCACAGCAGAGGCAGCTTTCACCCCAATGTCTGCTGGCACTGTGGGAGAGAAGAACAAGCAGAGATTTTGTTTCATGTTTCTCCATGTGTTTCCTTGTCTTACCAGGTACCTCCTTGCTGGGCTGTGACAGGAAAATGTTTCAGTGAACTGGACTAAGGGGCCTTGCCCTGACCTTGGCTTCTCTTTGCCACACTTGGCACAAAAGGCACAGGAATAAAAGCACCATCAAACCAAGCCATGCCTGTTTAAAGAATAAACACAGATGGGAAAAGGAAACACAAACACAGTCTGGACCTCTCTGTCTGAGGCTTTTAGAGTATATAAAATGGAGTTAGACACACAGGAAGGGGATTGTTTCCTAAATTAGAGGAGGAAAACATTGAAGTAACATCAAAAGCTGAGAAATGGCACTCAGGGACATGGCTGAGTGGTGGACTTGGCACTGCTGGGTTAATGGTTGGACTTGGAGACCTTAAAGGTCTTGTCCAACCTAAATGATTCTCTGTGGGGCTGTAGGAACCCTTCTTTCATAACCAGAGGTGCAGGATTTGACTTTGTCTTGGGTACAGGCTCAAATCAGAGCAGGTGTGAGTAGCTGTGGGAGGGGCTGCAAGAGTAACTCTAAAATTCCCTTGGTTTGCAGTAGAAGCCTGGAGCCTGCCTGGGGCCTGGAATAGCAGCAGCTGGAGTGGGAATAGGGGGTTAAGGGAAGTTTGGACAGCTCTCTGCAGATGCACCTCAATGTCAAGGAAAGAGCTGCTTTGGCTGTGGCTGTTGTGTGCTGTGCTAGAAGGGGGAGCCTTTGCTGAGGCTCTGTGGTGCCAAATGCTGTCCAAAAGGAAAATCCATTTCCTTTGCTGCCTGCTCCTCTAGAACAGCTCTGCAGGAGTGTTGCTGAGCGTGCTTAGTGTGACAGGGAATAAGTGCTGTGGTTGAGTTGGATCCTCTTCTCCAGAGGCAGCCAGAGCTGTGTGAACAGGGTCTGCTCCTTGTCACTGCCTCTGCGAGGCCACCTGTCACCTGCACAGCCTTCAGCCCGGGGGGAGCCACTCAGCCAGGCTGGGAGGGTTTGGGCAAAGCCCCCTGACGTGCTGGAGGAGGGGCTGTGTGCTCCTGCTGGGAATGTGGTCCTGCCTTCAGATGAAAGGCATTTTGGTCATGAGAAAGGAATTAAATTAATTTCCTACTTTTTTTTTAAATTACTTATTCAATGCAAAAACTCAATTTAACTGCCTTTTGTTTTCCAGCATGTAAGTAAAGACCCCAAAGATGGGAGAGACAGCAGAGATCAGAAGGAATCCAAGGAGAAGGAGTTTGAGAACATGCTGGACTTTGTGAAGCCGTTGTCGTTGCCCTCTCTCCCGGGCCTTCACCAGTCACTACCTCAGAACCAGAGCTATGTGGCCACCACCAAGTCGCAGACAGGTAAAAAGGGAAGGGCTGGAATGTTGGAGTCCTGAGCAGCTCCAACCTCCCAAAGCTGTATGTGGGGCTGGGAGGGAGATGAGGAGGTTAACAAGGATTAAAAGTCTGGTAGTACCTTTCTGTCACTCCTCCAGGACTCCCTTCCCTTTTTTCTACTAAAAGCTTTTCTTAGAGGAGACACATTGATCCCTTTTTCCTCTGGGATGTTCTGAAGAGGTTTCTATCAGTTCTGTAGGGCTTTGAATATCTCCACAGCTGCTTATCAAGAATTACAACCTTATAAAAAAATTAATTGGGTTCACAGAATTTTTTAGCTGTCTCTTAATAAATTCTGGTGAAATTTCTTTACCATGGAAGATGAAGAAATGCTTCCAAGGAACAGTCTGTGCAAGTGAAAACAGTAAGAGTGGTGCTGAAGCTGGCTGTTTCTAAAAGAGCCTGCACAGAGCATCCTTCTGCTGTGCAGTCACCTAAGTCAGCAGCAGGCAGGGAGCTGCAATGTCTGGTTTGATTAGAAGGATAAGAGGGAGACTTAACAAATTAAGACCCAATCACAGGAGTGAAAGGCATCAAACAGATTTCCAAAGTAGGTGTGAAATGAGGTTAAATGGCAAACAGCTCTTTATGTAAGGTGTCTTTTCCCTGTGTGTTCTCCAGTTATTGTCAGATTGCTTCCATTGTCAGTCAGTATTGTTGGCCTTGCAGTCTCAGTTTGATCAATTGGATTCCATTCAGCCTCCTACAACATTGGCAGCACTGCCAAATGCAGGATAATTTAAGGATTTGATGCTGTGTGTGCTGATGGAGGGGCAGAAGGAGTGTGCAGAGGGCACTCAGAGTTTGGGCAGCTCTGCAGCCCTGGCAGGAAGCTGTCTGTGTGTCTGCACATCCGTGTGTCATCTTCTGCTTGACTGGTAAATAAATCTGTTGGAGTGGGAAGTTTTCCCAGGTCATGCCCTCAGGTGTGATTTCATAGAATCACAGAAGGTTTGGATTGGAAGGGACTTTAAAGCCCATCCCATTCAAACCCCTGCCATGGACACCTCCCACTGTCCCAGGCTGCTCCCAGCCCTGCCCAGCCTGGCCTTGGGCACTGCCAGGGATCCAGGGGCAGCCACAGCTGCTCTGGGCACCTGTGCCAGGGCCTGCCCACCCTGCCAGGGAACAATTCCTGCCCAATCTCCCATCCATCCCTGCCCTCTGGCAGTGGGAGCCATTCCCTGTGTCCTGTCACACTAGGCCTTTGTCCAAAGTCCCTCTCTAGTGCAGCCCCTACTCTCTATCCCTTCCTTTCATTCCTGAGCAAACTTTGGGTTCCTTCTGCTTCTCTTTTCCAGCTGCTGCAGTATCTCGGAAGAAAAAACGGAGAATGGGAACCTATAGCCTGGTTCCCAAGAAAAAGACCAAAGTGTTAAAACAGAGAACAATGATAGAGATGTTTAAGAGCATAACTCATTCCTCTGTGGGTGCCAAGGTAAGGGCAGCACTGAGCCCACTGCACGTGTTTGTTGTCACTTACGTGTCCCTTGTTTTGGACACCAAACCCATGTGGAGGTGCAGGGATGTGCTGGCTTGTTGGGATCAACATCTTCCCTTCTGAGTCTCCTCTTCCTTCTGGCAGCAGCTTCCTGCCCAGAGCAGCTTTGCTGCTTTGGGAATGACTGTTCCAGAGGGGCTGTTCAGGTACCAGCTCCTCAACAAACTTTTTCCAATGAATGTTCCCCTTCTGTCCTGTGAATCCTGGGCAACTGGAGTGATTTCAAGCATGCCCCTTTTTGGTTTGTTCCTCAAGGTCTTGTGTTGCTGCCTGAGGCTGTACAGAAAAACACTTGGTTACTTATAAAAGTTTAGTCATGGACTCACTCCTGATGAAATTCTGCTTTTGCTGTGACCTGTGTCCTGAAGTTTTGGTCTTAGAATTCAAGGAGAACAGTGCTAGGATTTCAAGGAGTGATATGAAAATCCCAATGTGATGTAACTTCCCTTTCCATTCCCTAGAAACCTTCCTGCATTCCTGGTGGAGCTGCCCCTCCATGCTGGAATGGGGCTCTCCCCTAACACCCCATGCAACCATATGAGTCTGGAATGACTCCATGTGGTCCCCAGGTCCAGCAAGGTGAGGTAACACATGGCAGGAGCTCTGGAGGGACACAGAACCAGCTTTAGAGCTCCAAGCACAGAGGAGAATCTGGGATGGATCCAGCTGCTCTGTCCCAGGAATTGATGTTGTCTTTGTCTTGTGTGCTTGGGCAACATCCAGAGTGACAAGGACCTGGGGGATGGCAGCCCCCACGTGAACGGGGAAAGCATAGATGTGGACTCTGAGGAGGAGGACTCGGATGAGTTGGAAGAGGAAGATGATCATGGAGCAGATCAGGCAGCCTTGTTCCCTGTGGATGACAACAGAACCTCCAAGGACAGCGCGTCGGACGCAGACAACGGCAGGAAGGTGATTCCTGAGCAGGGCCTGAGGAGCAGGATGGGGTATCAGGGATAGGAGGGGCATGGATTGAAGCAATTTCTAGGGCTTTTTTCACCTGCAAGATGACAGAAGGTCAGTGGTAGAGAGGCTCTTTGTGACTATTTCCTCCACCCCATTGCACCTGTGAGGATCTCCCCTTTCCCCCCCCAGTTCCAGCCCTACACAGTTCTGGGATCCACTCTGCAAAACCCCCACCACATGTAGTTCTGGGATTCCCTGAACCAGTAGGAGACATCTTGCCAATCTTGCTTGGGAAAGCACTAAAATAATCGAATTGGGGTTTTTTTCCCCAAATTTTGATACCCAGTACAGGCATGAGGCTGGTTTGGGATTATCAAAGAAGTTGAAATTTAGTTGGAAGACTTCATTCTGGAGTCAATTTTTTTTTTCTCCCTCTACCATTCCCTTTGGTGTTCCATGATGTGATTGGAACTCATTGAGCTCAGTGCATGTGCAGGCTGGGGCTGGGGTTGGGGTGCTCTGATGTTTGTGGGGCACAGCAGGATGGTGGGGGTGCTCTGCTGGGATCACCAGGGTGGAGGGGGATGCTCTTTTCTGGATGACCCGACCTGACTGACCCATTCTGTTCTTGGGCAAATGGTGGCTGCAGATCGATGATGGCGAGTCTGAGGAAGAGCAAGAGTCTGTAGAATCAGGGGAGGAGGAGGAGGATGGAGACGAGTCTGACTTGGTAAGCTGGGCTGCTAAATGTGTTTTTCAGCCTGTGGCCTGTTGATAATAATTTTTCCCCTTTGCACTGCTGCCAGAAAGAGAGAGAGGGAGCAAAGCCAAAGTGGTGCAGTTTCAAGTCTCCTTGACAAAATTCATTCTCTGAAACCACCCACACACGGAGTATTGTTTTCCACAAGGTGCTTAACCCTGATCCGTGGCACAATTAATTACTTTCTGATGCTAACTAATGGGCTTTTGTTGTTTTCAACAAGGTGTTGACTGCTTTTAATCATTTGAATGTTAGCAGAGGTGTTTAAGGGTGCCTGAGTTCCTCAGATGCACAGTTGGCACCTGGTAGGAGCCAGCAAAGCTTTCTCACCAGCCCGAAGTTCTGCTGGGGCGTGGTTGTTCCCAGATCCACTGGCCCAGCCCACAGCCTAAATTCACTGTTCCTGGTGAGCAGCTCTTACCAGGGAGACAAACAGTACTCAGACAGACAGACTCTCCCTGGGACCTTGGTCATACAGCACCAGGTCAAGACTTTGAGCAGCTGCTGGGGATTTTTTCTTTTTATTTTTAGATTGTTGGTGAAGAGAACCTGATGATTTTTTAATTTATATTGTTTGTTGAATGTCTCTGTCTGCCTCCTTCCCCTTTCCTTAAAAACTGTCCTTCCACAGCCTCTCAAGTTGAGGAGCCAGCATTTCAGGCACCCAACTCTTCATTCACCTTGAGAAAATCCTTGATGTTTTGAGCTGAAGGTAGAATCATGCTCAAAAAACACATCAAGAGAATCCCTGAAGCTCTTTAGGGTCTCGTTCCCTGTGCTGTGACACAGCAGCAGCCCAGGAGGAGCAGGGCTGTGCAGCCTGGCTGTGTTTTGGGTGGCTCAGGCTAGTCTGTTGTGTTAGCCCAGACCAAGGCTTGGGCTGGTACTCCCATCCAAACTCCCAGTGGGATCTCCACATCCTGGACAGAGGTTTGAGCTCTGCTGGGTCACTCAGCTCCTTGACAGGACTGGCTCACACACAAACCTCTCTCCCATGAGCAGAGTGATGCAGTTGGGGTAAAGCCACGTGCTGAGCCCACACTCAGGGATTTTGGGGCAGCCCAGACACCCTGGAGAGCCAGGACTCAGCTCCACGTGTTCCCTCACTGGGACAGCAGAGCCTGGCACAGCTGCCTGTGGAGGTGGGGCCTGATCCAGCTGCTGGTAGTGGTACCAGGAGGTTTTTCCAAGGCTTTGCTGACAGCTGGATAAGCATCAGGAGCTGGGAGTTTCAGTCTGAACATGAGTTTTATGGTTGATGTCTTAAACCCTGGCAGGGTTGAGGTGCCTGATTCCTGTTCTGATGTTGACTTTGAAACCCCACCGCAGACAACGGAATTTTTTTAAACCAAAACCTAAAGTCTGTTGAGATTCATATGTGTGGCTGAGTATTTGCTGCATGATTGGTCTGTGCTGCCCTGTTCCTGGCTCAGGGAGGGGGCTGCTCTGCTGCTCTACAGTTCAGATCCCCTGGGTCCACTCCAGCCCTGCCAGGTGGCCCTTCAAGTGCAAAGTGGGTTTTTTTTGGAGAAACATGAATGTTTTAGTTTGAAAACCCAACTGCCAGAGCTCAAGAAACGTTGGAACAACCCTCTGAGGCACAGGGTGGGGTGTTTGTGCAGGACCAGGAGCTGGACTTGGTGGTCTTTGGGGTCCCTTACAGCTCAGGATATTCTGTGATTCTACAATTATTTTTTGGGAGAAGCTGGAAGTGTACATGTGCCTGCCCACTTGCAGTGCTGCTCATGAGCGTGGTGTGAGGGCCTCCATGGAAGAGAAAGTGCAGCCTGCCCTGCTGAACAGACAGGAAATCCACCCACACGTGTGCCTGAGTTTCCTTTTCAGTGCTATAAAGGCATCTTAGCACCCCTTGGTTTCAAAGCCCTGGTCCTTCTCACACAGCTCGAGCTGGGTGAGGGCTGTTCCACAAAGGGACCCTGGTGCCACCATGCCTGATGTGCACGTGGCCTCTCTGGTTCTTCAGAGCTCCGAGTCCAGTGTCAAGAAGAAGCTACTGAAGAGGAAAGGGAAGACGGACAGTCCATGGCTGAAACCCACCCGCAAGAGGAGGCGGAGGAATAAAAAGAAACAAGGCGGTGTGCTAGGTAATTAAAGGGGTTTTGTTCCTAAATTCCACCCCAGTGAGCCTCCCAGGTGCAGGGGGAAGGACCTGAGGCCTGTAAGTCTTCCTTCCTGAGGTTGGGCTGTGATAAGCCAGGCTGTGAACTTGCCCCTCACTGGCAGGAGCTGCTGGTGTCACTGTCACAGCAGAACTCGTGGCTTTGTCCTTGGAATGCTGGAGGAACTTCGTTTTGTTCAGCAATCCATTTATTTTACAGTATCCCAAAAAAGGCCCTGTGGGGCTTACAAAAAGGAGGAAGAGGAATTTTATATGGGGAGATAGTGACAGGACAAGGGGGAACGGCTTCAGACTGAAAGACAGGAAATTGATGTTATCTATACAGGAGAAATTTTTCCCTCTGAGGGTGGGCAGGCCCTGGCACAGGGTGCCCAGAGCAGCTGTGGCTGCCCCTGGATCCCTGGCAGTGCCCAAAGCCAGGACAGGGCTGGGAGCAGCCTGGGACAGTGGGAGGTGTCCCTGCCATGGCAGGGGTGGCACTGGTTGAGCTTTAAGGTCCCTTCCCACCCAGAGCAGTCTGGGATTGTGTGACGTGTCCATGTGGACTCCTGTCCCATGAGCTCAAGGAGCTTGTTTAGATGCAGCAAGAGAAGAAAGAACCACCCTGGAATGGTGCTCCATTGCTGTTGTGTGGGTGCTTGTGCAGCTGAATGGAATGTGCAGCTTGGCTTTGCTCCTTGTGGAAGAGCCACAACGTTTGGAAGGAGCTACCTCGGGCCCATCTCAAGTGTGGGTGTTGTTCAGGGGGTCCCTCTTGTTTGTCCCAAGTCACTGAGCACCAGAGAAGGTTTCAGTGAACTCTGGTAAGAGGGAAGAGGTGAGGAGAGGCAGGAGTGCAGGTTGGATGTGATGCTTCTTCTTTGGGAAAAGGTAACAACATGGGAGAGATAAAGTGGATAGTGCAGCTGTGCCTTCAGCCTCATTGCTGAGGTGTCATACATCCACTGCCACCAAAGGGTTTATTTTTATTCTTCTGGGTTGCTAATTCAGTGCAAAAAGGTCATTTTTGTATCAACAGCTTTTTGGTACTTCTAAGTGAATTGACCATTTTTCAGCCCCTGCTCTGTGCCTGGGCTCTGTCACTCACCTGACTCACTCCTCTTCCTCCCAGGGTGCCATGGGGACCCTTGATCCCTGTCACAGCAAATATCTAATTCTGCATTTCACATACAGGCTGGTTTTCTGCCCCTTCAGTAAGGTGGGAGCTGATCTGGAAAGGTAACCAAGCTCTCTTGGCCAGGCTGGACTGGCAGGAGCAAAGCAGGAGAGAAGTGAAGCCAAGGGAGTGTAGAGACACTGTCAGTTCCCTCTCCCACAATCTCTTCCCAGCAGCAGCTCTGCTCACTTTGAAGCACAACTTTACTTTTTTGTGTCCCCCTCCCACTCAGCTGGATGTCACCTGTCTCATCCTCCTCCTGAGGTGCAGTTGGCTCTGCCTGGCCAGTGTGTACCTGAGCCCTGTGCAGCAGCCTGGGGGCAGGAGGATGCTCAAGCCCTGCTTCATCCCTTGTGCCCTTGCAGAGGCTGAACTCATCTCATTTATTCCCTTTTCTTGGTCCCTGCCTGGGTGGAGGTGGAAGCTCAGTGTGAGCAGAGCAGTGCTGGGCCATGCCCAGGTGTGGTGGTGGCACATTCCGGGTGCTCTGCCCTCATGGTTCCCCAGGGAGCCTGCACAGCCTGGGCTCCAGGCACGGCCCCACAGCCATGGGGTGCCTTTTCCTGTGGGCTCTGTGGGAATGCCCTGTTCGCATCCAGGTGCTGAAGCCTACAAACCCTCGCTGGGCAGCAGGGAGGGCCCCAGCCAGGAGAACAGCATGGAGTACATGGAGGTGTCCCTGGATTCCCTGGACCTCCGGGTGAAGGGGATCCTCTCCTCGCCAGCGGGAGGTGAGTGCTGAGGCTGGGGTTGGGTTTAGGTTTGGGGTTGGAGCTGGAGTTGGGGATGGCTTTGAGAGGGGCTTGGTTTGGGGTCGTGGTTGGGTCTGGGGTTGGGATTGGAGCTGGGTTTGGGGTCAGGGCTCGGTTTGGGGTCTGGTTTGAATTTGAATGTGGGGCCAGTTTGGGGTTGGGACTATGTTTGGAGGTCAGGTTTGGGGTCAAAGTTGTGTTTGGGGTCGGGTTTGGATTTGGGGTCAGGTTTGGGGCCTGGTTTGGATTTAGGGTCAGGTTTGGGGTCGGGTTTGGATTTAGGGTCAGGTTTGGGGTCGGGTTTGGATTTGGGGTCATCTTTAGGGTCGGGTTTAGATTTAGGGTCAGGTTTGGGGTCAGGTTTGGGGTCCCTTTGTTCGGCGGGTGGCACCGTA
The DNA here is from genome assembly GCA_003676055.1 of Chloebia gouldiae. NCBI lineage: Eukaryota > Metazoa > Chordata > Aves > Passeriformes > Passeridae > Chloebia > Chloebia gouldiae. Next base: position 7,021,959 of record QUSF01000027.1, on the reverse strand, counting down.
TGGGGCCCCGGCTGCCCCCTGGCGGCCACAGAGCGCGCAGAGCAACGGGAATGGGGCGGGGTTGGGATGGGATGGGGTTAGGGATCGGGATCGGGGATGGGATGGGGTTAGGGATCGGGATCGGGGATGGGATGGGGTTAGGGATCGGGAT
>QUSF01000027.1:6911039-7021798 GCA_003676055.1 Chloebia gouldiae | reverse complement strand
ATTGGGATGGGATGGGGTTAGGGATCGGGATTGGGGATGGGATGGGGGTTAGGGATTGGTATTAGGGATAGGGATGGGATGGGGGTTAGGGATTGGGATTGGGATGAGGGAGAAGATAGAGCTGGACTGGGGATAAGTGTTGGGATAGGGATGAGGATGGGTCTGGTTTGGGGATGAGGATTAGGGATGGGATGGGCTCAGATAGGAATGCTGCTGGGAATGAGGACGTGGGAATGGGGCTGGGATGGGAATGAGTGTAGAGATGGGGCTGGGATAGAAATGGGGATGGGTTTGGAATGGGGGTGAGGCTGGGGATGTGGGTGAGGATAGGGAGGGTGCTGGGGTGGAATGAGGTTGTAGATGGGATCCCAGTTCCGGTGAGGCACGTTAGCTCAGGAGTACTCTCACCAAGGGTCCAAGGTAGTGTCCCAGCCCTCCTGTCCCACTCAGCAGCTCCCCTCCATTCCCTGAAATAAGCTGATTCAGCATTGCCCCAGAACTGCAGCCTCTGCCCCCTCAGGAATGGCTCGTTCAGCCCTGGGAAGAGGAGGGGCTGGTGCTGGGCCCTGGGTGCTGAGCCCCAGCTGCTGCTCCCAGTGCTGAACTCTCCTCAGATCCAGCATCCCCTGGCTGCATCCGCCCGTCTGCCCCACTGCTCCCTCAAAGCTTGTCTGGCTCCTTTGATAGAGACACATCAAAGAGAGGGTGGGAGCCTTCCCCAGCAAGGGAGGGTCAGGAGGGATGAGGGATGCTTTCACCAGAGCCTCTGGATGTCAAACAGATTAGGGAAGTGACAGTTCGGAAGGCGAGGAGTGAGCTTTGTGATTTGTGCTCCCAGAGAAAACTCTTAAACCTTTAAGATCTTGACAGGATTTTACATGAAAACAGTGAGGACTTTCCCTGGCCTTGTATGTCTTGAAATATCCCTTTGCTAGGTTTGGGCTTGTAACTTGTTGGCTCAAGGAATTCCTGATGGGATGAAAGGGGCTTGTGCTCGGCTGGCAGGGTCAGAGCCACGGGCAGGGTGCTCTGGGGGAAGGCTGCCATTGCCAGGGCAGCTGAAGAGGAATCTCCCTCAGGGATGAAGTTAAATCTGCAAAACCTCCCAGCAAGAGAAATCTCCATTCCCATTCAAAAGCCTGAAAAATAGCAGCAAGCTTCCTTCTCAGTGTGAGTCAATCCCAGAGCAGTGGGCAGGGAAAGCTTGGGATAAAAGCTTCAGGGTGAGCCAGCCCCAAGGCCAGAGGATTCTGTGTTGCAAACATTGCAGAGATGGTTTGGTGCAGGCCTGGAAGAGGAGGGTAGGACTGGAATCAACCCTCTTGTCACTAAGCCAGTGTTTGGCAATCATGGGTAATCCAGTGGTTGATTTCAATCCAGAGGAATCACAGGAATATTCCCACAGTGACTCCCCTCGAAAGCCCTCATCCACCTTTCCATAGGTTTGTAAATGCACAACATCTGAGAGATGAGGAAAAGGCAAGAACATTGGAGCATCTTGCTGCTTTCTTTTCCCTGGTTTGTTCTCTTTCCAAAATAAATAATTTGTGCTTGGCTGACACCAAACAGTCCCAGGAATTTTGTTTTCCCATCTGTGTAATAAGCCTTTGCAAATAGGAGTTTGTGCTTTCCTGATCATCTCTATTTATCACTCCACTGCCTATTCAAATTTCTAGCTCTGGGTGGTTTCCTGCAAATTTCCTGGTGCCCAGAGCCCAGTGTTGTGGGGAGGGGAGAGAGGCTGATAAAAACCTGCACCTCATTGCTTTGCCTTTTTGAGGTTTTCTCAGAATAAACTGATCTTAACTTATCACTCTTGATCTCATTACAGTCAGCTGAGTGTGGCTGGACTTGGAAAAGTGTTGGAGGCTTTTGCAAATTCCAGCTGGTGTAAAAGGGTCTCTTTTACAGGGTGGTGTTAAAGCCTGGAGAGCATTTCAGGACATGGAATGGGAAGATGCCACAGGACATGGCTAGTGTTGGTGGACTGAATCCTTTCTCCTGGAAGAGAAGTGGAGTTAATTCACTGTTTTTGTGCCCCAGGTCTCTCCAATGGCCCTGAAGCAATGGAAGTGGATGGTCTGCAGGAAGTGCCCCTGTGTAGCTGTCGAATGGAAACCCCCAAAAGCAGAGAGATCACCACGTTAGCCAACAACCAGTGCATGGCCACGGAGAGCGTGGATAACGAGGTAGGAGCCTGTCCTTTAGCTCCCCACAGCCTTTCCTGCTGAGGACAAGGCCACAAAGAGTGAAAAGCTGTGCCAGGAGCACGTGTGGGGTCACGCAGGGGCTCTGGGCCTGCTAAACTGGGACCCACTGGTGTGAAGAATGGCAGGGCCCGTGTCCCCCTCGCTCAGCTGAGGGCTCCAGCACTCTGTGCCTGTCCCAGCACTGGGTGAGGCCACTGGCAAGGGAGCAGCTGCTGTGTCTGCTCTGGGAGAGGCTCTGGGTGGCTCTCTTGGGCTGGTCCTGGCCTGTGTGGCTGGATCTGGTTAATGTAACATTCACACTTCAGGCCCAATGGGCTCAACTACAGGAACCTGCATCAGAGAGGGAGAATCCAGTCAAGGATTGGAGCTGGTTTGCCTTGACTGCAAAGGAACTGCTGCAAACCTTTCTGTGGCCAGGTGTTGAGTTCAGGAGCTTGGCATGGCCTCTGCTGCCCCAGCCTTTCTCTCTCCTCCTCTTTCTGTCCCAAAGCTTCCATGTCCTGGCAACTGTGCAGCCCCAGTCTGACTGCCTGGCAGGGATTGCACTCGATGCCTTTGGGTCACAGCTAGGCTGCTTGGGCTCTGCTGGTTCCAGAAGTGTGGAAGGAAGTGGCAGAAGTGAATCCATTCCGAAATCTGGAAAGTGAGAACTGTAGGACAGGAATGCTCTTGATGGATTCTCCTTTTACTGGGAGGCACTTGGGTTTCTTTTCAGCTTCAGCCTCACTACAGCACTCTCACACTCACCAGTGGTAGAACAAGGAATGAGAATATCCCTAGTTCTCCTCTAGGATCCCAGGAGAAGTGTGGATGGAGGGACAAAGGGATAATCAGGTTTGTAGACCAGCTCTGCTTCTCTTAGTATGTGCTGGTACCTCTAGAGAGAGGAATTTCCAAAGAATGGCAAAATTGATACATTAAAGAGAAAATGTCATGGGAAACTCATCATAGAGAGGAGGGACCCCAGGGTTTCTAAACAAACACAAGGTGTGTGAAAGAATTCCTGCTCCTGGCTATGGTGAGTTGACAGTTCTGTCCCTGAATAAATCACAGGGAGGAACAGCAAAGACCATGCTTTATGTTGGATTGTTTTTGATAATGGGATAAGTGACTCAGAGATGTTAGAGGAATATTATATGTGAATAGTGGCTTCTCCAGACTGTCATATCCTTGGAGAGTGTTATAAATAGCTATGAGCACCCCGCTGCACTCTCTAATGGTTGGAAAATAGCAATTAATCATGTTCAACTTGTTTTAGAGTTTCTAACAAATAATGAAAGTGTGGCATAGCAGTGCAGGGTCTTCCTCACATGGGTAATGCAGCTTTTCACATGTCAATGGAATTTCCTCACCTCAGTAAAATTCCTCCTCAGGAAAAGATCAGTGGTCCCCTTGTGCCACCACTGCAGTCCCTGGGCTCGGGGTGGTGACAGGGATCAGTCTGGCCAAGGTGTCTCAACCACAGAAGTCTTTGCAGCTGGAATTTGGGAAAGCTGAACTGGAGATGCTGGGGTAGATGATGAGCCTAGGTTAAAATGCATTCTCTTTTCTCAAAGGGGTGTTGCGTCTGCAGGAGTGGAATTAAAAAAAAATAGAAAGTTTAGTTTTGTTGAGAAAAAGCAGCAAACCCTTGGCTGGAGCAGAGGGACAGTCTGTGATACTGAGTCCCTGACTAACTGTCATGAGCACAATGAATTCTCCACCTTTCCTCCAAGGCACCCTTCCTTGGAGCAGCCTTTCACCTCGATATTCCCAGTTTATAAATCTCCTTTGCCAGGTATTTGGGGAAAGCAAGATTATTATCAAGGGGAGCTTGAAAAAGACACGGAGAGTGTCATGTTGTGCTGGCAGGTGACAGCTGGGCTGGGACAGTGGTGGCTGTAGGAGATGCTGCTCCCTCTTGGTGCAGCAGAGCAAGGAACACTGGCTGGGGACAGGGAGCCCCAGTTCTGGAACCTGCTGCCAGTAAAAGGACAAGGTGGAGCACGAGAAATCATGGAATGATAGGAGAAGGGGGATGGCTTCAAGCTGAAGGAGGACAGGTGAAGATTGGGAAGAAATTTTTCCCTGTGAGGGTGGGCAGGCCCTGGCACAGGGTGCCCAGAGCAGCTGTGGCTCCCCTGGATCCCTGGCAGTGCCCAAGGCCAGGCTGGGCAGGGCTGGGAGCAGCCTGGGACAGTGGGAGGTGTCCCTGCCCATGGCAGGGGTGGAAGTGGATGAGCTTTAAGGTCCCTTCCAACCCAAACTGTTCCATGATTCTGTGATCCTCTGATTTTTAAGCCCAGAGCTGTAGATTGGTGAAATCCTTTGGAAACCTGCTCCAAACATGATTTTAGCTGAGCTCTCATGAAAGCCTGGCTCTTCATCCCTGTGGTCTGGGCAGGGGCCAGTGCTGGAACCAGTACAGACGATAACTTCACTGGCAATGAGGAGCAATTATGTTCCCCTTTATCTTCCTGTGACTGGGAGTTTTGAGCAGTAACAAGATTTAGTGTGTATGGTCTCCTTCTCTTGGTCACTGACACCCGCTCTTCCTGGCAAGAGGAGAGTGTGTGTTGTGTGAGTCAGGCCCCTGGGACTGCCCCTTCTGCTGCTTGGCTGTTGCCTATTTCCAGTTATGATCTTGTTGTTGTTGTTGTTGCAAGGAACAAATGACTCGGGGTGCACATGCATGTTAGTTAGTAAATGATGCATTCCTTCCTGAGAGCAGCTTTCACAGCTTCCTGCTGCACTGCTAATGCTCTCTGGCACACAGCTGAATTCCTGTGAAAAAGCCAGGGCTCCTCGAGGCAGTGTGCAAAATCTTCCTCTGCACAAGCACAGGGAGTGTTGTGGTCTGCAGTAATTTCATTTCCTTTAATTTCTCCTGTTCCAGCTGGGCCGATGCACAAACAGTGTGGTTAAGTATGAACTGATGCGCCCGTCTAACAAAGTCCAGCTTTTGGTGCTGTGTGAGGACCATAGAGGGAGGATGGTGAAACACCAGTGTTGCCCTGGCTGTGGATACTTTTGCACTGCAGTAAGTTCGTGCTCTCAATCTAGGGAAGGGGGTACCTGTTGCAACAGCTGGAAGCTGAAGGTGGAGATGGTCCCTAAAGGGGTGTCCTGACTTCCTGGCATCAGCCCCACCTCGTTCCACAGCACATCAGGAGGTGTTTTCAATAGGAATGTGTCTGAGGGCAGCTGAAATCATCACCTTTATCTTCCTGGAGACCCTCAAGGGGTGTTACCAATGGGATTTCACATGCTGGAAGTCTTGACTTTGGAATTTCTTTGGAACAAGGGTTTGTTGTTTTTCTTGGTGTACAGATCAATCACATCCAAAAAATGTCTTAGCTTGGTTTGTAGGGGAACTTGTGCCCCCACCTCTGTGTTCCCTCAGGATGGGGAACCTGAGTGATGGCACTGGACCAAGGCAGTGTTGGAGATCTCAGTTAGGTTAGATATTAGGAAGATTAAATATTAGGAAGGAATTCTCCCATCTGAGAGTGATGAGGCCCTGGCACAGGTGCCCAGAGCAGCTGTGTCTGTCCCTGGATCCCTGGCAGTGTCCAGGGTCAGGTTGGTCAGGGCTTGGAGCAGCCTGGGACAGTGGGAGGTGTCCCTGCCCATGGCAGGGGGGTGGAACCAGATGAGATTTAAGGTCCTTTCCAACACAAATCACTCTGTGATCTCCTGCTGCTTCTTCCACCTGTGCCACTGAGGCTTTTAAGGGACTCGGTGCAGTCCTTGAGTGGTCAGTGCCCTGCTTTCCCTGTGGATAAAGCTGAAGGGCACCAACTGAGGCCTCATGGAGTGATGGTGAGGCTTAATTGTGTGATGCTGGTATTTTTCAAGATGATTCAAGGAAAGATGCTGCAGTTGTCTCAAGCATTATTGTAGTAAGTGGAGCCATCCTGGGTTTTCTTGCTGAGTCAAAGATCATTTAGAAGAGAAAATCCTCAAAACCCTTCAAGGCATTTGCAAAGCTGAAATAGAGTTAATTAGATTGCTTGGGAAGACTGGATTCAGCAGAAGAGGGGGTTTGGCTGGCCTTTCCTTGCACTCTCTTCCATCTCTCAGTGCTGTGTGCTGATGCACAGAGGTGAACCTGGAGTGTCTGTCTGTGCCACCATCACCAACCCAGAGCACAGCAGGGCTTCAGGCAGCACTGACACCACAGGCAGGGAGTTCTGGGCTCCTGCACAGCAGTTGCAGGGACTTTGCTAGAAAGGGAAAATCATTTTAAGAAGAATTGCCCAGTTTTTTGCATGAGCAGCGAGCTTGTTTGGGTTAATTAGGCTGGTCCAGGCAGAAGAGTCACATAATTTGGGTTACAGTGGGGTCAATGACAGATTCATGCAGTTCTTGAATGGTTTGTGTAAGCTGTGTTTCAGGTAGCTTTAATGCTGGCTCAGCACAGGTCTGAAGGTTTCTTTTCCAGTTTTGGGGGCGTCCTTACAGTGCACTGGCACTTCTAGAGACACAAGCGAGAACTTCAAGCGTTAGAGGGAAGAGCTGGAAATCGGGACTTCTTTGTTCTGTTTCCCAAGCACAATTCCAAATCTTGCTTTGCAGTCCTTAACCAAGTGAGTTTTTCCCCCTTTACCTTGGTTTTGTTCTCTTCTAAAGAAGTGGCAGTGCTTGCTTTACTGTACTGGACGCAGCAGGGCCGAGAGAGGTGGTGAGAGGAGTGGCATGGAGCATGTGAAGGGGCGAGGCACGGGCCGAGCAGGGGCTGAATTCCTTCTCTGTGGTTTTTTAAGGGCACTTTCATGGAGTGTCAGCCTGAGAGCAGCATCTCCCACCGCTTCCACAAGAGCTGTGCCTCGCAGGTGAACGACACCAGCTACTGCCCTCACTGCGGGGAGGAGGCCTCCAAGGCCAAGGAGGTGACAATAGCCAAGGCTGACACCACCTCCACGGTGTCCCTGAGCTACGAGCAGCAGAAACCCGCGGCTGTGGAGGGCAGGGCCGACACCACGACGGGGAGGTGAGCTCGGGAGCACGGGGGGATCTCAGACCTCCTGCCTGACCAGGATTTGGTTTGAATTGAGCTCAACTTTGAGGAATGGTTGGGCTCCTCCCCATGAGCTGGGTGCTGCCTGGGCTGGCTCAGCTGCAGGAATCTGCAGGGTTGTTTTGGGTCACTCGCTGCCCCAGAGCTGAGGCAGAGGCTCTGGAGGTTGGGGGGTTCAGGAGTTAAACCATTCCTTCCTCTTATTGTTAGGAATAGAATAATAGTGGAATTAGTTGATATTGTCAGGTTTGCTAAGTGACAGCCATTCCCATCTGCAGCTCCTGACTCGCACCCATGAGAGGAGGAAAACACAAATCAATCCAGCCCTGTGTTGAACTCTGCTCTGACTTCCATCCCATATGGCCTTGTGTAGGTGGCTTTAAGACTTGCCCCATGTGCCTTGGTCTCCTGTAGCATGGAGTACATCAAGATGTAGTCAGAGGGCAGTGCAATTCCTTACTGGGCAAGTTCTTACCAAAAAAGCTGTAAAATTTATTGCTTTGGGTTTTGATTTCAGTTACACTTATCTGTGTTTAAAATGCATTTGCTTTTCTTTTTTGGCATAAGACAAACACTGTTGTGTATTTTTAATGGTTGTGCTTTGGCTGTCTCTCATTTTTCCTCTTCAGTGGCACTGGGACGAGGTTGTCAGAGGAAGAGAAGCCAGAAAGTTCAGCTGCTGAAGGGTTTGACATCCCTGGGTCTTCAGTTTTTCCAAAGCCTACTACTAGCTTGACCCAGGGACCAGTGAAAGAAACCTTGGAAAGTGCCCTGATTGCCCTGGACTCTGAAAAGTAAGCCAAAGACCATTGGGTCACTCCAGTTCCCGGCAAAGTTGCTTAGCCTAGAGAAAAGGAGATTTAGCTTTTCTGGATTTTGGTCCAACTCTGAGCTTTTTTTCTTCACTTCACTCATTAGTCATCCCCAACAGATTTGGGAGAACTGTAACAGCTCTAAATGTCTTATTGATTTCTCTGGAGGATTTAGTTTTCCACTGATTCTTCAGCTGCAGCTGTAACTTCTGGGCTCCTATTCACAGTAATGAGACCCAGAATCTGTTGCTGAGCAGCACTGAAGAGATCCAGCCCTTGCTGGAACAGGACTGCCTGGGGCTGGAGCTGAAAGTTCTAAAGCCTCCTTCTGGAAATTTGTTTTTCTGGAGCTGTACTCTGAAGCTGTATCAGAGAATCACAGAAAGTTTGGGTTGGAAGGGTCCTTGAAGCTCATCCACTTCCACCCCTGCCATGGGCAGGGACACCTCCCACTGTCCCAGGTGCTCCCAGCCCTGCCCAGCCTGGCCTTGGGCACTGCCAGGGATCCAGGGGCAGCCACAGCTGCTCTGGGCACCCTGTGCCAGGGCCTGCCCACCCTCCCACGGAGAGATTTCTTTCATATATTTAATCCTAAATTTCCTGGCTTCCAGTTTGAAGCCATTCTCTGTGTCCTGTCCTTCCATCCCTTGTCCCCAGTCCCTCTCCAGCTTTGTTGGAGCCTCTTTAGGCCCTGGAAAGGGCTCTGAGCTCTCCCTGAAGCCTTCCTTCCTCTGGGTGAGCGCCCCCAGCTCTCCCAGCCTGGCTCCAGAGCAGAGGGGCTCCAGCCCTTGGAGCATCTCTGTGGCCTCTCTGGATTCACTCCAGAGCTCCACGTCCTCCCCGTGTTGGTGATCCCAGATTTGGAGGCAGCTCTGCAGGTGGGGTCTCACCTGGGCAGAGGGGCAGAGCTCCCCCAGCCCTGCTGCCCACGCTGGGGGATGAGCCCAGAACTTTGCCAGGCCCAGGGGTGGCAGTGAGGGGTGACATTCCCGTTCTTCCCTGGGCATTAATTCCCTCTCTCCCTGCTCCTGCAGGCCCAAGAAGCTGCGGTTCCACCCGAAGCAGCTGTACTTCTCTGCCAGGCAAGGGGAGCTGCAGAAGGTGCTGCTGATGTTGGGTAGGTGCCTCCTGCCCAGGCCTCCTGTCTGGCAGCACTCCCAGCTCCTGCCAGGCAGTGCCAGCGGCCACTTCCCAGCATGGCACCACGTCATCTTCCCAGTGCCCCTGGGGAGGGACTCGGAGCAGAGGCTCCTGTGGGTGATGTGTCATTGGGAAGGCTTCATCTCTCTGGGGAATGTGCACTGCTCCCCACTTGTGTCTGTATCTCAGTGTGGTTCCTCCAGACCAGCTGCTTGTGTCCCCACAATGATCTCCATGTGGTTTTCCCCATCCCTTCTCCATGCCTGGGGTACATGTTTGCATCCAGTAGAGAGGGAATAGATTTAATGGGTTTCAGTTTAAACCAAGAACCATCAGCAAGAAAGCAGAAGGGAAGAGCCTTCAACCATGGGGTTTGTTTTGGGGTACAGAGGTGCCTATCACTAGGTACCTTTGTGCTGCTGAATTTGTTTTTAGCATCCAATATTCCCCAGGAATTTCCCCCTCTAAAGGACACAATGTTTCCTCAGGATGCTTCCTTTCCACTCCAGTACTTTGCTGTACATTTTTGGATGCTCTCTGTTCTTGCCCTTTATTAGTTCCTTCTTTTTTTTTTTTTTTTTGTCTAGCAAGTGTTTGCTCCATTGTTCCTGTTTTCAATAGCACAAAAATGTTATTCATTGATATTTAACTACAGCCTCATCATACACAACATGTTATCATGCCCAGACATCTTTGTCTGGCTGTCAGCATCATCTGTCAGTCTCTGCACAGCTGTGAGAATCTCTGGCCAGATCCTGAGCCTTTGTGGAGAAATTCCATCCATGTTGCAGCTCTGTATTTGCAGGGGTGCAAAAAGGATCACTAATTTTAATTTCAGTCAATAGTGGTGAGACAGAGTCCAGGTGGTACAAACTCTTTGTTGCTCCCAGTTGCTGGGTTGCTTTAAACCAAGCAGCAATTTTTCTCTTTTTATCCTCGTGTGGTGTTTGTTGTTTTTGAGATGAGTTGTGAAGCTGAGGGATGTGGCCTTTGGAGAGATAGTAATGCCTTAAAAAGGTATTGAATTTCATGGTGTTTCTAAGCTCTGGGTTTGAGGGCTGTTGCATACTGAATGTGCAGGGGACTGCCCTGAGAGCTTTCTGGTGAAATGTGCAGTGAAACATGAGCAGGCTGAGGATAGGCTGGGAACCCATCCTTTAAAAGCCTTTAGCTGAGACATGATTCTTCTGTTACACTTCAGTCTCTGAACTGTGCTTGAAAGTGTCTCTGCTCTGTTTTGCAGTGGATGGAATTGACCCTAATTTTAAAATGGAGCATCAGAGTAAGAGAACCCCTCTCCATGCTGCTGCCGAGTCTGGCCACGTGGACATCTGCCACATGCTCATTCAGGTCTGTCTGCACTTCCAGCCCTCTCTAAAACCATTTTCTGTGGGCTTTGATCTGCCCCACATGGAAATCAGCAGTGGAAAATTCCTCCTGTAAAAAACCTCCTCAATCCCAGGGTTTGCTGAGGGAGGACTGGGGCAGAGTAATGGGAGGGCACAATTGGAATTGTCCTGCTGGGCTGTTCTCCAGGCAGGGAACAGGGGAAGATTTGGTGCAGGGCAGGTGGAGATCTGTGCCTAAGCACAGCCAGAGCTGGGCACTGCCAGATGTGCCAGTGCAGGCTGACTGAGCTGCCAGATGTGCCAGCACAGCCTGATGCACTGCCAGATGTGCTGCCAGGCTGCAGGAGATCTCCAAGCTCTTGATTTTGATCTCCAAGCCAGGTTGCTCTTGGTGATAAGGGCAGTGAGGCTCTGAAGCCTGGAAGTTGTCAGGCCCTGTCTTCCCTTCTGTCAAAACCTGAGGAGCTGCTGCAGGATTTTCCTCTGCAGTATAAATGTCTCACATGTGGAAAGGAGTGAAGGGAAGATGCAAGTTTGGTTTGTTGTCTGGGATTTGGATTCTAACTGAGGGAAGATGGTCAAAGCTGTAGGGATGTTGTTGAGCCTGCTCCAAAACAGTGTGAAGAAGAAAAATAAGCATTTAAAAAGTTCTAGCTTTTCTTATTTTGTACTGGTGTACCTGGTCTGGAGGTGTGTTTTGTTTACTCTGTGGGACTGGGAGACCTTAAAGGGCTGCTGAGAAGGCAGCAGTGACTGGCCCTTGGAAATGATCCTGCTGGGCTGGTGCATTTCAGCACCTGGAACTGGAGGCTTTCAGGTACTGTTTGAAGGCAGCAATGGACCTTCCTGGCTGCTCTCACTGAAATTACTGCATGTGAAGACAGTGGAATGAGGAAAAGGAGCAAAACTTGTGAGATATCACAAACAATTTAATTATCAGTAGGGTTGGTTTGTTTCCAAAGTGCTTCATCTTGTCTCTCCCTGAGGTCTGGCTTCTGCAGCAGCCCAGTGTTAGGCTGGGAATGGCCCCAGCTTGTTCCACTTGAAATGCCTCCTCTGTCCTGGTTCAAATAGCTCTGGCTGGGGGAAAGAGTCACACCAAAGGAATTCAGTGGGAGGCACCTGAAAACAGCTCCTTGTGCCAGGTGAATCTGAGTCAGCTGCTGTGAACAGGTGTGAGCCTCACACACACCCCCCTACCAAGAGCTGTGTGTCTGAGACCTTTTGGGTGTAACTTTTGGGTGCTTCCTGAGCTCAGCCCAAACCTGACATAGCCATGGTTTGGAAAGGAGTGAGGTGTTGGTTGGAGGCACTCTGGCTTGAACTGAACAGATGCTCAGAGACCTCTGTGGAAGTGGTGCCACTGACTTCCACAGGAATATTTAGCCAATCCCCAGGATGTTTTTTACAGCTCCTGCCTCTGTTGCCATCAGCAAGTTGTTCCTACTGCTTGTGACATTGAGAAGAGCTGGTTGTTGTAGGCTAAATGATAGACCAGGGAAAACAAAGCTGCTGGAAAAAGGAGGAGGCTGACTTTTCCAAATTGTTACACAAACAATATCTAGAAAGAAGGAGTACAAAATCTGGTAATAACAGGTGTTATTTAATACCAGCTGTTGGCTTCCTTACAGTTCCTTCCTGGCTGGGGAAGGCAGGAGAGGGGGCAGGCAGTGTGTGCTGTTTCCAGAGCAGGTGGACTTACACTGCCTTCTTTCCTCATTCTGTTTCTTCTTTTTTCTTCTTTTTTTTTCCCCCTGCTTAATATGGCTAAATTTCAGGAGAAGATCTTGGTGTTAAATCTCTACTCCCACATCCTTCCTCTGCTAACTGTCCTTGTCCTTGCCCTGGCCTCCCAACAGGCTGGTGCTAACATTGACACCTGCTCTGAGGACCAGAGGACCCCGCTGATGGAAGCAGCAGAAAACAACCACCTGGATACTGTGAAATACCTGATCAAGGCTGGAGCACTAGTAGATCCCAAGGTAGCAGTTTCTTCCTTCCCTTTTTCTCCTGAGGAAGCCTCTGTCCAACATTTCTTCCTTGAAGTTTTGGGTGGAAGTGCCCAGGCTGAGTAGAAATGAACTGGTTTGTCTTGGAGTAAAGGCTGGAGTTGTCATAATCTCATTTTTCTGCTGGCCATGGGCTGTTTGGGGCAAGTGTTGCCACTTGTCCCTCTGGTTTGTGGCACCAAATGTCATGGGGATTTCATTTCATAGATCTTAGTGTCACAAATCCACCGCAGTGGAGCTGATTTCAGAGTTCCCTTCTCTGTAGACTCTAATAATGAGAGTTTTGGGGTGATGTTTTAAAATAGGCTGGTAATTAGGTGTTTGCCAAGCCAGGAAAAATGACAGAGGAAGCTTTCCTTTCCAAAGGACTGATGTGTGAATTCTTGCAGTCATGCTGCAGTGGCAAAATTGAACCCCATCTTTAAACTCTACCCCTTAATTTAAACCAAAACAATAAAATGCAGCTGTCTCTTTGCCTTTAGCATGCTCTGGTTGCTTTGCAATCTTGGAAAATGCACAGACCATTTATTAGTCCCATAAATCAGATGCTGTTTGGAGCACAGGAAGCCTCTCCATTCAAACTTACTGTCACAACCTGCTGCTCCTGGCTGGGTTTGGGAAGGAACTGGCAGCATTGCACAAGGTATCAGGTGCTGCCCAATCCAGGCCCCAAGTGGATCCCTGGGAGGCTGGTTCTGAGCTGGGAAGGGGAAAGGACAGGACAGGAACGTGTGGCTTCATGCTGGCCACTCTCCCAGGTACCTTGGAGCAGCCCAGACATCTCTCACCTGATTTATTCCTGTGGAAGAGAAAAGAGGGGAGTTTGTGTTTCTGAAGGTCGAGGGAAGGCGATAAATTCTGAGCTTGCAAAAGCAAATTAGAAGCCTCAGATCACATCTGAGGTCTAGGTTAGTTTGTGATGTTAATTAGTTTCTTGCACCAGCTCAGGCCTCTGTTTGAAAGCAGCAGCATTGGTTTGGAAGCAGCTCCAGCCCTTAGCTGGGGCAGGTGTGTGCAGAGCCCTGGGACTGCAGGGCAGGGAGCTGGGTGGAGGCTCCCCAGCCCCAGGGTGAAGCTGTTGGTCCTGTTACCAGCATGGAAAAACCCCACTCAAAACCTGAAGAAACTTTCCAATAAAATCTGCCTGTTCTCCCAGGGCTGAGGAGCTGCACTTGGTTCTTGCCCATCCAAGGGGAAGGCTGTGGAATTATTCAGCTGGAGCAGGCACATATGGGGGTGTAGAAACTCTTTCTGTGTCTCCAGGAGCCCTCATGTGCAATCCCTGACCTGAGATGTCCCCTCCTTGCTCAGAGAGTTGCTCTCTCACCCTGCAACACATCAGCTCCATCCCAAAGCTCTCACCTCCAGCGTTGCTCCCAGGGATTTAGCTGGAAGGAGTCATTTCATTTTCAGTCTTTCATTTCCTCCTCCTGATTTCCTGCTCTCTGGGCCTTGCTCTATGCTAAGCTCTTGGGATATAAATGCCTGATAAAAGTCAGGCTGCTGCCAGAGAGATCTTTGGTGTGAGGGTGGGAGCATCTCCTCTCCATCATGACTCACAGCCTGCCCATCTCTTCCAGGCCTTGCATTCCCAGCTCCCAGAGGCATTTTTCCTTTCAACCTGTGGAGTTGTTTTTTATCTCCTGTCTGTGCAGATGGCTGTGGGCAGGCTGGGGACCTGCTCTCTGGAGAGAGACACCACAGCCCAGGACCTGCTGCCAGGTGCTGGGATAAGGCCTTGGGCTAACACAACCCAGCAAAAAACCTGGAGAAATGGAGCATTTCAACTTGAGACAAAGCATTTTTTCTGATGTAAAGTGCAAACTTTGCCTATGTAAGGGATTTTTGCTTCCCTTGGGGTCTCCAGCAAATGGAGAGAAGTGGGAAAGGGGCCGTTGGAGAAGGGGGCATCACTGCCAAGGTGTGGGGCTGGTACCTTCCCCAGGCTTTGCAAAGCCCTTTCCTTCTCTGCAGGGTGACACCTCTTTGGTGTAAAGCTCCCAAGCTCTGCTTAGTGCTGGCTCTGGCTCCTGCTCTCTGTCCTCCTGGCAGTGGGGTGGAGACTTTTGGAGTTCTCTGCTCCATCTGGGAACTTCTCTGCAGTTCCTGAGCATCCCTGAGGGTTTGTTCTGTGCTTGTGTGCAGGATGCTGAGGGCTCCACGTGTCTGCACTTGGCAGCCAAGAAGGGGCACTACGACGTGGTGCAGTACCTGCTCTCCAACGGGAAGATGGATGTCAACTGCCAGGTGAGGCCTTCCCTGGGGCAGGAGCTGCTTGCCCAGGTCAGGGACTCCCTCAGCACTGTGCTGTCTGCCCAGTGCTCTCTCAGGTACAGTCCTGCTGCTGGGGGACACCTCCAAATCACCACAGGGTGGCAATTCCGTGCCCCTCCTGTCTGCCAGGGAGGGTGATCCCTCACTGACCTCAGGGAAACTCCCCTTGATCTGCAGTTTCTCCTTGGCCTTGAATTTGCTGTGGAGCCTGTTGCTTCAGGGTGTCTGAGCTTTTCCTGCTGGGGGGATCACAGACAACGGTGTGGGATGGGCTGAGCCTGGCACTTACCACTGTGGGGTTTTCCCATGGCTGTGGGGTGAGACAGAGCTGCACCTGGGGCAAGGGCAGGTCCCCAGCCTTCTCAGGGGGTTTCTGTAAGATCTCTTACACACCCTGGGTGTTCCTTGTGCCTTTTGGACAGTCAGTGTACTTGAACAAGCTGGAGATGCAGTGCCAGCCTGTGAGCTGGAATAAACTGCAGGCTCAGCTGTGCTGCTCCCAGCCACGCTGGGCTCTGCAGCAGTGCAGGCGGAAGGGGAAGGAGCAGACAGACAGACAGACAGACAGGGGAGGGCAGGGCTGGGTGGGGGCAGCAGGAGGCTGTGTGTGCTGTGTGTGACCCGCTGTCCCTCCCAGGATGACGGTGGCTGGACGCCGATGATCTGGGCCACGGAGTACAAACACATCGAGCTGGTGAAGCTGCTGCTGGCCAAGGGCTCGGACATCAACATCCGTGACAACGTAAGGCTCCCCTGGAACCTCCTGCAGAAATTGCACTCTGTGCTTAAACCCCAGACGTGCCAGGTGACAGATTTTGGGCTCAGTTGTTGCCATGGTGTGAGTGAGAAGTGTCTGGTGAGAGGATTTTCCTGCATTCTGAGCAGAAGTTTGGCAGCTTGTGGGATGTGCTGTCCCTCCAGCTGCTCTGCCACAGCCTGTAAGGGTGCTGTGGGGAATCCTCAGGCTCGACTCAGCTCTGAGCCTCCCTGGTTCCCATCCCACTGTGCTGCCACTGGACACTGCACCAGGCAGATCCCCTTCAGCCCAGACTTACCAGCTCTGTGTTTGTCGAGGCCAGTGACTCTGGGTGTGGGTTAGGGGTTTCTGAAGGAATGAGCTCGTATTTGTGTTTCTGGATGGGCTGAGCACTCTGCCAGCAGCTATCAAAGCCTGGCTTTTCCTGGGCATCTCTAACACAAAGCTCTGATGTGTTCAGAGCGTGGCCAGGCTGGCAGCTCAGGCTGGAGCTGCCCTTCACCTCCCTAAATCCTGCTCCAGTGGGACAAACTCAGTGCTTGAGTCCCTGGGAGCTTCATGGGACTCCCAGCGCTGCTGTGGGGCTGTGCCAGGTGCTTTCCCAGGGATTTACTGGGAAATAGAGAAGATACAAAGAGATACTGTCTGCTTTTTTCCCAAACCTTCAGGGGAGTCATTGTATCAGCACTGCTCCTCTCTTTTCCTTATACTATGTTTCTCTTTTGTTTCGTGGAGTCTCTGAGGATTTTGAAGTGAGACCTCTCACCCCATTCCTGGAAGTGTCCTGGGCCAGGTTGGACAAGGTTTAGAGCGACCTGGGAATAGTGGAAGGTGTCCCTGTCCAAGGCAGGGCGTGGCACTGGATGAGCTTTGAGGTCTCTTCCAGACTAAATCAAAGCAAACCCCTCCGTGTTTCTGTGACTGTGTGGTCTAACCCCAGCCAGGCACCAAGCCCCTCACAGCCCCTTGCTCACTCCCCCACCAGTGGGGAAAGAATCAGAAGGGTAAAAGGTAGAAAAAGACTCGTGAGTTGAAATACAGTTTAGTGGAAAAGCCAAAGGCACACACACAAGCAGAATGAAACAGGGAATTCATTCCCTGCTTCCCATGGTTGGGCAGGTGTTCAGCACCTGCAGGAGAGCAGGGCCCCACACATGGAACAGTGTTGTGGGAAGACAAAAATCATCACTCCAAACATCCCCCTTCATCATTCTTTCCCCACTTTATATCCTGAACTGATGTCAGTTGGTCTGGAATATCCCTTTGCTCAGGGTCACCTGTCCTGCTGTGTCCTCCCAGCTTTCCATGTCCCCCAGTCTCCTCCCCAGTGAGGCAGAACAGGCTGGTCCATGAGGACCAGAACAGGCTCTCTGTCAGCCCTGCTTGGCAGTGACATCTCTGTGTCCCCACCCCTGTGTTCAGCACAGCCCCACACCAGCCACTGGAAGAAATATTAACTCTATCCCAGTCAAACACAGCACACTTAGATGGTTCCCAGTTCCCAGGCAGGTCTGGATCCAGTCCTGTTCCTAAAAACAAAAGTCAAGGTGAGAGGGGGCTTTTTGGGCTGTTACATCTGCTTGCTGACTGAACAAAACAGACTCTTTGATCTGTCACAGCTTCAAGATCACACATTAATGATGAACATCAAATCACCTCAGTCAACAATTGACTTGAAAGAAAACTGTGCTCTTAACAGCTGTGTGTGTGACATATCTATCCCAGACCTGCAGCTGGGGTGTCCTGGTGGATGTGGTTAAGGACAAATGTCACTCGTGCTGGGAAACATCCTGCTTTGAGAGAAATGCTTTGATTGTGCTGATGCTGCTTTTTAGGCAGGAGCAATGCAAAGCAGAGACCAGTGCAGGTGCCTGTGACCTGTGTGAGCTGCAGCATGTGGGTGCAACCCACAGGATGGATGTTTTCTGTAGATTGTATGGGGTTTTGCTAGATGATTTTATTGTAAAGGGAAGCAGGAGCTGGGTAGAAAAGTGTCTCCCTCTCCCTGATGTGTGGCCATAGCTCCCTATTTAAGGCAGGTCCTTAAGTTACATGGTAACAGCTCAAACACTCCAGCAGCAGCTTTGTTTTTGCTTTAAAAAGAAGGAAAAAAGGGAATAGCTGGGTGATCATTACTATCATTTCACTGTTGTCATCGACATCTTTAGAGCCTGTCATGGGGAAGGGATCGACGTGTGCTGCAAATTGCAGTGTAACAGAAAACAGGATCATCCCTTAAAATATCTCCATCAGAAAGATGAGTGTTCAGCTATTTCCAGTGCTGCTAGTGAGAGATGGGTACATACAGTATTTAAGAGATGCCTGGAGTCAGATTGATTGCTTACCCCATGGCTTCTGGTTCTCTTTTTGGCACCTTCACGTACCCTATGTGCTCTTTTTCTCCTTAATTTCATGCTGTGCTCTTTTTCTCCTTAATTTTGCAGCCCTGGGAGGCACAGTGGCTTTCCTGGCTGTTGGGGCTGGGGAAACTCAGCATCCAGCCTTTTCCAGCATGTTTGTTCATGTCTGTCACCTCTTTCCTGGATTGATCTAGATTGGTTTGTGGCTCAGAGACTGACAAGCTGTCTGTGTGTGTGTAGGGAAGGTGATGGATTGCCTTGTGTGCAGCCTCCCCCTCCTTGGTGTGCAGAGGTGGATGGAGTGAGAACTCCCTGATTGGCTGCTCTGAGGTTTCCCTGTCCACCCTGGCATTCCCAGCCAGCCAGAGCAGGGTGGGGATGGCAGCCACATGCTGAACGCTGCAGGTGCAGAGCTGAGGAAGGAACCCCCAAAGCCACGGGGTTTTAAACAATCTCCTCTCCGTTTTCTTTCCCTCCAGGAGGAAAACATTTGTTTGCACTGGGCTGCTTTTTCTGGCTGTGTTGACATAGCTGAGATCCTGCTGGCAGCAAAGTGTGACCTGCACGCCGTGAACATCCACGGGGACTCGCCCCTGCACATCGCGGCGCGAGAGAACCGCTACGAGTGTGTGGTGTAAGTGCACTGCCCACCCCTCCCTGCCCCCCTGGCTGCTGCCTGGCAGGCTCAGGAGAGCCTCTGAAGTGTCTTTGGTCTTTACACACAGCCCAGCATTGGGATGGAGGGCTTGTTTTTCTCCCAGGGGCTGGGGGTATGAAGTACCAGCTGCCGCCAGAGCTGCTCAGAAAATGTGGCATGTTTTGGAGTCTGAGGGGCTGTGCTCAGTCTGGGCTTCCCAGCAGGAAGGTGTCAGGATTCCTTGATTAAAGCTTTTTTTTCCCCACCATTAGCATGGTAACAAGATGCCCTGTTACCTTTGTTTTATTGCTTCATCCCTGCTCTGAATAAAGCCATCATGTTCTCACCAAAAGCTGGTGAGTATAAACAAGGGCCAAGTCCACCACCAGTTTTCTGTGGGGCTCTTCCATTTCCAGCCTGCTCTTCCCACTCCATATCTTTCCCTGCCAGAGAGAGTTTCAAGCCTGTCTGAAGTTAGGCTGGTACCAGCAAGGTACCTGAAGCAAGGCAAGGTTTGCCCAGAGCTCTCATGGGTGCCCAGAGCTTCTGTCAGAAGGATTCACTGAACCATGCTTAATAAAGAAAACTCAGGTGATTATTCACTACTACAGATTCTTCCTCGTCCCTTAAGGGCTAGCTGGAGGATGTGATTCAGCTTGTTTATCCCTTATCTAGTTTCTCCTGGGGAATCCTTATCCTTCCTTGCTGTTTTGCAGTCTCTTTCTTTCCCGTGGCTCGGATGTCACTTTAAAGAACAAGGAGGGTGAGACCCCGCTCCAGTGCTCCAGCCTTAACTCTCAGGTCTGGGTGGCTCTACAGATGAACAAGACTCTCAAAGAATCATCTTCTGAGAAGCCTGCCCAGATAGAGAAGGTGGTGAGCAGGTGAGACTAGGGCTGGCTTTGCTTGTGGGTCATGAAATGGAGCCCTTGCACAGGGCCTGGTTTAAGAAAGAACTGTGTACCTTCTTAAACTGGTGTGAAGGTCAGTGTGAACTTAGCAAGAACTAAGCCCATGCTGATTCAGTCCGTGGTTTGCAAATTCATCCTCCAAATGGAAATACTCACAAGCACAAAGAGCCATCTGTAAGGCAGGGTGGGAAAACATGAGCTCTGTTCTAGTCTGAATGGCTTTGAGTGCTCAGTGCTCCAAGGCAGTGATTCTGCCCCAGGATGGCATTTGAATGGCTCCTTGTCTGGGGGGCTTTCCTTCTGTGACAGTTCTTTCTCCATGACAGAGACATTGCCCGGGGTTACGAGAGGATCCCCATTCCCTGTGTCAATTCCGTGGACAGTGAGCCCTGTCCCAGCAATTACAAATACGTGTCACAGAACTGTGTCACCTCCCCGATGGACATTGACAGGAACATCACTCATTTACAGGTGAGGGATTGTCCTTTCTTCTGTTCTGGGCTCTGCAGTGCTCCTCAGAACAGATTTGGCATTCCAGATGGGAATGTTGAGTCCTGATATTGCCATCAAATTCCAGCTAAGGTTGAGTGCCTCACCTCCAGCTCTTGTTGTAGGAGATGAGATTTTGATTTTCTTCAGTTTTGAGGCTTAAGCTGAGCTCTGTGTTCAGCTGTAGCATTGGCCATCTGGTGCTGGCTGATGTTGCTCCCATTTATCCTTGTCCTCTCTTCTGAGGCTGCAGAGTCGGGATTTGTTGGGAGACCTTCCCCATGCTGCCTTCCCATGGACTGCAGCAGCCAGGCCGAGGTCTTGGCTGTGATCCTGCAGTCCTGGAAGGGCTGGGTGGGAAAGCAGAGATGGGGAGGGTCAGGGTGAGAGTGAGGCCACAGCTCTGAGGTGGCTGAAGTGACCTTCCCTGGGCCAGTCCCTGCTGTGCAGCAGCCTGGTGGCAGGGCTGTGCTGGCTTGGGGATGCTGGGGAAGCATCAGCTGGAGTGGGAAGCTGCAGGGGAAGGCTGAGACAGCACAGCTGCATCATCTCCCAGCTCTGGTCCCTGCTTGGAGCTTTCCTTGTCCTCACGTGTGGAGAACACCTCACAGGGCAGAGGGGAGGGTTACAACAGGGTTACAACACCCTCCCCTGAGCAGTGAGGCTGGCTCAGAATGAGATCCTTCGTGCAAGGCAGAGTCCTTTGGTGCTCATTGCACACAGGAATAAACAATGGAGTAGAACTGGCACTGACTGGTGAAGCTGGTGATCCCTCTGGCCCAGGAGCTGCAGCAGGAGGAGGAGATGTGGTTTCCTGACCCAGTCACCAGTTGCAATCTCAGTTGTGTGAGTGGTGTGGAATTAACCCTTTGCTTCTCTTGCAGTATTGTGTCTGTATAGACGACTGCTCCTCCAGTAACTGCATGTGCGGCCAGCTCAGCATGCGCTGCTGGTACGACAAGGTGAGGACACACAGCCCCCTCCTGGCTCACACCAGGGCCTGGGAGCTGAATTTGGGCTAATTCAGTTCCTTGCACAACTCAGAGCTGGGTTGGACAGGGCTTGGAGCAGCCCTGCTCCACTGGGAGATGTCCATACCCATGGAAGGGGTTGGGATGAGCTGAGCTTTAAGGCTCCTTCCACCCCAAACCATTCCCTGCTTCTGTAATTCCAACTCATTTCTTCTTGACTTAAAATGCCTGAAGTTATAGTCTTAGCTCTGAGATGTGATAATGCAAACTGCCTGCTCAGGGCAGCTTTTCTTGTGTTATTTATTTGTGTTCCTCTCGTGCCAACTGAGCCATTAATTACACCCATGTGATAGGGAGCATTTAATAATCCAAGCGTGAAATCAGCTTCCATTTCAGAGCAACGTGGAAAGTGCTGTAAGATGTAAACAAAGGGAGGGGAGTAGAAAGAGAAATTTTTTGTCTGCTTTTATTTATTGTGATTCTTCTGGATGAAGGCAGAGTAAAGATGTTTTCACTGCCACATTGGCAGAAGTCAGGTTTGTTTTGGGTAAATGCTTCAACTCTCCAGGGAGGTTTTGAGATTCATCTTTGGACAGGTGCTACAAAGATGAGAAGTTCTGTGAATCTCTGCAGGTTTCTCCCAGGAGGAGTGTTGGTATCTTTCTTGGCTTTGTAGCTATTTTATTTACACATTGATAGGTGATTACACCTCTCAAGCCTGAAAAGCCAAATTTGTTAAATATGATAAATTGTATCCATCACTGCCTTAACCCTGTATGTTGATAAATAATTGAGTGGAAGGTTTTTCTGGGAGTGTTATTTGGGAAGGTAGCGTGATTCACAGAACTTGGGTGTACTGGCCTTGGACTCTGCAAGTTCAGGCTTCATTCCAGAGGCAGACTAAGCATCCACTCTCCCCTCCAGCACAGCAAATGGCAATAATGATGATGATGCACACCAGTTTTCTGCACAGCACTGGGAGGGTTTTTTTAAATGCTGTGTAGGGTGATGGCAGGCAGCAAAAATTGAAATTCTCTGGCTGTTTGTCAGCTGTGGGTGACAGTGGTGACTGTGCTGCTGTCAGGGTAGAGCAAAACCCCTGCAGAGCCTGAGCTCTGATGCTGGGTTTGGGGAGCCTGGGGCAGGACTTCACCTGGGGCTCTCTGGCCTGTTTTTACTCCGGGGGGAATTTCTGCCTGTGGTTTTGGGGATCCCAGGAGCAGACAAATAACCCAATCTGGGGTGGTTCTCTCCTTCAGGATGGCCGACTCCTGCCTGAGTTCAACATGGCTGAGCCCCCCCTGATCTTTGAGTGCAACCACGCGTGCTCGTGCTGGAGAACCTGCAGGAACCGCGTGGTGCAGAACGGCCTCAGGTGAGCAGGAGGGGCAAACACAGCTGCTCGGGGCAGGAACAAGCCCAAACCCATGAGCCTTCTGCCTCTCAGCTCCCCCATGATCCCACAAAACCCAGCATGGAAGCTGGGGCTGAGGGGATGGAAGTGGGTCCCTGCATGCTGCCAGTGGGAAGGGAGCAGCAGTGGGTTGATGAGCTCAATTAACATCTCAGTTAATATCTTCAGCCTGCCCATGGCACCATCAGGTGTTCTTTCATCAGCTGACCATAAAACATACAAATGGCTTGTGGGTTTGCATGCACAGCCCAAGTGTGTCTCAGGAGGAGAGCTGAGAAGGACATGACAGCAACAGAGCTGCACAGTCTGAATTCAGAAGTTCTTGTAAGACAGTACTCTAGATTAGAAGTACAGGCCAGCATGCCCAGACCTGGCTGCTTAAAATTTACAAGTTCTTGGCATGATTCCCACTGAATTGGATACCTGAATGCCTGTTGGCCTTGCTGCTCCAGGTTAGACTGCTGGGATTTTGGTGCCTGGCTAAAAATGTCAATGTTTTGGTTTGGACCTCTGCTATGGAGGAGTTTGCCACTGCACTAAATTCAAAGGGATCCCACTGGGAAAAAGACCCCAACTTTTTGGAATTTCTTTGTAGTGCTGACAACACTCTTTTTGCAAGCTTTGTAGTTGCAATGACATTTTGCACTGTTAAAAATAAGCAAGGGAGGAACTTGATGTGTTTCCTCAGAACTTTACCTCTCTCTGGTTTTCCCTGCCAAGCTCTGGTGCCTCCATGGGTGTTTCTTCAGGAGCTGTACAGCTAGAGCTGTTGCTTTTGAATTTTTTGCCTTGCTGGAGTTTTTTTCTGAAAGATGGGAAGGGTTGGGAACCCAACATGAGCCGAGGAGAGCAGCTCTGCTGGGAAGGAGGGTCAGGTGCTGGGCAGAGCTCGTGGTCCCTGGAGGGGCAGTGGGGAAGACTCGTGCCTTGGGGCTGCAGCTGACACAGGGGTGCTGCTGCTTCGTTTTCATGCTTCCTTTATCAGATTGGCTCCAAATTAACTCTGCCTGGCAGAGCACACGTATCCAGCTGGCAGCCTGGCCCAGCTCAGCTGGCAGGCTCAGCTCAGAGCCACGGCCCCACTGCTGCCCATGCTGGCTCCAGAGCAGAGCCCAGATCTGAGCTGGGCTCTGCTCTGCTCTGATGGACAAGCCAACAACTGGGGGACTTCCCCAAGCCCCAGACCCAGTGTTTGACCCTGCTTCTCTGGGACCAGCCACTCCCCTGAGGTCATGGTTTGTCCTGGTGAAGCTGTGGGCAAACAGGATAAAATTCACATCCCTTGGTTTGAGCTGACAGTGCAGGAGGCAGTGGGTGGGGGGAAGAGAAGTACTGGGAAAAGCAACAGGGTGAAGTTAAGGTGAGCATCAGATTTCACTTAATTCCGATAACAGCGTTGCTGAGAGTGGGTTTTGGTTCCCTCAGGGATAGAACAAGCTTTTCCTAGCCCTGGAGACTGTTCATCCTGCACTTAACTCAGGTTCTGGCTGAGCATGAGGCAGAATGACTTACAGGATTGTTTCTCTGCCTATAAGCCCCATCAGTAAAATTCCACAGAGCAGCTATTACACCAAGAAGTCTCAAGTTGCAGCTTTTCTTTCTTGTCTTTCAGCCAGGCAGCTGGATATGATGGAATTGCTGAACGCCCTGGCTTTGGCAGAGGGCAGAGGGGTCAGAGCACTTAGCTCAAGGTGTTCTTTAGTCCCTGGGAGATCCCTGCCTTCCTCCTCAGCACTACTCCACTGCTGTAAAGCCCCTTCCACCTTCCCTGTTTCCCCCAGGGCTGTGTGGAGGAGAAGGAAATGCTGCTGGTGGGATCCTGATATCCTCTGTAAATCTTCATCACACAGAGCACCCAGCCTTGTCCCTTCTTCCCCAGCCCCTTGGTGTTCACCTGGGCATGCAGAAGGGGCTGACTGGCACCTGTCCCTTGTCCCTGGACTGTTTCCATGCCAGCATCTGCCCACAGCTGGGAGCTGTGGGAGTGGAGCATCCCTGCAGGGTGAGAACGGGAGGGTGAATATTAAAATCCTCTGGGAGTGTGTGCTGATGGAAGGTGCTGGCTTTTTGCTGATCTCTCCATGAAAATTCATTCTTTCCATGGAGTGCTGTCACCAATGTGGCTTCATTTCCTCTTTTCCTCTTTTCCAGGACTCGGTTGCAGCTTTACAGGACACAAAAGATGGGCTGGGGAGTGCGGACGATGCAGGACATTCCTCTGGGAACCTTCGTGTGCGAGTAAGTTGTGCAGCTTTCACCAGCCCAGCAGCCCCAGCACTTCCCAAATCCAGCACCAGTTGTGCAGCTTCCATCATCCATTCCCAAATCCAGGAGTAAGGTGTGCAGCTTTTACCAGCCCAGCAGCCCCAGCACTTCCCAAATCCAGCCCTGAGTGAGCTGTGCAGCTTTCACCAGCTCAACAACCCCAGCACTTCCCAAATCCTGTACTGAGTGAGTTGTGCAGCTTCCATCATCCCAGCACTTTCCCAGGGTACACATGGTTTTTTACCCTTCAAGGAGAGGTTTTCAAGCAAATCAAGTTGGCATTGAGCTCAGCTGCCTCAGCCAGAGGTTTCCTGACTCCAGTTCCTGCTGTCTTCTGGTCCTTTTCATATTGTGGAGCTTTTTCCATTGCCCTCTGTTTTGCTGGGATCTGTGCTCACGTGCTCAGCTCTTCCCCCTTTGAAACACAAGTGATGGGGGAAAGACATTTTTGGGTTTTGCTGCAAAATGTGCTCAACTCCCATGTTTGCCACAGATAGGGGACACTGCAGGCAGGGCAGTGTGGACCAACTTTCTCTGCTTCAATCCTGACTTCTCCAGAGGTTTTCCAGTGTCACAGCTCTGGCTTTAGTCTGATTCAGCAAAACAAGGAAGCACTTGGGGTGAAGCACATGTTTTGGCCCTGACTCAACAAAGTACTTAGGCACAGAAATGTTCAGATTTATGTCAATGAAAAACCTATCATCAGACCCCACAGTTTGAAGTTCAAGTGGTATATGTACTTTATTAAATAGTTTGGACAGTGTTTCCTTCATTGCAATACTACAGTGACTGAGGATCTTCTAGATAAGGCTGCACTCCTGTCCATCATGGAAATAGGTGCTGGTGGTTTTTAGAAGTAGTTATTGATGTGTTATGGAATTGAGTGGGGGATTGAGGAAGATTATTACAGTATTTAAAAGAAAAAATAAAGGAAAAGATAATTCTGCAGTGAATTGGCCAAGTATTTCTTCTGTGTCAGGAGCTGACAGCTGCTAAAATATTTTTTTAGAGATAAAGCCAAAAGTTGCTGTCTGTGAGGAGTGTCACAGGGCTGTCCCAAAGTACCACAGGTCCCAGAGTCGTGGTGCAGTGCCCAGGAACAGGCCAGAGCCTGTGAGTAACCTGCTCCCAAGGCAAAAAGGCAGTGACTTCACCAAGTGCTGCTGGAATGCCACACACAGGAGGAGCAGGCAGTGAGGGAGCAGCCCAGGGAAGGTGTGATGAGCTCAGACATTGCAGAGCACGTGGGGCTGATGGGGTGCAGATCCCACAGCCTGGCTGCCCCCAGCCTTGCCAGGAGCTGCTGGCACTGCTTCACTGCTGGGTACTATCTTCATTAGCTAAATGAGCTGCTTACTAAACAGCTGAGCTAATTAATGTCATGCCCATGCACATTCCTGCTCTGTCACACACTCATTTTCTCACTCATCAAATCCAAGCCCTCGGCTCCATGAGTCCTTCCTGTGATTCTCTATGAGCATCCCTGGTTCCTTCCTTTCCTCCTCTCTGGAAAGCAGCCCCAGTGCTGGCAGTGCTTGGGGCTGCCAGGACACAGCAGATCCCAGCATCAGCTGCTCTGGAAGTGCATTTTGTGTTAAACATTTGGATTAGAGCCCTGGGTGGGCAGTTGCTGTGTCCTGTGGTTATTGCTCTGCTTTGGAAGAATGATTGTATTGGTGTGACCTTTATCTTATAACTCTTCACAAGCACCAGGAGAGGCTGAGGGAGCTGGAAAGGGGCTCAGGAGAGAAAAGGAGGCTCAGGGGGGACCTTGTGGCTCTGCACAGCTCCTGCCAGGAGGGGACAGCTGGGGGGGTTGGGCTCTGCTCCCAGGGAATCAGTGAAAGGACAAGGAAAAATGGCCTCAAGTTGCACCAGGGGAGCTTCAGTTCAGAGATGTGAAAATGGCTTTTTACTGAAGGAGTGGTCAGGCACTGGAATGAGTCACCCAGGGAGGTGTTGGAGTCACCACCTCTGGAAGTGTTCAAAAGGCATCTGGATGTGACAGCTGGGGACGTGGTCTGGGGTGATGGTGGTGCTGGGTTCATGACTGGACTCAGTGGTCCTGAAGGTCTCTCCCAACCTTGATGATTCTGTGACTCTGTAGCTGCCTCCTGTCCCTTCTGCACAGCCCTGGAAGCAGCAGCTTGGCGAGGGTGATGGCTCAGGTTTCAGCTTTTCTGTTTTTCACATTCTGTGCTGCTTTGGTGTGTGTGTCTGGGCTTCATCTGAGGGGATGCTGAGCTCTCTGCACAGAGCAGGGAGACAAAACAATTCCTGCTCCAGCTGGGACCAAGGACAAATGATCCAAATCTCAGCCCAGCAGCACAAACACCGTGGGCTGGAGAGAGAAAAACAAGCAGGGTGGGACTGCCTGGGCTGGAGCTGGAATGGGACAATGAACTCCAAGGTGCCAATGGAGCAGAGCTGATCCCAGGGAGAGCCCCCGGGAGCGCTCCTGCATTTTGGGGCCATTTTGGGGCATTTGGGTGCAGCCCTGGCTGGGCTCTGGTGCTGCCCAAGGTGGATCCATGGAGGAGATCCTTTAATAAATCCCTGCTTTATTCTTCAGCTCTGTGCAGCCTCTGTTCCAGGGCAGCCCTCACAAGGCATCAAGGGGAGATGTGACAGTGTCACCCTCCTGTCCCACAGGGCTCCCACGGAGCCTCCAGGCTCTGCAGCCCCTCAGGGCTGTGCTCATGGGCAGGTTTTTCCCTGGCCTCAGAATTTGGTGCTGTTCAGAAGCTGCTGTTGCTCAACCTGTGCTGCTGCTGCTGTGGGTTGGGTTGAATCTGTTCTGTTTATGCTTGGTTGGTAGGTGGTGGAGCTGCTCCTTCTGCAAACAGCACAGCTGCTGCTGACTTTTGTTGGAGAGGCTGGGAATTAGTGGGATGCAGAAACCAGAGGATCTGGTCTGTTCCTTTTGCATCCATTTATGGTTTTTTAATATTTGCTTTCTGTTCCAGTGGTGCTTTAGGAAGGTACCAGCTGCATCAAGCCAGGTGTTTCTCTTCAGGCAGAGAAGCCCCAGGCCTCCTGTCTCCCACATCCTGTGGCAAACACTGGAGCCTGTGCTAGGGACTGCTCCTTGCTCTTGGTTTTTGCACAAAGTCCCCTCTGATCACAGAATCATTAAGGTTGGAAAAGACCTCCAAGATCATCTGTTCCAAGCTCACTCAAGGCTGTTTGAGCAGTGATGGGCAGCCCTGGGAAGCTCTGGGATGGAGTTATTTGCCACCAGTGTGCCCAACATCCTGCTGGGGAGAAAGACACTGCCTTGACCACAGGAGTTCTTAAATGAAGGGGCTCCTGCTGGTTTTTGGAAGGAACATGCACCTCTAGCACACCCTTCCCTAACTTTGGGCCTGGAAAATCAGGGACCTGTTAGTATCTTTGAACAGCCTTGGAAAGGAAATGAGTTACAGGAATAGGCTTTAAAGGAGCATTAAGCCAACGATTTTTACTTTGATTGTGGTGTGTTATTTCATGGAATTATAAACCTGCAGTGGCTGTCCCTGGGCACGGGGCCTCTCTGAGCAGAATTATTCAGCTGTTCTCAGCTGCTGCTGCCTGCTGGGCTTTTCCACAGCTATTTCTCTTCCTCTCTGGCCACCTTTCTTTGCTTTAGGCCTCCAAGGAATGGGTGATTTCCAGTAGAGGAGCAGCGAGGGAAAACAGGAGGCTCCCAGTTGGGAACTACAGCCAAAAATCCCTGGTCACAGGGGTTCATGTTTCCTGGCTCTCCTCCTCCCCAGCCTGGGAGTTAAATGCTGCCTTGAGCCCTGGGGGATTGGAGGCAGTTGTTTAACACTTGGAATATGCCTGAGGGCTGCAGGAATGCTGTGAGAGCAACTGCTGGCCATGGAAGTTCTGTTGGTGCTGCAAAGAATATTTGTCCATGTGGTGAATCCTTTGCTTGAAATAATCACTGTTTCGTTGCAGGCTTGGAACACTTACATACCAAAATCACAGAAACACAGACTGGGGTGGATTGGGAGGGACCTTAAATCCCATCTCTGCCATGGGCTGGGACAAATTCCACTATCCCAGATTGCTCCAAACCCTGGCCTTGGGCACTTGACAAACTGCTGTGCTGCTGCTTCTTTCTCACACCCTCCCTCAGTCCCTCCACTCTGAGCCTCTTCCTTCTCTAAAGCAGCTCAGGGCAGGAAGTGTTGAACCTTGACAGTCCAAAACCGTTTAAAATGGAAACAGGGAGACAGAGGTGGGAACACCAGTGCTGTGGGAGCTCCTGCAACAAGGGGGTTTGCATCAAACCCAGACCTCTATGGCTGTGAGGTCCTTCTCAGCAAGGCCAGGCCAAGCAGCACCTGCCTCATTCTCCTTGGAGGACCTGCCTGTCACCTGGTTTTACAACAGGGTGGCTGTATCTGGGACCACAGCTCACATTTATCCTGGTTCAGGAGGGATTAGGTTAGACCTAAAACTTATAAACCAAAACTTTTGAACGTGTGTAGCCTATAATTGCTCAAAATATCCTGGGAAATACATGAGGGGCAGACACAAATGTTTTGTTTTGGGGTGTGAACAGCACAAGCACTGCAGTGGTTGTGGGACAGCCTGAGTCTGACCAGGAACTTCAGAAGACTTGGATTCATGTGTTGATCTTGGCCAACAGAGAGATTTGCAAAAGGAAACTTAATCCTCAGATAAAAATAAATCAATTTTTAGTATTAAATCGGTTTTAATATCATTAATGTAATTTTAAATATTATTTAAGTGTTGCTCTGAAGAGGTGGAGTTTGGAGGTGGACTTTCACTGCTGGAAGTTAACAGAGCTCAGTTTGGTGGCTGGTGGTGGCCAGCACTGTGGCTGTGGCTGTCCATCTGTGGCTGGGCTGCATTTTGGGGTGTTTCTCTCTCCCCAGAAAGAGGTGTTGGAACCTGTGATGACATTCCTGCCTGTCCCTGTGCCCACAGGTACGTTGGGGAGCTGATCTCCGACTCCGAGGCCGATGTCCGGGAGGAGGACTCCTACCTCTTCGACCTGGACAACAAGGTACTGTGTCTGCAGTGTCCAGCCACACAAACCCCAGGCCCTGACTCTTCCAAAGAGCCCAGAGGATGATTGTCTCCATCTTGATGTGCAGCAAAATCCTGCAGAGAGCACAGTTGCTGTGCTTTAGAGGAAAGGTGGTTGAGGTGAGAGTTAGGGCTGGTTAAAAGGGCAGCAGAACCAACATGTGCTGCCCATACCACTTTTGAGCAAGATGCTCTTCTGTCCAACCCCTTGCAGCATCCTGAGGTCAGTTGTCCAGGTTTTGGTACTCCCAACCTGGCACCTGTGTGATTGACAGCTCTGTGAGTTCTTCATGAAGCTGAAAGATTAAAAAAAAAACAAACCAACAAACCCTGTTCACTCAGAAAGGATCCATCAGGCACCGTGGCAGGGGCTTGTTCTGCTGTTTGTTCCCCTGCTCTGCTCTGTGAGGGCTCTCAGGGCAGAAATTTTGATTTGCAAAGTACAATCTCAAAGTTTTAAGCAAGGGCATGATTCCAGGGTCCCTCTGGGAAAGGAGGAGTGAGAAAAAGTGAGCTGGGGACTCACAGGAGTGGGGAGGCTTCCAAGGAAGGCTGTAAAACACTCTGTGCCTTGTTTCTGTCATCAGCTTGTGACAAAGAAGCTTTGCGATATTTTTTTTCCTCTTATTTTTTTTAAAGCAACACACATTTCAAGAGCTGAGAAAAGATAAATAATGAGTCTGGTGTGCAAACAGGGGGCCAGACTGGAACTAAGAAGTTGAAAAGGACTTTAGCCTGGTTTATCAGCAAGAGTCCACCTGGGCCCTGCCCTGCCTCTTGCTTAGTCCTGACTGGCAGCACTGAGGGAGAACCTCTGTGCTGGCTCCTGGGAATCCTTCAGGGAAGCAGAAAGGGAGACCAAGGTGGAGCATCTGGAGAAAAGCAGGCACCAAATCACTGGGGCTGGTTAAAGCTGCCCAGCAGGCTGGGCAGAGAGGGGCAGAGCAGAGGCAGCAGGTTTTGTGTCCTCCAGAGTGATGGGGCATTGCAAGGGTGTGAGTCCCAACCCTGGGGGGCCTCGAGGTCCTGGTGTGTCTTGGCTTGAATGGAACTTGTGCTGTGGTGAGAGTGGCTGGGCTGTCATTTCTGTTATCTGGGCTGTCATTTCTGTTATCTGGGTTGTCATTTCTCATGTCTGGGTTTTGGTTTCTGTTGTCCCTGTCTCTTAAATTGTGGCTCACAGCCCCATGTGAGGTGATCCCGGAGTGTCCCAGGTCCTGCTGTGGATGTGGGTGCTGTCATCTTGCCCCACTGTGGCATTTCTGTGGATGAAACTGAGGGACTGAAATCACTGATTTATGAAATCAGAGCTGGTGGCACCGTGTGTGCTCAAGGCCCGTTGGGGTGATGCCTCCCCCAGTCCTGGGGATGTTTTCCTGGGCTCCTGCACCCCTGAGTGTGACCTGGCACAGCACATCCATTAATGATCCGAGGTGCTTGTCCAAAAGGGACTTGGAGCACCACTAATGGATCCTTTTGCTTTTGGCCTCTTTGCAACTGAAATTAGCTTCTGTAATTAAAGCCTCTGCTTTGCACAGTCATTCTCTGCTGGAATAAAAAAGCCCTGAGGGGGGTTCTTTTATTTTCAAGGAAAACAAAGTATTACTGCTCTCTGGGCTCTCTGGAAAGGGAATTTTTGTGTTCTCACTTTCACTCTTATCTGCAAAACCCTGTGTTTTCTCAAGGCTCTGGCTTTGTGTTTCCATGCTGTCATGTTCAATTAGAGGACAGAACAGATGCCTGTTCCCCTGTCCAGGGGCTGGTACCAGTAAGGTGCCTCTACTGAGCATCAATCCCCTTGTGCCAAACTGGTGCTTGAACTGGGAGAAGTGGTGTGCGGGGTCAGAGTGCTGTGCAGTAAACTCTGGTGTCAGAGTACTGTTGAATATAAATTGCATACAGAAGTCTGTGTGCGTGTTTTCAGTCCTTTCAGACCCACAGTGAGTGCCCTGCCCTGGCTGTTCCTGGAGCTCTCTGCAGTACTGATGCAGAGACCAGCAGCCTGCTCGTTTATTTAAGGCAATAAACCCCACGGGCAGCGTGCCTGACCGTGCTGCCCCGTTTCTCCCCAGGATGGAGAGGTTTACTGCATCGATGCCCGCTTCTACGGCAACATCAGCCGCTTCATCAACCACCTGTGCGAGCCCAACCTCATCCCGGTGCGGGTGTTCATGTCCCACCAGGACCTGCGCTTCCCCCGCATCGCCTTCTTC
The DNA here is from genome assembly GCA_003676055.1 of Chloebia gouldiae. Taxonomy (NCBI): domain Eukaryota; kingdom Metazoa; phylum Chordata; class Aves; order Passeriformes; family Passeridae; genus Chloebia; species Chloebia gouldiae. The sequence goes on along the minus strand of QUSF01000027.1, from coordinate 6,989,945 downwards.
AGCACCAGGCACATAGAGGCTGGAGAGGAGATCGGGTACGTGCCGCCCTGCCTCTGCCAGGACACTGGGAGCTCTGCTGCTCCCAGCTGCGCCACTCCGTCCCTTTCCTCCGGGGCTTTGTCCCCAGGGTCCCTCGGGATCCCTCGGAAGTTTGCAGAGCTCCAGGATCAACCTGCCCGTGTCCACTGCTAGCCCTGAACCCCCTGCCCTGGGCTGAGCCCAGCCTGGGCAATAGAGGAGGGGGGATTGTGCCCCTGTGCTCAGGTGAGACCCCACCTGCAGAGCTGCCCCAGCCCTGGGGAACAACATCAGGAGGATCTGGAGCTGCTGGAGAGAGTCCAGAGGAGGCCACAAAGCTTCTCCCAGGCTGGGAGAGCTGGGAGTGTCCCGCTGGAGAAGAGAAGCTCCAGGGAGAGCTCAGAGCCCCAGCCAGGGTCTAAAGGGGCTCCAGGAGAGCTGGAGAGGGACTGGGGACAAGGGATGGAAGGACAGGACACAGGGAATGGCTCCCACTGCCAGAGGGCAGGGATGGATGGGATCAGATAAAGGAAGAAGTCTTCTGCAATGAGGGCAGTGAGGCCCAGAGAAGCTGTGGCTGCCCCTGGATCCCTGGAGCTGTCCAAGGCCAGGCTGGATGTGGCTCTAATGGAAGGTGTCCCTGCCCATGGAATAGGATAATCTTTGAGGCTGCTCCAACCCAAACCATGTGGGGGTTTTCTTTAGCTGTGGCAGCACCGATGTCCCGCCCACTGACCCCTCCTGTCTCTCTCTTGCAGCTTCGACTACGGGGACAGGTTCTGGGACATCAAAGGCAAATTGTTCAGCTGTCAGTGCGGTTCACCCAAGTGCAAACACTCGAGCTCGGCGCTGGCCCAGCGGCAGGCGAGCACCTCGGCCCAGGACACGCAGGAGAACGGCCTCCCCGACACCAGCTCCGCCGCCGCCGCCGCCGGCCCCTTCTGAGACTGACCCTCCCCTCCCCGAGATACTCGTACTGTCGGAATTTCCACTTAAAGAGCAAGAAGAGAGACAAAAAATGTGACGCAAAACCACATGGAAAATGAAAAAAAAAAAAAAGAAAAAACCCCGCTCAAGGAAAGCCAAGGGTTTGTGACACTTAGGGCTGTGCCACCGACTGTTACTTGAGGAAGGAGTGAAAGCAAATCCCACCTCTGTGATGTTGTTCTCCCCTCCCTGCTCCTGGAAAGCTGCTGGGTTTCACAGCTGTGTGTGCAGGGGTGGCTGTTGCATTTTTTTTTTTGCCACCCGAGCTGTCCTGGCCTCCCCTCTGAACGTGCTGAGTGTTGTCAGAGGCAGGGAGAGCCGCCGTCCTCGGAATGTCGCTGTGTGCTGGATCCCTCCTGCCCTCTCACCCCCAGTTCAGCCACAATAAACTCTGGATACTTGATGGGACTTCCTTTCTGGGAGGGAGCTGCCTCTGGGTTGGCTTGGCACAGCCCCAGGGCAGGTTGTGCTGGTTGGTTTTCTGTTGGTTTGGTTGGTTTTTTGGTTGGTTGGTTGGTTTTTTGTTTGTTTTGTGTTTTTTTTTTTAATATATGAATGAATAATTCCTCCCCCATCTCGCAGGACGTTGTGGTGGGGCCCTACAAATGCCCTCAATTGTCTCCAAACCCCACGGCTTTTTTCTCATCTGATGAGAAGAATCCCAGAATCTTTCCAGTCCCTGTGATCCCTGGCTCTCTCCCTCCTGGATTTTCTCCATTCAAACCAGCTCTGGTCCACGCCCTGCTCCTGTCTCAGTGTTGGGCTCCTCCGTGAAGGAATTCCCCTCACCCCATCCCATGAGTGGTTTTAGAGAAAGAAGGCTGAAGAGGATTTTACAAGACACTAATTCCTAAAGAAAACCAGTTTCCCCCCACCCCTTTTTTTAAAGATAAAATGAATGATATATATATTATAGAGGACCTGGACTGGCTGGGGTGGACAGACGTATCACGGTGAGAAGATCCCAGATGCCACCAGCTCGTCTATTCCCATCCCTTTGCTCCACGCTGGGCACCTTGGATTGATTTTTAAACCACATGCTATGAGGTTTCAATAAACTGATTTATTTTTTACCATTATTGAAACATCGGGGACAAGCATTAAAAACATGAGAGAGAAAAAAAAAAAGCTTAAAAAAACCCACAAAAAACAACAAAACCCACAAAAAAACCAAAAAAACCAAAACGACAACAAAAAGAAACCACAAAACAAAACGGTGCTGATTCTGGTGTGATTTTTGCTCACCACGTGAATATAAACTTATCAATTGTATAAAAAGAACAAAGTGATTTTAGTATAAAAATGCAGGAAAAAAACAAAACTTTTTTTAAATTGTTAGTATTGTAGTGTGAATAAATTTGCCATCACCTTTTGTGTGGTGGCTGGGCAGGTCATTATCTTAATTTTTTTTTTTTGCATATATCTTTAAATACTGTAATTAGTGCAGTAACAAGTTTTTTTTTTGTTCATCTCTTCTAGAACATTCATAATGCCATCATGTTTATTATTATTATTTTTTTCTGTTAATGTTTTTGACAGTTTTAAAGGGGCAGCCTTTTGGCTCTGATCATTTTCTTGTTCTGTTTTCAATGAAATCAATAAAAAAATGAAAAAAAAGTTCTTTTAAAGGAGTTTGGCTTTTTTTGTCTGCTTTGGGGGAAGGATAGCTCAGAGTGGGGCTGAATTGCTCCTTGGTGGGCTTGAAAATGAAGAAAGCAACAAAAAAAAGTAGCCTGAGTGGGTGACTGTTTGCCACTTATTCTGGGGGTTTGGGGTTGTTTTTTAAAATTTTGTTATTAAAAGTTTGGGAACCTGAATTCCAGTCACTGGATGGGCAGCACTGAGGTTTGGGGATCTTGGGATGTCTCCCCACCCCTTGCCAGTGGGGAAATAAAATAAAATTAAAACTAGCAAGGAAGGAGGTGAGGGGGAGAATCTGCCTGGGGCAATCCCTGGGGATGTTCCCAGCATGGAGCTCTGGGGGGCTCGGCTCTGCCAGGGCTGGGTTTGGGGCTGCTGTGGCTGAGCAGAGCCCTCCATGGCACTGGGGACACAACAGCTCTGAGGCACTGCCAGCCAAAATCCCTGAGAAATATTCCTAAAGGGTTAAAAGATTCCTAAAGGGTTAAATTATTCCTAAGGGGTTAAAATGTCCCTAAATATGCCAGCTGGGATGGGAGAGACATGGAGGGACCTCATCACCCTCCCAAACTGGGCAGGTGGTGAATAAATTGTGGTGTCTGTGGGCTGGGTTGGGTTGGTTTGGTGAGAAATGATGGATTTTGCTGCTGGAATTAGGAAAGATTCCTCCCCCAGAGCTGTGGGGACATGAGGGCCCTCAGAGGCACCCCTGACCCCTCACAGCTCCAGACCCTTTAACCACAGGTTAATTACAATAATACAGTTCCATACTGCATAATGAAACATTGGCATTAAAAGAATATGCTTTAATTGAAAGGGAGAAGTGGAAAACCCCCAGAGAAATCTGATTTCTGGGCCTGACTTCCCCAAAGTCAGCATTTCCCTGAGGTGGAGGGTGGGACGCACACGAGGTTTTGGGGTCCCACCAGGGTGGGACCTGGTGGAGGTCACACACAGCCCCAGTGACCCCCACCACTTTTGGGGGATTCCTTTGCTTTTCTGTGCAAATAACTGCAAATAATTAAATAAACACAGTTTGTATCCCAGCACTTTTACAGCATTAAGGATGAGCTGGCAAGGGGGTGATTATTTTAACAGGCATTTCTGCAATGCCAGCAGGCCCCAGCTCAGGGACAGGGGAGGCCAAAAGGTTCCCCCCAAAAAAATTTGTGGATTTAAGGGGTCAGGAGCCAGCATATGTGGGCAAAGCCACCTCAGCCACGCTGCTGACCCCACTCAACTGGTGGCAGTGGCTTGGTGGGACACCTCATTAGAAGGATGCACCAATTTCAATGTGAATATTTTGCCCTGGAGCAAAATTTAATTTAACATGAATACATTGCTCTGACTGCTCTGTGCTCAGCCTGGCTGCCCAAGCTGATTTTTATTTTTTTCCTTCCCTTTTAACACATTGGCAGCAGCTGCTGCAGGCTCTGGGGCAGCAGGACTTGCTTTGCTCGTGGCTCCAGACTTTGCTTTTCCTTTTGAACCACCACCCCTCAGCTCTGCCAAAGATGCAAAGATCCTTCAATCACTCCTTGGCTTTTTCCAGGGGATTTTGGCATCTTTGGGGTGTCCCCATGGTCCTGCAGCTGTCCCAGGGAGTGAGACCATGGTTGGATGCTGGATCTGGGTGGGGTGTGGGGGAACATCCCACAGCATCCCCCACTCATCCCTGTGGCTGCAGGGATGGTTTTAGGGCAAACCCCTCATTCCAGAGGGCTGGAGGAGAAGCCACTCTCCTTCCTTCTCCCTAGGACATCCCTGCTCCCCTTCTTCTCCCTTGGACATTCCTGCTCCTTTCCTTCTCCCTTGGACATCCCTGCTCCTTTCCTTCTCCCTGGGACATCCCTGCTCCTTTCCTTCTCCCTAGGACATCCCTGCTCCCCTTCTTCTCCCTTGGACATTCCTGCTCCTTTCCTTCTTCCTGGGACATCCCTGCTCCTTTCCTTCTCCCTGGGACATCCCTGCTCCTTTCCTTCTCCTGGGACATTCCTGCTCCTTTTCCCACCAAACCCCCCCAGTGAAGGTCAGGAATGCCCAGGCCAAGGTGGGACCCCGTGGGTCTGCACTGAGCGGCAGGATGAGGTGTGAGTGCCCTTTTTGGGGTTCTGCCCCACCCTCACAGCTCGGGGGGCGCTGAGGGATGGGGTCACTCACTGCAGGAGTGGCAGCTGATGTTTGGGGGGCTTTGTTGGGGTCAGGGTCCTGCAGGCACGGCCCCCTGCCCCCTGCACCCCACTAGAGCTACAAGGAGCAGCACACAGGGTCTGTCCCCTGCTCCCTGAGCGTCTCCTGCTCCAGGGCTCCCAGGGATGGGACATGGAGGGGTCAGATCCAGCTCTGTGGGGTCACAGGGCACTGCAAACCCTCTGCACACCGAGCTGAGGAGTTGTGGTTCATGATGGACAGGGGGTGTTAGAAAAGCACCCAAAGGCAGCATCCATCGCCCTGGGCTGACCTGGGCAAGCAAAGCCATAAAATTATCCTGGATACTGGAGCTAATCTGGCTTCTCTTTATAGTCTCCTTCCCTCTCTTTGTGCTGCCATGACCTCCTCTGACAAGGAAATATGAGCGAGGCTGATGGTTATCCTGCAGCCCAGGTAAGAGTTATAAAATCCCTATAAATGTGGAATTTCACCCCACATCTCATTTCTGAGCCTTTGCCAGAGCTGGAAGAAATATTCCTTTATCTCCCTGCTAGCACAGAATATTCCCTTGTCTGCTGAAGGAGCTCCCTTATCACCCTTTTAATTTCCTTTCTGCTGCTCCAAGCAGGATGAAAAGCCTCTGCTGCTGTCACTGGAGGAAGGGTAAGGCCTGTGGAAGACAGAACCAGCCTGAGGTTCAAGTTTAAGGCTGCAGGAGGGATGGCAGTGATGAGAGGACAGGAGCTGGTGCCAGGGGAGGTCAGGCTTAGCCTCCCTGTCCTTTCCTCAGGCCCAGAAATGGCCTGAATGCCCAGGAAAAGCAAATATTGCTGGGTGCTGCCTGCAGGGAAAAGTGTGCTTCACCTGGGAAGGGGAGGCTGGACAAGCTCAGCCCCACCCCTGAGTTTTTGCTCATCTCTGCCTTTTAATCTCTGTTTAACCAATGTGAGAGTCATTAAAGAGGGCTCAGCCCCTCAGAACTGGGTTAAGGATCTGCTGGGGCTCCCTCTTTGCTGGTGGCACTGGGGACACACACAGAGTCTTGCTGGAGGTGCCTGTGTGCCACGGGAGGGGACAGCACCCGGCTGGGGAGTGGCACCTGGGTCACCTCTGCTCTCCCTGCAGCATCAGAGGGACCCAGCAGCTCCCACAGCATGGAAATGCCCCCGTGCCCAGGAAGTTTTTCATCCATAAGCGCTCTCCAGCTCTCTGGAGTGGAAGGAAGGAAGTTCAGGCACGAGGAGAGTCCCCAGCACGTCACACCCTGACCAGCACCTGCAAAAGTGGGGTTTGTGAAGCAGCTCCTCTCCCTCCTTGCTCCTGGAGGCTCTGGAGGGATCAAGGTGAAGCCACCAGAGCCTGGTGTTGAGCTGGGATTAAATTCCCCATTATGCAGTGTCCCAGCTGAGCTGCTGGGAGCCGGGCCTTGGCAAAGCCAGGCTTTGTTTAAACACTTGGAGCTCTGTGCTCCACCAAGGATGACAAGAGATTACGTTAGGAAGGGCTGGTGTTTAACGGGGATGCATTTGCCAGCTTTGCTGGCTGCAGGTTGCAGCTCTGCAGGAATAGCCAGTGCTGCACATCTGCATCCTCCCGGCCCTCTGAGAGGGGTTTGCAAAAGCCACAGAATTCCCAGCAGAGCCTTTGGGGTGAGCTAATGTCCAGGAGGTGGCAGGGAGCTGTGGGCATGGCAAATGTTGCATTCTGCGTTTGGGATGCTTTTTCCTTCCCCAAGGAAAGGGAGGACAGGGGAAGTGCCACCCCCTGATCCTCTTTTCAGACCAATTTACCGCACTTCAAGCCCCCCTTCCAGGCCATAAACCCTTACAGCTGGGGGCTGGGGCCTGACCTGGGCTCTGCTGTGTGAACAAAGGCTTAGGGAGATGCTCTGCAACCAAATAGGCTGGAGCAGAGGTAAAATGAACATTTGTGGTGTTGATCAGATAGAAAACCAAACGATTTTGGGGCTGGAATTTTTCCCTCCAGGTTTGCTTTTTGCTCTGTGCTGATCCCTTGGGAGCCTGGGAGTGTGGAGCCCACTGTGAGGAGGATGGAAAGCACCTGGATGTGGAGAGCTTCCCCTCTGGAGGAGCCTCCATCTGTGTGCTCAGAATGAGGCTGATTTAAATGGTGATTTATTTGTCTGCAACGTGCAATAAGCTCGGAAAAAACCCTCAGCAATCCTGGTTTGAAAAGCAAGAAATCATTGAGGTTTTTCTCCCTCCTTTCAGAAGATACAGAGGCAATGAAACAGCAGTGATGGGTGAATAATAAAACTCTTCTGTGGAGCTCACTTGTGCTAGATAAAGTATAAAGCCTCACTGATGCGGGGCTCAGGGTGAGCAGAGAATATTCTACCTGAACAGCAGCAATTAGTGCACTTGGCTTTGCCTTTGTTGTGCTCTGTAAATACAATTCTGAGCATCAAATAAGCAGATAAGCTTTACTCAGACATAATAAAACAAATATCCTTTTCTCCTGCCTCTGCTGGGAAGAGAATTTCTCTCTGGTTGTGCAGCTGTTGGGGGAAAATAGCTGGAATAAATTGCTTGGGAGTTTGTGAGCAGCAAACACGGCCTGCACCATTAATAAAGTGACTTTATAAATGAATAAAAGGGGAATGGGAAGAATATTCTCATTTAGATCGTGAAAATCCCTTTGGCACAGGCTTGAGCTGGAAGAAGTTGAGGAACTTCTGGGGCATTTTATTCTCCCGATGCCTTCATTTCTCTCCTGCTGCTTTTCTGCCCTGGAGCAAATCCCGGGAGCTGCCGAGGGGAGCAGGAACGCTCAGGAGCCCGCGGGATGCTGGAGCCGGGCTGGGCAAGGAGCAGGAGCTGAGGGATTTGAAGTGTGCCCAGGGACCGGGGGAAACGCCAAAATGATGGATTTTAGTGGGAGGCAAAACTGAATTCAGCATTTCATTTGGGTGTAAACGCTCAGCTTGGACTCCTGTGGTGTTAAATTGCTCACTGAGAGACAAGGATGTGCCCTGCCCCGGGGCTGGCTGGGGTCGGTGGTGGATCAGCAATTCCCTCCCTGGCTCCTCACTCACCCCCAGGAAGGTTTGGGATGTTTTAAGTGTTCTTGGAGAGCTCTAATTAGTGCTGTGTATCCTCCTAGCCACGCTCTGCACAGCGTATCTCACTAGCTGGGAGATCTCTCTCTGCCTCTGTTTCACTAGGGAAACATAAATATAAACTACACATATAATAATATAAATATAAATAATAACAGAAATATAAATAAAATTTAAAATAAATATATTTATTTATATTTATATTATGTGTATATAACTATAACTATAACTATATAACAACTATAACTATAACTATAAACTTCTCCATGGGTCGTGTGGTGTTCTGGGCTTCTGGCTTTGAAACCCTCACCAAATCATTAACAGTTAATGAGGTGCTGAGTCCTGGATGTGCTTGGGAAAGGAGAACTTCCCCACTACACATGGAGACAGTAGAAAATCAGGGATATGGGAGAAAAACTTGGAAAGATACGGGGGGAGATAAAGAGCAAGCCTGGTTTAATATTAGTTTGTGAGAGGACCAGGCTGCTGCTGTAAAACTACCTTGAAGAACATCCTCGATTGTTTCAACAGATATTTATTTTCAGTTGATATTTTTTATGGAAGTGCTGTTGTACTGAGAGAAAAGAAAACCAGATTAGCTGGGAACTTCCCATCCTTGTGTCTGCACAGTGAGGGGCTGGTGAAGGGGCTGTGAAACCCAGGGGCTGGCTGGGTTTAGGGCTCTGGGTGGACCTGGATGGACCTGGGTGGACCTGGGATGGACCTGGATGGACCTGGATGGACCTGGGATGGACCTGGATGGACCTGGATGGACCTGGGATGCTCAACACCCTCCCAGCTGCTGTGCTGGACCCTCCTGCACCACAGACCCCCCAGTTGAGCTCTCCTGGAGCAGGCCCCCAGGAGAGGGGGGTCAGAGGTGAGCCACCTCCTCAAACAGCATCCTCTGCCTTGGGGCCCGATGTTTGCAGGGTTTCTCTGTGCAAAGCTTTGCCTTTGGCATCTGGAGCACCTCACACTGAGGGTTGTGTCCACACCCCTGGGAGGGGACAGCCCCTGTTGCTGGCACTGCACCTCTGCTCTTTGCCAACCCTCTGCTGTTGCAGGAAGGAGCTGTTTGCTGCCTCTGTGTTTGTCCTTGGAGTGGGAACATCCCCCGAGGGAAAAATCCACTGTGGTTTGGTGTCTGGAGCTCAAGGTCTACTGGTCTAAGCAAAATCAGCTTTCCCCAGTTATTTGCAGGTCTTCCATAATTCTTCACAAATTATATGCACAAAAAAAGCCACACAAGGGCTGTGTGAGTTGGTTAAACCTCACAGGCTGGAGAGCAGGAAAGGTTCTTCCCCCAGAGGTGCTGGCACTGCCCAGGCTCCCCAGGGAATGGGCACGGCCCCGAGGCTGCCAGAGCTCCAGGAGCCTTTGGGCAGCGCTGCCAGGGATGCCCAGGGTGGGATTTTGGGGGGTCTGGGCAGGGACAGGGGCAGCACTGGGTGATCCTTGGGGTCCCTCCCAGCTCAGGGTATTCTGTGGTTCTGCCAGCTCAGATGTTCCTGGAGGTGCAGTGGGAAGGGAGGTGCAGCTGCCCAGGGAGCTCCTGGTGCTGATCCTCCCCCAGCTGTGCTCCCTGAGTGATCCCATCTCATCCCACAGCCTCGGACTGAAGGAAACTCCCCCTGCCATTCCTGGCTCCTGCTGGTGCTGGGCAGAGGAGGGGGACACAAAAGGAGTCCCTGGGGCCCCACCCTGCCACACCCCAAATGAAGAATTTCTCTGGACCAACAGTTTTGCTGTATATTGGATTCTGTTAAAGAAATTCAATATAGAGAACACCACACCAGGCAGAGGAGCAGGAGAAGGGCAAAACATTATGGCTAAATAATTCCAATTAACTATTCCAGACCTTTCTGGCTAATTCAGTTGGAGTAAGTGTTGCCTGGTGTAGGGATCTGCAGGGCTGAGATCCTCCCACAGCTCCAGGGAATGTCTGGGATGCTGAGGGCTGGTCTGGAACCGAGGAGAGCCTGGTTTGATGTCACTGAGCTTTACTTCTTGAAACAGAACAGAGAAGGAGGAATCTGGACTGTGAAGCAGAGCTCGGGTACCTCTCCTGCAGCCACTACCCTTGGCACATAAAATGATTTCCAGGCTAATTCCTAAATCAGTGTAAACATCAAAGCAGTGCCTGGAACGGGGCAAATGATCCAGCTCAGCTCTGCTGTGGAAAAACAGCCCAGATCCCAACGTGAGGCTTTACCAGAAGGCTGGAGATCAGCCCTGTGCTTTAAAGCCAGACATTTGTGGTAGGGAAACTTAATTTTACTCTTCAGGTTACTGATTATTCTTCTTTGACTTTCTAAGTAGTTGCCCCTGGTATTGAAACCAACAAGTGCCAGGCTCTTCTCTTTCTCCAGCTGCATTTCAGGGCAGTGCCCAGGTTTGGATGACAGGAATATTTACTCACCACTGAGTGCTACAAATTCCTGAGATTTCAGCTCAGAACCAAAGGAAGCTCAAACACGTGGAGGTTTGGGAAGTGCTTTGCAGCTCTGACCAGCCTGTCTGGGTTTCACCCTCCCCAGATCTCTGCCAGAATCACAGAATATGCTGAGGAAGGGGCCCACAAGGGTCAGCAAACTCCAACTCCTGGGCCTGCACAGAGCAGCCCCACAAATCCAGGTTCCTTCAGGGAACATCTTCCCTGTGCTTCTAAACCATTCTCATTCCTTCAGTCCCCTCCTGTGACATCCCCAAAAAAGTGACAATAAAGACTCAAAAATTGCTGTGGGTTTTTTTTTTCTCTCCCCTAAATGTTTTAATAGCTCCCCATGCCTTTTGTTGGACAACATCTTTCCTCTTGTTGTTTTCCTTCCTGGTTGAAAAATCTTAATTTTTATTATGAATTCTTTGTGTCACAGCCCCTGTGTCTGTGTAAGTTCATGAGGTTTATGGTCACTGATTCAAAAACATCTGAGGGTAAAATCTCAAATCTTTTGGTTTCGAGAATCATGGAAAACAATGGTTTTCTGTTTGATTTGTCATCTTCTCCTCTTTTCCATTCTTCTGTGTTTTCATTCTCTAATTTGAGATTCCTCTCTCCCTCCTGAGGCTTCTCCCCTCTCTGAATCTGTGAGGAGAAACACAAAAATCCTGGATTTTCTCTGAGCAGCGAAGGCAGCTCCCACCCAGGGTGACCCAGCTCTGAGCTGCTCAGGCTCTGCTGGGGCACAGGGCTTTAAAAAAATTATTGCTACTGTTTAACAACAACAACAACAAAATAAAAATCACCAAGTGCCATTAGCTTGGGGGTTTTGCTGTTCTAAGACCTCCAGCTCCCCACCCAGAACTTGGGTTTCTTCAGGGGTTCTGCAGAGGCTTTTTTTCTCTTTCTCTTTGCAAAGTAGCTGAGCTCTTGATGTTGGTTCATGAATCTTCGCTCTGCTGGAGGGATGCAGGTCTGGAAGCTGTCAAGGAGCCTCTTTTATGAGCACTTGAAAGCAAAAAAAAAAAAAAAATAAAGAAATGGGTGCTTGAAGAGTAGATGGGACTAATGAAGCTTTTTTATCTTGGCAATTTGTGTCTACACAGAGAGGGGACAAGGGGAATCCTACAGAGTGTTGCAAACCCATGTAGGGCAAGGCAGTTAATAGGATGAAAATGAAATCAATATCCAGGGCTTAATTAAGAAGCTGTTTTTACTCACAGCCCAGGAAAAAACGCCTCCACCCCACATCAGAGGTGCCAAACACTTGCTGGATTGCAGCCTCACATGGGCTGTGTCCTGCAGGTCCCTGACAGCCCAACGAGCTTGGCAAGGGCTGTTTATGGCTGTTCCTTCAGGAAATAACAAGGGGAGAAGGCAACAAGGGAAGAAATGAGGATGCAGTCCAATGGTCCTCCAGCTGTGGCTTCAAACTGAAAGAAAGTAAATTTAACTGGATATGAGAAAAAAATCCTTCCCTGTGAGGTGGGCAGGCCCTGGCACAGGGTGCCCAGAGCAGCTGGGGCTGCCCCTGGATCCCTGGCAGTGCCCAAGGCCAGGTTGGACAGGGCTGGAGCAGCCTGGGACAGTGGGAGGTGTCCCTGCCATGGCAGGGTGGATGAGATGAATTTTTAGGTCCCAAAGCCCTCTGTCATTCTATGATCCCATGAGATTTGGGATCAGTCCCAAACCCCAATCACTTCCTGAGCAGGGAGAGAATTTGTAGAGCCAAGGTGGGATGAGAGGGAACAACACATGGAAGGACTGAGCTCTTTTGCTTTCATGCCACTTGCAGAGCCAGCCTGATGAGTTTATTTCTCAGTGAAGTGAGAAATGAAGCTGTTCCCAAGAACTAATCCTTCCATAAACTGCCTGAAATAGGAACAGTACAGACCCACTAAAGAGAAATATTCTAAACAGTGACTGGGCTGCTCAGATATTGGGTGTTACTGAATGTTTCAGGACTAGAGCAAGCAACCAATTTCTGATTACAGTTCTGATTTGTTGTTGTTGTAATTGCTGTTCTGGTTACCTATAAAATGAACAAAGCACTTGAAAATGTTCAGAACTTGAGGGACAAGGACCACTGGCAGTATGAGCATGGGCTGGACCTGCTGTTTGTAGGGGGAAGCTGCTGGAGTAAATGGAAGAGCAGAACTGTTCACAATATCCTACAGGGCTGTCCCCCATCCCAGCATGGGGGTGACACCTCAGTTTGGGCAAAATGGTCACGTTCTGCTCAGATTTCCTCTTCCCAGGCAGGATAAATCTGTCTCAGGGATGTTTGCTGGTTTATATGGGATTGGTTTCAGTGGTGACTGCCCCAGTTTGTGCCCTTTGCTGCTCCTGGGATTCAATTCATGCTGCTCCCAGCTGTCCCTGCTTTTGGAACCACCTTTCCTGCAAGGTGAGCTGCTCCCTGGGTGGTTTTTGGACAGCAGAATCAGCCAGTGTGGCTCTGGCTGCCTGTTCCATGCTGTGTTCCCTTTTCCTGCCCTGCTTGTGCTGTGTTGTGGGGCTCATCTGGGCTGTGTCGCCCCAAATCCTGCCTGAGGGGCTCTTTGGGAGCAGGGAGGGATCCTGGCAGCTTTGGGAGAACAAGGATGTTCCATTGCCCTTTGTTCCCACTCAGCTCAGCCCCCAAAACCAAGGGGGACTTGTCAGGGGTGTGTTGAGGACACTGCCATGACCTTGCTGCTCCCCAAATCCTGCTCCAACAGGAGCTCCTGTGGCTCTGAACTCTGTCCTTGTTGCTCTAAATTGTAAAGAACTCAATCTGCTCCCACCAAACCCTTCTGGTGATCAACTGACCCCTGCTCCTGGTGGTTTTGGCCTTCATTCCTCACTGGACAAATGACCCAGGGGGGGTGGAAGTGCTGGGAGCTGAGCTGACCACTCAGCTCCCTGGCACGAATTCTCATTTCCACTCCACCCAAGTGATGATCCCTCTAATTCTCCCATTCCAGGAGAGGTTGTCAAGCACATTCTGAAATCCCCGTTCCCTGGCAGGGAAGCTGTCCCTCCCCTGAAGAATTAGGAGCTGTAATTATTGTGTTTAGCTGGCAGAGATGCCAGTGCTGCAAATCCTGGCTGTACATCTGGATTTCTCCAAGGAACAGCAAACACCATCACTCGACAGGAGCACGGGGAGGGAGAGGCAAAAATGCAACCTGAGGAGAGGAGCAGCCCTGGCTGCATCCAAAGCTCACTGAAGGAACACTTGATCTGAGGATCACAGAGGTTTCTTGGATCTTCAAGGAAACATCAGACACTGGGCATGAAAGGCAGAGTGAAAGTGCCTGTGCTGGATGGGGTCCTGCCAGCCCACCCTCCCCAGCTGGGCCACGAGCACCAGCTCTCCCTGGATTTTCCAGGTTTCTTCCTCCAGGAAAAGTCCAAGTCCTGCAGCAGATTGAGTTGGGGAAACTGCCAAGGAGAGATACAGAGGCTGTCAGACCATAATAGAGTTTTTTGTTATTTTAAGACTGTGGAGAATTTCTGCGATTGCAGAAAACCAAGAGGTGGCACAGGAGAAATAATCTAATGGAAGTTGCTTTGTAATAGAAATAATAATGCAAGCATGGGCTTGAATTGAACCTTTAAAAATGCTCCCTTTGGAATCCCACAGGTTTTCTGAATTACATTAATTTTTGTCCTGCAAAAACTGCAGTCAGCTGTAAAAAGCCTTGGAGCTCCAGGCCTTGGTGCCTCTTGCTGAGGTGCTTGTGAGAATCCCAAAGGCCACAAACACTTCTTAAAGCTTTGCCTCAATTTTTAAAGATGGAAATACTTTAGGGGCACTGACAGTGTGTTTGTGTTTCCAGAAGCTGGCAGTGGGTTTAGTGCTTGTGAAAAGCTGCCAGATCCCTTCAAGGCTCCTCTCTGACCACTGGGCTCTGCTTGCTGCCAAAGTTGGGACAAGGAAATGGCCCTCCTGGTCCTAAATGTGCTTTGCTTCATTTTATTTCTTGTTTTTAACCCCAGTTCTTGTGCTGTGAAATTGTCAGCTAGTGGTTTCTTCATGTAATTTCCCATTTTCTGGCATTGCTGGGCCTCTCCTGTAGCACTCCCTGCAAAAAGCTTGTTCAGCTGTGCTGCATTTGGGCAGTATTTCCCTCCTTTCGGGGCCAGCCTGTGCAGTTGAGGCACAGGCAGCTGTACCCAGCGAGGCTGGAACACATCAACTCTTCAGCCATCTGAAGAAATAAATGTTTGGTGGTGGCGTGTGCTCTGTTTGCTGATTAAAATGATTTTCTCAGCAATAGAAGCTCTCAGTGTCTCCTCTGATGTGAGGAGGAATAATTAAGTCCTCTCAGTAATGCAGATAAATAATGCCTTTGGAGAGTCCTGAGTGCATCACAAATCAGCAGCCCTGTTCCTGAGGTGCCACCTCCTCGTGTCCTGGTGCTGGGTGGTGGCAGCAGGCTCTGGTCACCTGCTGGCCCCCAGGGCCACCTGTGATGGCACTGCCTGGAGGCTCTGGGGGTGCCCCGGTGTCCCCAGGGCCTGCTTGGCACCCAGCAGGGTTTTATGGAAGCTGTTCATGGGGATTTGGGGCTGTCCCTCCTCCAGACCACCCTGTCATGGGGAGTGCTGCCAGTTCTGAGGTGAAACCTGGCCTGGCTGAATCCAGGGCTAAGAACACATAAATACACATTTGCATATATGCAGTTTTATATATCTATATGTGTGTGTAAACAGCAACATTTCAGTTTTTTTTTCTTCAGTTTTGTTGTTGTTTGAACTTTGGGAGGCCAGACTGAGAATGTACTGGGTATAAGGGAAGAGTGCCTAAAAAAGTGATGATGTAGGGGAAATACAAAGAAAAGTGCAACTTAACCACCAACTACCCAGCAGGACAGGGCTGTGCATTCTGAACTGCTCCTATTGTGCTTATTTATTGAATCTTAACTTATTTGCTCTCTGCTTGAGGTTGTTCTCAGATTTTCTGGGTCAGAGGAGGTGATGGTGGCTCTGTTTCAGAGCATCAGGAGCTCCTGGCAGGGTGCCTCATCCCTGACTGTCCCTGGCTGTGAGGGTGTGCCCGATTCTCCTGGCGTGGGGAAAGCTTGGGGGGCTCCAGGCATGAACAGAGGTGGGGGTTTAGAGATGGAGGAAAAATTTCTGCTGGAATCTTGGTGCACCAATTTGGGTGGGGATGTTCAGATGTCCCCCCTGCCCAGCTGCTCTCAAGACTTGAAGGCACGACGCTCCCACCAGAAGTGTTCCTGCAGGAGGAGGAGCTCAGGGTGGGCAGTGGGTGCCCTGCTCCAGCTCCTGCCTCTCCCGGGGCCGGGGGAAGGGGCAGAAAGGGAGCGAATCCCGCTCTGAAGGAGCGGCGTGGGCCGTGCTGAGGGTGGCCGAGCTGGCAGCTCCTCCGTGCAGCGCCAGTCCCGGGGCTGTGCCCCGCTCCCGACCGAGCCAGAGCCGCGCTGGCAGCAGAGACACCCCCGCTGCCCCAAAAAGCCACTGTCCCCGGCTGGGGGACACCTCCACTGGCGATTTCCCTTGCAAATAATTAGGTTTTCAAAGTCTAGGACAGAAAGCTGCCTCGTTGACGAGGCTGCCCTACTGGGTGCCAGAGTGGGCGAAGGCAGCGCCGCCGGTGACATTCAGGGTGGCACGGAGGGAAGCCACCCCCGGCCGTGGCTGTGGGTGGGTGGCACCCCCAGCCCCTGCCCCACCTCCCCCGTGGGGTGAGCGGAGTTTCAGTTCAGCCCGTGCCGGAGCAGAGGGCGCTGGAGCCCCAGAAAACTCCCGAGGATGCGGCGAGCGGCTCCAGAGGCAGCGGTCCTGCCGCTCCTCCAGCCTGCGGAGCGGATTCTGCGGGATGCAGGCGCTCCTCGAGCTTGGACAGGGATGGGCACTGCTCCCCCCTCGCCAGGGCTGGCGCCCAGAGTGGTCTCTGTCCCGGGGGTGCCCATCTCGGCATGCTGGGGCCGGACAGGGACGAGGTCGGGGTGATGATTTTCCTCCGAGGTATTTTCCCGTCCTCTCCCGGCAGCTCCGCGCAGTCCGAGGAACCCAGAGCCTCGCTGGGTTTTTGTCCCTCGTTCACCAGCTCAGAGCAGCGTGGGCTACTGGCCCCCCACGGGACCTCTTGGGTTTCCAGAATCTTTTCTTTGGCATCCTGAAATGGAAAAGCACCTTAAAATGCGGGTGATCACCTGCCTATGTATTTGGGATTGGCACTAATTAGCACCCTCTTAGCCCCTCCCTGCTGGCTCCCTAACTCGTATAAAATCCTTACATTGTTTATTTACCACTTTAATGCGATGATCTTGGTCCATTGATAGTTTCCCCCCTGTTCCGGCAACCTGGGAGCTGATTTTCGGGCTTACCCACCTTTGTGTTTGGCTGTGCTCTGCTTCCCCCAGGTATCTTGGTAAGAAGGTAGGAAATGGTCTCAAGTTGCTCCAGGGGAAGTTTAGGTTGGATATGACAGAAAAATGCTTCTCTCGAGAGGTGTCAAGGACTGGAATAGGCTGCCCAGGGAGGTGGTGAAGGCACCATCTCTGGAGGGATTTAAAAGTCCGTGGATGTGGCACTTGGGGACACGGTGGCCTTGGCAGTGCTGGGTGAATGTTTGGACTCGGTGACTTTAGAGGCATTTTCCAACCTAAAAATCCCGCGATTCTATTTCCTGAGGATCTCTGACTCCTTCACACGCTCCCGTTAGCAGCGAGTGAAAACGCGGCTCCTGCCCGAGCCTCGGGCTGCAGCTGCCGCTGGTTCCGTGGCACTGCCAGGGGTGGCACTCCTCGGGTGTCCCCAGCGCTGCCGTCCCTGGGGCCGCAGCTGCCCGAGAGAGCCTGGGAGGCTGCGGGCAGGGGAAGAGCAGCCCCGAGCTCAGCCAGGGTGGGGCAGGTCCCTCGTTCCAGCCAGCGCGGCCCCGGGGCTGTGCCCTGTCCCCGGCCGGGTGTGACCCGGCTCCCAGCGCACCCCGAGGGCTTCTGCTGCCTCCTAAGCCCCATCTTCTGCCATCAGCGAGAGAGAGCAGCTCCCCTTCCCTCTTTCCTTCCCGTCTGTGCACTGGGGATCAGTTTAAGGGATTAACTCCTCCTGCTCCTCAGCCTCTCCTCCCGGTGCCGTGTGAGCCAACAAAGAGAGCGATAGAGACTCTGTGTGACCACAAGAGATTAATTAAACAGTAAGCCCTAATTACCGAGGCTAAGGCTGACCGACTTACTGTGTCTGTAAAATAGCTGAATACTTAATTTGGACGGGAGTGTGGACATAACTTTCACCATTAGCTGAACAAACAAGGAGCACCCGAGCTAAACGGATCGGCTGCCTGATGGATGTGCGGCTCCACCAGAGCTGGCTCCCGGCAGCCTTGGGCGTCCTCCTCCTCCTCCCTTCTGCCTGGCCTCGGATTTTGGGTAAGGGGGAGCCGCTTTCTAAAGCACGAACCTGCCCAAGGGATTCCTTACCTGTCAGTGTTATTCAGATTTCAGGCTGCTTCTCAAAGTCGTTGTCTGCATTTCACTGCAGGTTTGGAAAAAAGCAAACGGGGGAGAGACTGAAAGGCGTAAAAGCAAACCCAAACCCCAACTCCCAGTGCAAGGCAGTGGAAGTAGGGCAGCCAGCTCCTATTCCTGCCTCTCAGTATCTTCCTTTATAACAATAACAGATTCTAAAAAGTGAGGGTTAATCTGTAGCTGCAGAGCTTTTTATTGTGTTTCTCCCTTTCCGTGCACATTAACCTTTCAGATTTAGAAGGCTGTGCAGTGGGCATTGCTTTTTTTAAAAAAAATTCCTGTTATCTGTGCGTGCTGCATGGCTCCTGACCCAGTCGCAGACAGGGACAGCCATTCCCCCATTAACTGCGGCTCACTGAGCATTTCATCAGACCTTGAGTTGGTGTCTTAGGTGGACTGGAGGTCCCGAGAGGGTTTGAAGTCTCGCTGAGCTGAGCACTCTGCAGAGGAGGAGAGAGCATCCCAGGATCATGGAACAGCTGAAACAGGGAAAACACGAGCAAAGGAATCTTGATGCCTGTTTTGAGATGAGGGAAATGGTGATTTAAAGGCTGGAGGCGTGGCTGCGTGCCCGGGGGTGTTAAAAGTGCTCGTGACAAAGCCTTGGGGACCCCCAGGTGTCCTGGCTCTGGTTTCAGCACTTGGCCAGCAAACCTCAGCTCTGTAAGAGCACAAACAGCAACACATTGGCCACAACAACTCCTGCACCTGCAGAAAAGGGCAGAAGTTGCCGCTGCCCTGGCTTTGCTTCTGTGTATGCCACATGTGAGTGGAGGTATCTGCAACCTCATCCAGGAAAAGTTAAATACCCAATTTTTAAGGTGCCTTACCCACATTTTTGCATGCATGATCCATTTTTGTTGTGCCATAATGAACTGAAGACCCCATACGGGAAACTGATCCTTGTTTTCTGCCATCTGACCACGTAGCACTAAACCCTATTCCCTTTCCTGGTTTGAAAGGCCAAAATTAACTTGAAAATGGGAGTATTTGGGATGGCTTCAAAGCTAGTCCTGGGAACATTTCCCTGTGGTGTTTTCCTGCAGAGGTGGTGATGTGTGAGGTGGGTGCCACCACCCTGGCTCGAGTGTTTTCAAAGGATGAAGGGTGAGCTCTCACTGACTGCAGCTGCAGAAATCAGTGCTGTCACTGCTCTGGGTCATTCTCTGCTCCATGGTGATGCCTTCTGAGCTGGACTTGCTCAGCCAGCTGGTTTCAGCTGCTCCAGAGCAAAGGAGCTTTTTTTTTTTTAGTGCAAGAAAACTGTAGAGGTTCTCTCTTCCCCCTCCATGCCCTTGCTCAGGTGTGTGGTGTAAGCCAGAGCCTGATCACTGATGTTGCAAAGACATTTTGGCCACATTTTTGCAGCTGTTGGGTGCAGAAACCTGCATGGAAGCTGCAGGGCTCTGTTTTCTCCCTTAATTCCACAGCAACAGCCATCCTCCAGCTGAGGAAGGAGAAGGCTCTGAAATGTGGTGCTCTCCTTGTGTGGTCTTCAGTCCCCAAGTTCTTCAAAGCTTCGGAGACCTTTGGGAATGTGGGCTCTCCTGCACTTTGTCTTTGGGCATTTCATCCCAAAACGTGGCAGCTGTGAGCATGGAGCTGTTTCCCTGGCTGTTCATTTCTCTTCTATGCCTGAAAAGTTTCCTTTGCCCATCAGTGAGACGATGAAAAGCTCTCAGTCTTTAATCAGTAACAATGCTGAAAACAACCCAGGCACGGTGTGTGTGACTCCTGCTGCAGTGGGATTTGACACCTGATGCACGGGGAGCTTTGAGCAATGTCCAGCAAACTCCTGTGGGGACAAGCACAGAAGGGCTGGGTTTTGGTCTTCAGCTTGCATTAACCTTTGGGCAAATGACTGGCGAAATTCCCAAATTTCCCTGGCATTTTTGCCCATCTGACTCTAGATCTGGACATGGTGCTCTGTCAGTTCCTAGGATATTTCTGCCTCTTGGATTCCCAGAGTGAAGCTCATGCAGTAAAGCTCATGCCTGTACACGACTCGAGTTCAGATAAAGTCGGATTTGAAAAGCTGTTTTGACATCGAGATGCTGAGAAGCATCCAGGCAAACGTTCAGAAGAGCCTAAGGAGAGGAGAGACCTGAATCTTAAGGAGGATTAGATGTCTAATCATTTACCACAGACAGATATGTACTGAAAGACAGGCAAAGTCTCCCCAAATCTCCCTCTGCTGGTGATCAAGTCCTCAGTTAAACTGAGGTCTAAATAATGGAAGACAAGGTGTGAAGTTCTCTTTCTCTGCTGGCCAGTCTTGGAGACCAATGGGGTAGACATGATCTTAGAAATACTGTGGAAAGTAAAAATATGAGGCTCAATATACTTTTAAGTCCCTTTGATTTCTCATCTTCTCACAGCTGCCTGCCACAGGCACTGTCTATGTGCAAACATGTTCCTTCCCCACAGACAAAACCCTGTTCTGGTGGTGCTGGAGCTCAGAAGTGAACTCTGAGCACCACTGAGGTGTCTCATGCCTCTTCAACCCATGGGCAGCTTTGTGTCCCCGTGTCCTGTGATTTCCTGTTTTTTTCCTGTGAATTTTCCTGTGTAGTGTTGTTCAGACATTGGTCCTGCTTCTCGAAGTCTTTTCTGAGCTGAAAACATCATTTTTGAGCTACCTGGGCCTGAACTCAGCTGGCTCCTGCCACAGCCAGGGTTTGGAGTCGTGATCCACCTACGGAGGGTTCAGTTTGAGAGGAGCAGCACGAGCACAAAGCACGAGCACTGGGGCTCAGCAGGGTGGGGAAGGTGCTGAGCAGGCACTGCCAGCTCCTGCTTTCTCTCCCTGCCCTGCTCTGGGCTCCAAGCACTCCACCTCCATTCCCCTTCTCTCAAACCCCTCTCAGCTGATTCTTTCAACACTGCCTTGGTCTGTGGTGGCCTGGAGAGCCGTGTGGTGCTGTGGGATCAGGATGGTTCCAGCCTGGGGGGCCCGTGCAGCCCCTCATGCCCAGGTGGAATTGCTGTGCCAGCCCTGGGGCTTTGCCAGCAGTGCCCCCACCCCAAACAAGGAGCTCAGGGTCTCTCTTGCTCCACATTTGTGCAGCAGCTGAGGGTGATTGGCCCTAGGGGTTTAGGATACTAAACAATGCCATGATCAGGACTTGCATAGGAGGAGCTGTATCTTCAAAAGGCCTCTTTTCCCTTTGTTCACGCTCTTATTCTCAAGAAAAAGTATCAGAGTATCTTCCTCAAGGATTTTACATAAAGCCATTCTACATCCTCTGGCAGACCTGAGTGCCAGCTTTAACAATTTCCTCTGCCTGCATGGCAGCAGGATTTTTCTCCAGCACAGCTGGTGCAAAATGGGAGTGAGGAGATCAGGAATTCCTGGCCAGGAGCACCTTGGGAAGCTGCTTTTCTTGGCCTGAAGCTCTGAACCTTCCTGTGGGCTGGAAGGAGATGTGCAGAGTGTGTTGTTTGTTTATTTTTAAAGGAAATGTGCTCCTGGGAGCTGCTCTGCTTGGCATTACCCTGGATCCAGAGCCTCAAGATGGGATTGAAAATGCTCCTCTGTTCCTCAGCCTTGCAAATTCTGAATAAATAACAGCCTAGCTGCAGTTCCCTGAGCTCACCTGGACAAAAGGTATTCTGGAGAGCTTTGACCTTCCCTCTGAGCTACTCCAGGTGTAGGGCAGGGTCCAGGGAAGTCAGAGCATGGTGGGACTCCTTTCCTCCCTTAAAGGAAGAAATCTTCTGTCCTGCTGCTCTTTTTGCAAACGTCCCCACTCTGTCCTGCTCGGAGGGGGATGCTGGGGCTGTGTCCTTAAATTTTAGCCACTGTCCCTCATGCCTGTGCTGCTGCCTCTGGAGCACAGCAAGCTGGAAATTCACTTTGTGATTTCCCCAGAAACCCCTCCAGAGATGGATCCAGACTGTCCCAGCAGCTCCTGGGAGCTGCCCTGCTGGGGCAAACACAGAGCAGGGGTGCCTGCCGTGGTCCCAGTGTCCCAGGGCCCTGGCAGGGGCATCCTGCCACTCTGGGCCATTTTCTCTGCCCTGACTGTGCCTTGCCAGATGGAAGTGCTGCTCCATTAAGCCCAGTCACCTGCCTCAGGCTCGGGGTGGAAGTGAAAGTCCAGGGAAACGCTTGGTTGCCTGGCAAAGCTGCTCGGGGAGGAGGAAGGTTCCTTGCTAAGCAGTGCTGGAGAGCAGAGTGATTTACTCACCTCTGTCTTCAGGGCTTGCAAGGAGGGGTCACTCATGACCAAGTCCATTTTTAGAATTTTCCATGGAATGCTCTTTGCCCTCCCATAATGGGAGATTATGGATGTCTGACCTGTTTCAGTGCTCCAAATTTTTTGCTTTCTCTTAACTCCCCTGCTTTTCTCCTAATCTTAAAAAGCCTGACTAAATCCTGATGCTTCTCCTCTAAAAGCCAAATAATCCTTGCAATTGCAATCTCCTTCTCTTCTTTAAGGCTTTCGATGCTTAAGGTCTGCGTGATCTTCCTTAGGGTGTGAAAAAAAACAATCCAGGAAAAAAGCCCTGAGCATGCAGATTGAGAAAAGGGCAAACTGGTTTAACAGAGCATCCTCATGACACGCTCACATCATTTTCTCACTGTCACGAACACCCCCACTGCCCTGGCTGCTGATTTCACTGCAGTGCTGTGGTGGGGAGTTTGTTCTGGGAGAGGCAGAGTGGTTTGGAGGCTGTAGGAGGAGCGAAGAGGATGTGGAGGTCAGGATTTTCCCTGATTCTCAATAAGACCTGATGCAAAAGACAGCTTTTTTTTTTTCTTTATTATTTTTTGTCTTTTCAGAGCTGTTGTGTCATCCATCCCTCTGATTCTGTAAGCACAGGAGGATGAAGATTTGTGGAAAGCAATGTATTTTTTTTCCATATACTGATTTCCATCTGGAGAGGTGGGGGGTTATTGAAAATGACATTTCTTCTTCTAGTCACTGAGAAAAAGTCAGTTTTTTTTCACTGAAAAAGGATGTAGGAGATATAGTGGCCAGAAGCACAAAAGTGAAATTTAAACCACTAAGTAAGTAAGCTTAATAAAAATGAAATGAGTAAATATGTCAGCTGGGGGAAACGTGACTTTCAGGTGAAAGATAAATCCATCATAGGATACAGTGCAGTAAGGATAAAAACGTTTTTTAGGGAAAATTTTAAGAAATAAGAGTTCTCTGCACCCTCCTTCTCCATCCACAAAATAAGGGAACTTTCCCATTTGTGTGGATCGGCTCAGCACTGCTCAGGGGTGAGGATCCTAGGAGGAAACACTCGTTTGAATCTCTGCCCAGGGTCTGTCTGAGTGGAACAGGGATGCTGAACCACTCCAGCATCTGTCTCCGGGCAAAGTTTTTCCCAAAGACTCCAGCTCTCAGTTTAATCCGGAAATTACCCAAACCTGGGGAGGGGAGAAGGTCTTTTATTGCATTGCCAGCAAGTGCAGGGGAAGGAAGCCTCCAGCCTGGCGCTGCTCTCGCTGCCCTGGTCCGCAGGGCTCGCAGAGCTCTGTCGGTGTCGGGGGCTGGCGGTTCCTGCTGCGTGCGACCCCGGAGGCAGCAGGATGTGATTCACCTCCTTCCCTCGCTGTCTGCCGTGCCTCAGAGCCGCTCCCGGCTCCCCTCGGTGCCGCCTCCGGGAGCGTCTCCTGCCTGTGCTGCAGTGTGCGAGAGCCCTTCAGACCCCGAGCCCCGGCGTAAGGAGCCAGTTCCTTCCGGAGAGTCACCCTTTGCGTCTTGCCAGACCGTATTTGTGTCACTTGTGGCTGCTGCCAGCCCTCTGACTGGCTCCTGAAGCCAGCAGATGTTACTGCTCCAGGCTTGCCTGGTCGGTGGGTTGGTTTTGCACTGAGCTTGGATGACTAAGGCAAAAAACACATTAGCGGCAGAGTCCAGGCTTTCCTTACTCTGGAGCAAGTGCAAATGCCCCCCTGTTGACAGCCCTGACTTCTTCGGAGAGTCCCTTCTCAAAGTTAATAGTTTCTACCCCAAATTTAGCCTAAAATGCAAAAGCATTTCCTCGCCAGCTACTGCAGTGACTGTTGCCGCGCGGCGCTCCAGGAACAAGGAGGAGTTATCTCTCTGACTTGTGCTGGAGGGAAGCAACAGAGGGTGTTGGAATAAACAGGATTAAAGGATTTCGTCCATAAATACAGGATTAAAGGTATCCAGCGCTCTGCAGGAGTCATTCAAACCAAGGAGAAACAAAGTAAGTTGTGCAGAAGGGCGCAGCTCTGCTTGCAGCCAGCCCGTGCCGCACATCCCCGCACCGCCCCAGCGCCCTGAGCGCTGCGGGGACCGCATCCCCCGCCCCGCACCCGCCCGTGCCCCAGCCCCGAGCCCCCGGGGGTCGCCAGCTGAGCCCCCCGAGCCCCGCACCCCGTTTCACACTGCGGCACCCCCCACCCTCGGCGCCCGCGGCGTTCTGAGGGCACCGGCGGGCTGACGGGAGCTGCGCTGCCCTCAGCGCTGCCCGCGCCACGGCTCGGGGCACCCGTGGGGGCAGCAGCTGGGCCGTGCACATCTGGGCAGGGCACATCTGGGCAGCGCACATCTGGGCAGCGGCGCGCAGGCGCGGGGGCTGCCTCGCCTGTGCCCCCCACCCATCCGAGCGGCGGCACCCCCGGCCGGGGCTCTGCGCGCCCGCGGAGCGCTGCGCAGGGGCGGGGGGGGATCGAGCCCTCCTTCCCCCGGGGAGTGGCCGCGGCTCCGCCGTATTTACCGGGGTGGGCGGCGGCGGCCGGGCCGGGCCGGCTCCATCCTCCCTCCCCGCCCGCCCCTCGGTGCCGGTGACTGGAGCGGGCGGAGCCGCGGCGGCCGATTGGCTCTGGGCATCACATGCGGCGGGGCCGGGCCGTGCCGGAGCCGTGCCGGGCTGGGTTGGGCACGGCGGAGCGCTCCGGCGGCGGGCACGGCAGCAGCGCAGCCCCTTCCCAGCCCAGCGCCCCGTCGGCAAAGGGACCGCGGCCACCGCGGCCACCCCGCGCCGCCCCGGCCATGAGGTCGGGCCGGAGAGACGCCACCTGTGCGGGAAGGTGAGCGGAGCCCCGGCGCCTTCCTCCTACCCCCGGGCAGCCACAGCGGCGGGGAAGCGCAGGGGGTGGAGGAAGGAAAAGGGATATTTTTTGTTTTATTATATATCGATCTATTTTTGCCGCGATCGATCCCGATCCCGCTACTGAAGCCCCCGGAGGGAGAAGTGCTGCGCGCTGTGATGCGTCTTCCTCTCGCCTCGGCTGCCAGTTTGGATTGTAGCGCCCGGCTCCGTGCACTGCGAGGATGGCTCGGTTTGGGGATGATCTGCCAACCCGCTATGGAGGTGGAGGGCCGGCCGGGGCTGGAAGAGGGAGCAGCCGGCAAGGTGGCCCCCAAGCCGGCCAAAGGATGTATAAACAGTCCATGGCTCAGAGAGCCAGGACTATGGCTCTCTACAACCCCATCCCTGTCAAACAGAACTGCTTCACAGTCAACAGATCCCTCTTCATCTTCAGTGAAGATAATGTTATACGGAAATACGCCAAGCGAATAACAGAGTGGCCATATCCTTTCAGGGAGGCTGTGTGGGCACGGGGGGAAGGTGGGGAGGGGGAGAGGGAGGCTGAGGGGCAGAGACCCCTCCAGGCAGCGCAGGGCGAGTGGCTCTGCTGATGCAGACGGTGTGATCGGGCTGTGCCATGGGTGTGTGTGCTGGGGAGCTGTGTGCCCGACATGATTCACGGCTGTGGCAATGGGAATATGGGAATCAGGGAATCGCTTCCGTGGGATCACCGAGGGTCTTTTTGGTGTGCTTGATGCCCGGGGTGTGTAAGCCATGTCAGGGTGTCTTCAGGGGTGAGATGTACAGGTGCATGGATTGACATTTCCTACAATTCAAGTCAGGTTCTGTGAGATTCGTGCCCGTGAATCCTGATTTTTATTTCCATCTGGGAGCTTTCAACTCTTCTGTCTTCCTGTGAACAGAAGAAGGAATGTGGAATAAAATGGTGACACCTTAGCACTGAAGCTGCATTGATAGTAGGGACATTGAGAGCCCAGGTAAATCCCAGGAATGCAATCATTGCAGCTCGGTTTTAGCACATCCTCTCCGGAATCCATTCAAATCAACATGAATCATGGCACTTCGATTAGGTGCATAGCCTAAGCTTAGGCTGCCTGAAAAAAAAAATTAAAATTAGCAAAACCTTGTGGCAGAAGGAGGCAGTAAGTGGGGAGAGGGATCATCTGCTGTACTGTGAAAAGGGCAGATGCTTTCTGTCTGCGACCCAGCTCCCAGGCCAAGTGAGCTGCGGTGAGAAGGGGGCTTTGCTCAGAATGATGTTGTAAGCCGTGAGCAGAGGGGAGCAGGCTGAGGCTCCCAGGGAGCAGATTTTGTGTTTGTGTGTGTACAGGAGTGCTTTACACTGGGGGTCTCAGGGGAGATGGTTGTTTTCATTTCATATCACACCCCTATTAATCCTCATCTAACAGCACCAGGGCCTCCTCCCAGCCTCCTAGCAACACTTTCAGTTGCCACACAGGCCAGCTCCTGCTTAGACTTCCCCAGTTTTCACTTCCTGAGGGGCTAACAGGAAAAATACACCAATGGAGTCAATGCACTTCCCTTCTCTCCGAACGCACACAAACACGTATTGAGCTTTCTGTCTATATTATACAATCCCAGCGATTGCTGCATTTCCTCATCCATTTCTCCTTCCCTGCATTTCAGTCTGGATAAACAAGCCCCAAACCCCCGGTGACAGGCAGAGCAGTGCCTTGACTGAGCGGGTAGACTCGGGCTTTCCCTTCCCTGCCTCTTGGGCGATTCGGCTGCATCTTTCCGGGGGATGTGGGGAGGGGACCCCAGTGCGGCGGAGCCGGCGGGACCGGCGGAGCCACCGGCGCTTCCCCGCGCCCGAGCGGCGGGGCCGGCGGGCGGGGCCGGGCGCTGTCCGCGGCGCTGGGTTCAGCTGACCACGGTGCTGAAACCAGGCTGACCACGGTGCTGAAACCAGGCTGACCACGGTGCTGAGCTGAGCTGACCGTGGTGCTGCACCGAGCTGACCACGGTTCTGTATCCGGGCTGACCATAGTGCTTGAGCTGAGCTGATGGTGGTGCTGAGCTGAGCTGAGCACAGTGCTGGGTTGAGCTTATCACGGTGTTGAGCCGAGCTGGCGATGGTTTTGAAGCCAGGCTGACCCTAGTGCTGAGCTGAGCTGACCACGGCGCTGAAGCCAGGTTGACCGTGGTGCTAAGCTGAGCTGATCGTGGTGTTGAGATACCCTGACCATGGTTCTGGAGCCAGGCTGGCCACAGTGCTGAGCTGAGCTGATCACGGTGCTGGGATGAGCTTATCACGGTGTTGAGCTGTGCTGACCACGGTTCTGAAACCAGGCTGATCACAGTGGTGAGCTGAGCTGACCACGGTGCTGAGCTGAGCTCATTGTGGTGCTAAGCCGGGCTGATGGTGGTGCTGAGCCAGGCTGACCACGACGCTGAGCTGAGCTCCCCGCCATGCTGAACCAATCTCTCCACGCTGCCAAACCGAGCTCTTCGAGTGCTGAGCTGAGCCTTCCAGGGTGGTTGTGCCTGCGGCGCGGCTCGGCGCTGTCCCTGGTGCTGAGCTGAGCTCTCTGCTGTGCTCACAGGAGCTCCCCATGGTGTTGAGCTGAGCTCTCCGCGGTGGTGAGCCCATCTTCCCCCAGTGCTGGGTCAATCTCTCCATGGTGCTGAGCCCATGGTGTTGGTTCCATCTCTCTATGGTGCTGGTTCCATCTCTCCATGGTGCTGGTTCCACCTCCCCGTGGTGCTGGTTCCACCTCTCTATGGTGCTGGTTCCATCTCTCTATGGAGCTGGGTCCATCTCTCCATGGTCTGGGTGCATTTCTCCACAGTGCTGAACGGAGCCATCACCTGCCCTCAGTCCCCGCTGCTGCCCGTGGCACGGCTCCACCCTGGGACAGCTGGGGCTAGGCACAACTCAGGGTGGGAGATGGTGGCAAAAAGCAAGGGGGGACCTGGTGCCAGATTTGGATTCTTTTCCCTCCCCACTTCCCTCCTACATCCCAAAAGGGTGCTGAGGGTTTTATTCTCACTGAGACCGGGCATTGCAATTGAGCAGTAATTCATGTTTTAGACCTGGATAGGTACTCTAAATTGAACATTTCGTGCCCATCACTTATTTACACCATGTGCTGAAGTTAAATGTTTCTGAAGAAAAATTCAGCAGATGGTGTTTATTTGTATAATCGGTTTGGAGGCAATTTAGCTTATCAATCTCATTGGAAATCAATACGTATTAATAGTTGTTTATTTCCTTTGGACCTTTCGCTTTCTTGCTCCCAGATTCCTTGAGCAGCTCAGATTGTGTGAGTCTCTAACTCTCTTAAAGAAGAGAATTGCCAATTTCCAACTTCTCTTCCAAACATACCCCAGAAAGGACCGAGGAAGTCAGGGGGACCAAATGTCTTAAAAAAAATACAAGAAATCTTAGAATGCTCCATTAATGCAACTTTGTGGGTAGAAACAGAATTTGGATGGGGTTCTTCTTGTATTGTCCAGTGTCTTCTTTAACTTCTGGTCCCCACTCCATTTGAATACATGATTTTAGCTACAATCATAGCCAATTGTATTGTGCTGGCTCTGGAACAACATTTGCCGGATGGAGACAAGACACCGATGTCAGAGAGATTGGTGAGTTGCATTCATTCATTTTCTTTTTTTTTTTTTTTCTCCTGGTCTAATACAAAAAGCAGTCGGTCACTGAGTGTTGAGAGTGCCTGGATTGATTTTAAAGATCCACATGTAAAAAGACAGGCATTGATCTGACAATCAGAAAAAATCTGTCGCAGCAAGGTGACTGTTCCCTCCTGATCCCATCTGCACAAGAATGCTTCATCACTCCAGCCAGCCCTGCCCAGCCACAGGAGAGAGCTGGACCTTGTGTTAAGATCAGAAGGGCTTCAAACTCAGGTTGTCTCTAAACCAGGACAGGAAGGAGATGAGGAATGCTTAGAATTATCTTTGGAGTCAAATTAACTTTGTAATTTAAATTTTCCCAGGGAGTGGTAGAACAGAGTAACCTTTTAGGATTTGTGTGTCTCTTCCTGCCACAGCACAGATCCTTCAACGCAAACTTTGGGTTCAGATGATTACACTTCCTTTCCCCCCCAAAAATGCAACCAGCTAACAGAGAAAAATAATTTACCCGCAGGCTTTATGGTAATGAGTCCAATTACCTTATTTCAAAAGAAAATAGAAGAATAGCTTCAAAATAATTCTCCCATTTATCATCCCTGTAGGAAAACTGTGTAATTCTTGGTTTGATTTTTCTCCTACTTTTAATGATCTGGAACGTCTTGCATGCCCAAATGCATTCATCCTGGTGCACGTTCAAAGGATGGATAAATAGGGATCCATATGTGTTTTCCATGTAGATGCTATATTATGCAAACAAAGATAACATTAGGCTTGCTGCCAGAAACAAGAGCCTCTGAATAGTGGTTGCTGCAGTTCCCAAGGACGGCCCATGCCAGTGGGCAACTCTCAGAATCTCATTCTCCAGAAGCAGGAAAAAGTGTGTTAGTGAGCAGTCTGGAGAGTCAGGGTCAGAATTTGGTGCTGGTTTGGAAATGGATCCACTCCTGCTGGCTATCCTCCTGCATGGGGCTTGTTTTCTCTCTCTGCTGGAATTCTTTTTAATTAAGAAGACATGAGAATAAAATGAATCAATGATTGTATGTAGATCTTTCTGCCATTGAACCTGTCTTTGTGTGCTTTGGGGTTGGTTGGCAAGGCCAGCCTGGGGGCGTGAGCAGAGCAGAGGTTCAGAACCAGGAGTGAGCTGGGAAAGTGCCTTCTGTGGTTATAAACATAAGGAAAAGCAGTTTCAGGGACGTTCTGGCTTGGCAATCCTTTGGTTCATGTTGGTTTTGTGTTTCTCTCGATTCATAAGGGCATCCTAAAGGCATTTTATTGTCCTTTTCCCAAGTGTATTAATTCAATTTTATAACGCACACACCTTCAGATCCTGCCTGAATCATTCCAAAGGGGGGCACTGGCATTGCCACCGAGCAGTGCGAGAGGGCTGTGTGAGTTAAATGAGCAATCTCTGCCCTGTTGGCTCTGCCTCGGAGAGGAAGGAAGAATTAACCCCTCATTTTTGTCCCAAGCACTGTTATGTTTGATCCAGATACCCTGAAGCCATTTTAACTACAGCACATTTGTAACTCTGAAGTATAAAGAGATTTTTCATAGAGTAGCACTAAGAATCTTTACAAGTCATGAAATACTTTTTACTTTCAACATAAGCTGGAAAGAATAAGCATTATAAGAAAAACTGTCTTCTAGTTTCAAAGTGAAGCCTCTTTAGAATTCTCCAGTTACTTCTATAAACTGGAAGTTATTTCATCAAAAATGTTATAAATCCACATTAAACCACAGTGGGGAAATGTTCCCATACATTTCCCATACATTTTCAGGTTTGTTCAGCCAAATTCTAAGTCCATGCAGAACAGCAGGTGCTTTATTGCTGTCTTTAGCAGGAATGGAATTGGTCTTTTTTTGGGTAATGGTTAATGGATATGGATTTTTTTTTTCTCCTGGATCCATTAAAATCTTCAAATTTGAGATAATCAGTGAAGGGTTAATCAGATATTAAAGATATGAGGTGCACATCATAAAACTTTTGTGACTGGGAGATATTGGCAGAGTTGTTGAAGGAAAACTGAAGTTGCCCAGATAATTTGTTCCATAGAAACAATGAAAAAAATATATAAGGTTGTCTGTTTGTTAAAGCTGAGGAAAAAAGGGAGGACCCCATGCAAACATTTTAATTATTTTTGTCTTTTTATCAAAATTTTCCTCTATTTATGTCCCCAAGGCCCAGGATATGACCCTGCAGTGCAATCTCATCGGGCTGTTTTCTGTGCTCCTGTTATTGTCAGACAGGATTAACTGAGCACATGTCTCAGGGCATGCAATTTTCCAAGATTTTGAGTGTCTGAGTTAGGAGAATTCTCAGAATGCATAGAAAAGCATTGCTTGGCTCTGGGATGGAAATTCTGGTCAAAATCAGGGCTCTGAGAAAGCACCAGCCTGGTGATTGGAACATTTAGTGGTGAACTGGAGGAGTGGCTCAGCTCCTCAATCATCAAACGAGGAATAAACTCATTCTCCTACCAGCAGCAGACTGACCTACCCCGAGGTCCTTTCCTCGTGGAAGTCTCACATGCTCTGGATGCTGGGAATGTTTCCCTCCCAGCAGGAATTGTCCAGTGGAACAGGTTGGATCCAGGATGGAGCAATGCCCATCTCCACCCAGTGCTGTAGCCAGGGGGCCGTGGGGTCAGCCTCCCTCTGTCCCAAAGTCATTGCATTGTTTGTGCACACGGGAGTGATGCAGCTGCAGAGAGGCTGAGGGAGCTGTTCTGAGCAGCCCAGAGGCTGCTGGTGAGAGCTCCAAATGTGGGAATGGGAACTTCCCATCCCAGCCCCCTATGCTACCTTGTTCACCTTGCTCAGCTCTTGGCTGTCCACACTGAGACCTCCTTGTCTCCCCATCTCCTTCCTAATTGCTCAGTTTCCCATGAGGAGCTCCAGGAGACCTCTCCCAGAAGGACAGTGATGATTTCACAACTTGCAGGACAGGAAATCTCTTTTCTGCCCTGCCCTGCCGTGGGGCAGGCCCTGTTGGAAGGCACCAGAGTATCATAGTTGGGATGGAGACAATACAAAGCAACACACTCCATTTTCAGAAGACTTCAAACTGTTTTTATTATGGCATGCATGCTTTTTATACATTCTTACAAACTCAGAAGTTTACACTTTACTCATTGGTCAGGAAGGACAAACCAAGTGCTCATTGGAACAGGCAGTGGCAGGTTTCTCTTATTTATCCCTCTTTCTTTCTTGGTTTCTATGTCAATGACCTTGGTAGAAAATTCTTTCAGGGGTGAACATGGAGCCTCTTATCAAACTTCTCTCTGGCCCACAGAAGTTGCTGTAAAACCTCTTCCACACCAGGGGGGCTGTGGGATGTGTGCTGCAGGCTCGGGGTGTTTGGCTCTCCCAGGAGTTTTGGATGTGAGGACAGACCATCACATTTCCCAGATTTTCAGCTCTGTAACAGCTCTGGCAATTTACTAATAGATTTAATGCTTTCTCCCATCCACAGGCACTTAGAGCAGTAATATGTGAGCTGCTCACATTAACCTTTGCATGAACAAAGCCTTTCACACCCAATCCTCTCCAGGCTGTCACATCTGAAGGCCAAGGAAAGACACTAGGACATGAAGTAGAAATGGTAATGACTTTCCAGACTCAGAAGTTGTTTCTGATCAGAAACATATTGATTAAATGTGTGTTTGGCCCAGCCTCAAGCTCTGCTGTGTCCACAGCAAGCAACTTGCTGGCACAGCTCTGGCTGCTGCCCAGATTCTCTGCCCTCCTTCCAAGTACGCACAGGGATCCTCACCATCACCTGCTCTGCCCCTCTGGAACCCGAGCAGGGCCACAGCCTTCGGTGTGAAGGGGCTTCAGGGTGTCCTAGCAGGGCCCCTGAGCTGAGGCAGGGCCATTTCAGTGCTGCACAGGGCATTCACCCACCTCCTTCCCTCCCTCCATCACACACAGTCAGGCAAATCCTTTTTATTTCCAGCTGCAGGACCTCTCCCCAGTGGGGCATAAATTTTATTTTTCATCTTGTTGCTACTGCTCTGATTTTTGGGCTGAATCAGTGTAAATTTAGGCAGGCTTTAGAAAAGACCATCTTTCTTTTGCCTCTTATTTCCCCAGCTACTTCCTGCCAACCCTACAGATGAGAGTTTTTCTTTGTAATGAATACCCAAATCCAACTGCGAGCCTTCCTGCTTCCCTAGAAGCTGACAAAAACTCCTGACCCACTTCCTAAGAGCTCTGTGTAGCCCTAGCTTTGGGAAGAGCACATCCCATCAAACCCTGGAGTACCTGGAGCCTGGCTCTTTAAAGCTGGGAGCTGTAATCACCAGGCACCTGACCTAGATAGAGCAGAGACTGGAGTAGATACCAGGCTTCAAGGAAGTGAGGGAGTAATGTGGAGGAGTGGATGTGGGTAAAGGTAGCTTTTTTTGTGTGTGTTAGAAGAGCTATTTTTAGAGGCATGCGAGTAGTGGTGGGATGGGGATTTGGGATGGGCTGGGAGGCCTTTGTGTGCAGGCATTATCTGGAGCTGTTGAGCTGTGGCGTGTTGAAGAACAGGTGGATTGGGCTGTCAGAGGGCTCCTGTGTCCATGAGGAGCTGCAAGGAACTTCTCCTGGAATCACATAGGATGATTTCTGACCCCTTCTCCCTCATTCCCTCTTCTGTACCGGGTCAGAGCCCTGGGATGCCTCCAGTTCTCGCTGTGGAGCAGCTGCTGGAAGAAGATGTGCATTGTAGGATTTCTGTTGAAGGTCATAAAAGGTCTGGTGGCCTTTGGTCCTGATTCTCTGAGGGTAAAGAGCTCTGAGATGGGCAGCTGGAGGTCTGGCAGTGGTGGCTCCTGAGTGCTCTGAGCAGCATCTCTGAGAGCCAGAGGGCTTGGAGGTGCTGCTGCTTGTGCAAACCCCTCCTTGGCTGGAGGGGAAGCCAGTTTGGGGGCTGGGATTTCATTTTCTGCTCTCCATTTCAGCCACAGGCCCAGTGTGAGCCTAGCAGACCCCTGATCTGTTTTGCTGCCCGGCCAGCCAGCACCTGTGAGTGTCTCTGCAGGTGACAGTCACCTCCCCACAGGGGCATGGCAGGTGGAGCTGCTGGGGCTGTGAGATCAGAAATGTGGAGAGGAATAGAGGTAACACAGGGTGAAAGATGGAATGTGTGGAAGAGCTGTTCCCACTGAGGTCTGTAGGGATATGGGGAACAGAACCCGAATTCAGCAGCTGATGGAAAAGCCTCTCCAGGGGTTGTGTTTTCCAGCAGCTTGGAGGCATCCTCGGTGGTTGGAGCTCTCTGCAGGGCTTGCTGAGCTGGGTCATGTGCAGCCAAGCCTTCTTGGCTGTCATGTTTTAGATGGTTCAGGCTGGAGGCGACCACAGGGGTGTCACTGGTGCCACCTCCCTGCTCCAGCAGGGCCAGCACAGGGCACAGGGCTGATGGTTCTGGAATGACCCCACAGCCTCCCTGGGCTCTGCCAGGGCTGGCACTGCCCAGGGCAGGAGTTCTGCCTCCTGGGCAGGTAATTGCTGGGCTCAGGCCCTGCCCGGGGCTCTGGGGCCATCGCTGGGCCTGGAGCAGACCCTGGGGCTGCTCTGCCCTCCTGCACACAGGGACAGACTGGGACAGACTGGGACAGACAGGGACAGCCAGGGACACAGAGGGACACCTGGGGCTGAGGGTCCCTCTCAGCATCACCTCTCAAGACTGAGTAGACCCAACCTTTAGGGGTGAAAACCTCAATTTCTGGAGCAAGTTCTGTCCTGAAGTGTGGGTCTGTGCCAGAGCTGAGCAGGAGTTGCTGTGCTTGTGTCAAACCTGCTTCTTCCCTGGTTCTGGGATCACAAGCCTCGACATTCCAGCTCTTTTCCCATCAGAGAACAAACAATCCCCTATTGTCATTGGGAGAATTGCAAAATACAATCAACTATGCCTCAAACAGCAGCTCAGCTCTTTGGTTCTGGTGGCCAGAAATGTCAAAGCCACTGGAAAAGGGATTTCTAATCTCTCAGTGTGGAAGTTTGCTTCTTATTTGGGTAGGGCTGCTTTGCTTCCATTGAACTCAACTGAAAACCAGGCTCTAAGGCACATTTGGAAATTGGTTACTGGCACCAAAGCTGACAAACAAGTTCTTGAAATTGAGGCCCATTGCTTTTACATCTTGCTTTGTTCTCGTCTCTTGCCCAAATCTTCCTTCCAAATGTGAATGCTTCCATTTGGCACTGAATTTGTGTTAACACTCCAGTCAATAAAGCCTAATCCTGAGAGATCTGGTGCAGAGATGGAATAAAAGGTTTGGTAAAACTGTAGAGACCGAGCTTGATTTTCTGTGTAGTGAGCAAGGACACAAATCTGCAGTCCCAAGGGAGGTGTCAGTCTGCACCATGGACCCCAGACACAAATCTTGCTGCTCCGACTGTTCATGGGAGGCCTTGGGGACTTCTCCCTGAACCAGATCCCCAGTGAAAGGAAAACAAATGAAGCTCCATCTGTGAAAATTGATAAAATGGAGGAGAAGGAGCAAAGAAAGAACTGATGGAATAAATGATAAATAAATAATTTCCTGTTAGTGCAGTCAGGCTTGCTGTGGCTGACTGTTGCTCCCAAAGACACCCTCTTATTTCAGGTTTCTGGATGAATTGTGGAACATCTTCCATGCCAATAACTCCAGAAACCTGTCATCTCTAATTTAAATATACCCTTAGAGCAAAATTTCTGCATCAAAATTCCCTCCAGAACATTCCGTAAAGGTGGAAAGCGTGGCGTGAAACCATCAGGATGAAGGCCAATAGGATTGCCAATTTGTACAGAAAATTCATTTCAGAGAAATAACAATGAAATTCCTCTGTGAGCTTAATTCCAACAAACTTAAACCTTCAATTTCAGCTCTGTTCAAAGAATGGAAAAGGTGTGCAGTGGCTGCCTGTAGCTGTTTAGGGGACTGGTTATCACAGCAGGAACATGGATATCTCCTTGACTCCTTTAATTTCCCTTCTTTTCCAGGATGACACTGAGCCGTACTTTATTGGAATATTTTGTTTTGAAGCTGGTATCAAAATCATCGCCCTGGGCTTTGTTTTTCACAAAGGCTCTTACCTGCGCAACGGCTGGAACGTGATGGATTTTGTCGTGGTCCTCACAGGGTAAGTGACCTCCTCCCCCCCTGAGCTTCACGGGGCTCTCACCCTGATTTGTGGGGTTTGTTTACTCTGGGTTGGGCTGGGACTGACTGGAGTAGAATAGCACTGAAATCCTGCATTTCTGCCTGTAGCAAATCCAAAGAATGGCTCTTGTGCTGAATGAGTCACTTGCAAAGCATTTGAACCAACTCAAAAGTGATTTTGAGGATATTTCTTTGTAGATATTTCAGTGTGTATCTGATCCAGACACTTCCTGACATTTCTGTGGCTTTGTAGGTTCTAATTGCCCCTGGTACTTGAACCTGATTTAAATCAATTTATTTTCGGACATTACAGGATGACTTCAGAGTGTGCTAACAAATTAAATGCATCCTGGTTTTAAGCTGTTACAACTCTGAAATCAGCCAAGTTTCTGCAGGAATGAATTTATTCCCCTGTGAAATAACTTTTCTCAAAAGAATTTGAAGGTGTTTGAAAAGAATTCAAAATGTCTTATTAAGGATGGAGGTGAAAAGGTTACATGTGCATTTTGTACCCTGGTTTGAGATGATATCACTGATACCTGCCTTGGAAATGCTGACAATATTTTACATTATGCATTGCAGCAGTTTCTGTCTATTTATATAAATAGAGGGTGATGCTGGTGGATAATGAAAACATAAACATGAACACTTCTAGTCTACAAATTGGGCTTTAAAGCTTCAGAGGAAACGATCCAAAGGTCTGTGTGAGGTCCTGAGCTTGCAGCCTTCATCTTGGAAGGATTTCAGTTCATTTCTCCCCAGAAACTGCAGCCTGGCTCCTGCTATTGATATGCTTCCCATATCCATCCTTTCCCACACCTTCCCTGCCCATGTGTATGGTGAACGTGGATATTCCCTGCTCCTGGTGGTGGTGTGGAGTAAGGAAATGCTTGCATACATATACAAATGTATTCATTAGCTACATGATCACTGTAATTCCATTTGCATTCATGGCACCCTGTGATACAGCACTTGAGAGGCCAAAGGGAATTCTTGATGTATTAAGAGGAAGAGAATAAATATTCAGGGCTGGATTCTGCTGCTGCTGGGGCTGGGTATTTAATCAATAGAAACTGCAGTGGAGGCACAAGGAGAATCAGATTTCCATACTTAGAAACAGGGGGTACCAGGATGAAAAGAGAATTAGCACAGATGCTACAATTATTCTCACTGACGGTCTGTTCTGATTCCTAGTTAGCTCCATGCCATTGTTTGTGTTTAAAAAAAAAATAAAACCAAGGCCCTGATTCTGGAAAGGACTTTGGCATTGGCTGAATTTATCCTACAGCAAAGCATTCCACTATATGCTGGAATTCAGCTGACTCCAGTGGTTCTCTACTTAAAGTTCAGGCTCCACAGAAAAGCTTTTTTGAATCCCAGCCATATTGCTTACGCATGGTTTGAATTCCTTTTATTATTTTTTTTCCCTCCATAAACACAAGACTCCAGAGTTTGTTGGTTTTATTTTACAACCAAGACATTCCAAGTATTGCAGCTGAAGCGGCCACAGGATCCTCCCGGAACGAGCGGCGTCTCCCCGGTGCTGTGGGAGCTGCTTGCAGCACTGTTTGATCCTGGAAAATAATTGTGGAATATCAGCTTGATGAGACAGCTGGAACAAGGACCCCCGGTGCCATCTGCAGCCCCGCGGGTTCCTTTGAAGTGCCATCCTGTTAACGTCACCGCTGCTGTTTCCAATGGTGACACCAACTGGGCCCTGCTGAAATTGTCTTGTACAAGGGCTTCCCACCAGGCAGCAGTGCAGGGGTGGCAAAGGCTGAACTCATCGGCTTCAAGTCCAAGAGTCATCTCCACCGAGGAAATCCAGACCTCTAATCCTTCTAATTCGAGGGCTGGATTTAACAAGGCACTTGAGCTCGTGCCCGATTTTAGGCGTTAGGGGGAAGCTACTGAAAATAACAGAGTTACTCATGTTTGGTTTGATGCTTTCCTGAATATTTCCAGCCCAGGTGGAGGGAGCATTGACAGCTCTGCAGCTTCACACAGGGGGTTGAATTAGTGTTTTCTCTGTAGCCTGCTGCGTTTTGCTCTGCAACACCCAGATCATGATGAAGTTCTCAGCTCACTCCTGTGTTGCCATGGGGCTGTGCTGGAAACCTGGAGTTCCCCTTCCTTGGGTTTCCTTCAGTGGCCAGAACCCTTTCATGTGCCCACTGCCTGCATGAGCTCAGGTCAGAGGGGAAACCTGTGCAGGGCTCTTTATTTGAGACAAAATCCTCTTCGTTTCTGCATCAAGACTTCAAAATCAGCTTGATGAATGAGAAATTTCCTGCTGACAAACCCTCCAGGAGAGGGCTGTAAGGTGGTGACATGAGTGAGACCTTCATTTTCATTTCTGTGGAAGGCAGACTCAGATCTGTGTGTTTCAAAAAAATGATCAAGCTGTAATTTATTAGGGAATAATAAAAAAGGACAGCGCTAAGCCAGTACTTAATGTGTTCTTATAAATATAGATAGGTAGGACATCAGTTTTTGAAATATCATTTTGCTACTCTATCAAAAGCTTTCCTTTGCCATATGTGCAAGATTTCTACTTGAAAATGTTACTTCATGTTTCCCAGGCAGTGCTCAGCTCCCAAGCTCAGTTTTACATTGATCTTCAATATTATAGAGGAATTTTGAGTACTTTTATTTTTTTTATTTCTGTGTAAGCATGAAAGATCATGAAAATGTTCCATCATACCCCACACAGAGCTGTGTGCCTGCTAATCCTGCCGAGTGCTTGTTTTTATTAAGGTAAATGATGAATGTCAGAAAACCTGATCTCATTTTCAGCTTTTAGCTAAGCACCAGAAAAGCGAAGAGCAGCTCTGCTCTCATTCTGTTTCCATAGGAAAAAGGCCAGCCAGAGTCTGGGTGTGCTTTGGAGGAGGCTGTGGGGGAAGGCTCTGCATTTATTGAACTGAGCCTTGTGTAAATATTCCAGTGATCACGCAGCAATCCTTCCCACCTGCTTTTTCCAACCCATTTTTTTTTTTGGCTACTCAATGCTTGCACCCTGGAATTATTGATAAATATATTTTTTATCTACTTGCAATGAGGGAGATTTTGTTTGTCAAAAGCAGACAGCAGAACTTGTTAATCAGGAAATACATCAGGGCTGTGTTCCATGCAGCCAGGATCAATATCTTATTGAGCTAAACTCGAGTCTAACAGATAGTGGCCCAAAATGGCTTTGGTTTGTTGTTCCAGAAAACACTCCCTCGGTTTCTTTTCCCAGCAATGCTGTGGTGCCTATTTCTCATTTGCTTCCAAGGAAACCTGTGGATCTGCTGTTAACAAAGGCCTGGGAAAGGAATAAGTTGTTCTCCTTGGAAGATTTTGTTACCTCTGTGATTTTTTTTTTGTGATGTCTTGTGATCTCCACCAGCTGTAGATGAGTCTCAATGAAAGCTGCCCCTGCTGGGATGGGCCTGTTGCTGCTGGGGACAAAACCACACATTTTATAGCTCCTGCTCATTTTATTTCCATGTTTCTGTGAGATTGCACTGGCTCCAGTGGTGACATCACCTATTAGCAGCTCTAAATCACACAAAAATGCAGTTTCTCAATTGGCCTGGGACTGGATGATCTTAATGCACTTTTTCCAAGGTGGAGGCAAAGGGACTTTTTTGCTCTGTTGCTGCTACATGTTTTGGGTTGAAAATTTTAGAAATCCACAGTTGTTTTGGGAACAAATTTGTCCTGTTCCCAAATTCCTCAGCTGGAGCCATGAGCTCTGATTCAGGGCCTGGAGGGTTCAGACTTTTCCTCTTGGAGTTCATGGGAGGTTTTCTCCTGGGTTTTGGTTGCAAAGACTGAAGAACTGCTGGGTTTGCATGGAGCTGGTGTCAAGGGCTGTGTGCTGAGGGGAAGAATGGGGAACAAGGCGTGGACAAAACAATATTTAATTCCCAAAATTCAGATGTCTAGGGGTTTTTCAGGGGGAAAAAAAAGCTTTTAAACCGTGATGTTCAGGGGGTCTGCCCTCACTTGTGTTTTGGAGCTTATTTATATTTCTGGTTTCCCATATCATGAATAATGGGCTTTAGGGTTTAATTCCATACCCCAAGAAAGGGGCTGATTGTCTCTTTTACATCCCCAGCTACCTGAGATTCCCCTTGGTGCCTTCTAGTAAGGTTTGAAAAAGAATTCCTTTTTCTGAATGCCTATGGTTTTATGAAATGTCAGCTTTTCCCCAGGCAGAGATTTATGCTGCCCAACCTCCTTTGACCTGAGGGCTTTTCTGTGCACCACAGCCTTTGCTGCTGCTCTGGTCCTTTCCCAGTTCTGCCACGTCCTCATGGAGTGACCACAGCCATGTGGTGTTTGTCCAACACCAAGAGTGGCTAAAGGCCTCTATGAAATAATGGAGTTCTTGACAGGATCGTGCTCTGCCCTTTATGAGCAGAATTAATTTCTTTTGGCTTCCAATCAGCCTGAATTAAACACTCTCGAAGAGTCCTGGTGGATTCTTGAGCCAGTTGGATCAGCAGCCTGGATCTCTGGGTGGGACTGGCAGAGACAGCGTGTGCCAGGCCCGGAGCTGCCAAATGATGTGCACAAAGTCTCTGTGCGGGTACGGATGTCTCAGGCTGTCTGGAACAAATTACAAAAGCCAGAATTATCTTGATTGTCTGAGAAATGTGCTCCCAGATCTTGATGTTGCTAATAATTTGGAAGGCAACTCATTTAGCAACAGCATAAAGGCCTGCTCATCCTCGATGTGAGCGTTGCTGGTTACCAGGATCATCCTGCTATGTGGGCAGTGGGAGCTGCTATTCCTGGTGCTGTGTTTGAGGAGCAGCAGCCTCGGATGCAGCGATGAGTGACAGAGTGGGAGGCACAGGAACCACCCAGCCTGGGCTGTGCAGCAGGTTTGCACCTCGGATCTGCCCCTTTCAGGTGTGGGGGGAGATGTGACCAGGGAAGTGTTGGAGAAGGAAATGCCTTGGTGAGGGCTGGGATTTCTTAAAGCTGTCAAATACTCAGAGAAGCTTTGGCTCCAGCATTTCTTTCTCTCCAAGTGCATGTTCCTGTGCTTCAGAATCTCTTAAATGAGGGTATCTGAGCTCTGGGACTGGCTCTGGTGTCCTTGGTGTACAAGGGTGACAAGACAAGGGGAAATGCCTTCAAACAGAAGGTAGATGAGATTGAGATGAGATATTAGGAAAAAATCCTTCCCTGCGATGGTGAGGAGGCCTTGTCAGCTGTGGCTACCCCTGGATCCCTGGAAGTGCCCAAGGCCAGGCTGGACAGTGCTGGGAGCAGCCTGGAGATGTCCCTGCCCATGGCAGGAGGTGACACTGGATGATCTTTAAGGTCTCTCCCAACCTTTCTGTGATTCCATTGATTCTATATTCCACCTGCAAACAACCACAGAACTAATTAGAGAAATGAAATTCAAATAAAATCAGCCTCCTTGGCTGCCCTGCAGCACCCCTTTAGGTAGCTGTTCAATGCTTTGTTTATCAGCTCTGGGTGTAAAGATGTGGGGAATGAAGCAGGGAGCAGGGAAGTGCAGATTTTGCTCTGCTTTCCCAATGTGGAAATTTTGGCACTTGTGTGCTAGAAAGCAAAGGAGGGTAAAAACAGGAGCTAGGAAATGGGACACTTTGAGAAGGAACAAGCTTAGCCCTGGCTGGCTGTCACAAGGAAAAGGAGCTGTTTGCTTGGGGTGGTGATGGACTCGGGGTGAGTGCTGTCAGCACCGTGCATGAGTCATGAAAGCAGCAAAGCCTTTATGGATTTTAATGCAGTTGATCCTTGTGTTCAATTTCTTTTATGCTCCAGTGATGGATGGACACTTGCTGGCTCGGAAGAGTAAAGGCCCCCTTCTGAAATAAAATCAGATAAAGGTGGACAAGACACAGGGAATTTACCTGTAAGGTGTTACCTGGTGTTTTAGCTGGTGAGTGAGGGCAAGAAAGGGAGGAAGCCAAGCAACCAAATTTTCATTTTTGAAGCAGAGAGAGTTTGTAACTGGGAGGGAGGAGGGTGTATGAGGTCTCAGATTGAACAGAAATTGTTCTGTCCTCTGGCCCTTGGCTGTCTGGGCTCTTGGGGAGCTGCAGAAGCCATTCCCTTCAGAGAAGACTGGACAGGAAGGAAGGGTTTAAGGCTTCTAAATCCATCTGGCAGATGTCCCCCTTTCCTTTTTCGCCCAGTGGGCAGCAGCTTCCTTGGGACTGGAGCTTGTTTTCTCTCTGGGCTTGTTTCTCTGAGCAAAGGGGCACCCAGGCCGTGCTGAGCCTCTTGCTGTGTTAATTAGGGCTCGTGTCTTTTTTTGTTGCTTGTAGTGGCTTTTCTGCATCGATTTTGGTGGGGGTGGCTGGAGGCAGGTTGAGAGAAGCGGGTGGGTGATAAATTGTGTGGCTGGCTGCTAAATCAGGAGACTTTCCTGGGCAGAGGAGGACTCCGGGCTGTGCTTAGAGGAAGGCTGCAGATGGTCCCAGCCCCTCAGAGGACCTGCAGGTGGGGTCAGCACTTCCCTGGCAGAAATTATCCTGCTCTGGCTCTGCTCTGGTGGTGGCAAACCAAATGTTTCAGGTCAGAGAACCTCTCAAGGGCAAACAGATAATGAGATTGATATGCTGCTCTCTTACTTTATTAAAAGGGACTGCAAGGTATGGAATACCTGGGATGAGAAGTAATAATGATGGAACAGCACAGCGAGCCCGGAAGTTGAGGCACAAACAAAGCACTTCTATTAAAGAGAGAGGAAACAAAGCAATCCAGGTTTCCATTTTGTATCCATTTCCACATTTTGTGCCTGTTTGTCCTTCCTGGAAGCTTTGTGCTCACAAAGAGTGGCTGCCAGACAATATTTATGGGTGTTTACCTCTCCCTGCAGCTGGGCAGCTGTCAAGTAGAAGTGACCATCCCGAGTGAAAACAAGGGTTGTTTCTCATGGCAGCCAGAGCTTTATCAAAGGCAGGCAGGATCATTAGTCCAGAGTCCAGACAGTATTTTTAGCTTTTTATGGTTCTTGAAGGCAGGTGAGTGGCAAGGAAATATTGTCTCTTGTGAGGGAAGCAGCTGCACAGACAATTGTGGAACCTGCAGGTGGGAAGAGGACTCTGGACCTTGGTATCTGCTCCTAATGTGATCCTGCCCTGGCAACCATGTCTTGTGGGCACCTAGAGGTGGAAAACATTGGTATCTGCTCTTGGAGATGGGTGTGGATACTGGGAATTCAACCCCAAACCAGCAAATCAAACTGCAGCTCCAAAGTGCTTAATTATTTTTAATGCTTCCTAGTTTAAAACAAATAAACAAAAAAATCACCAAGCCCAAAATATCCAAGTGCTGTGTGTGGTGTTGAGTGCTGTCCCATAATTAGATGAGGAGGAGGGTGCAGGTTACCTCAGACTCCTGTTTCTCACGTAGTGCTTCTGCTGCTGTGTCCCAGTTCCAAGGGAGCAGCTTTGGATGGCAAAGTGCCTGCTCATCTGAGGGGAGAAGAACCTGCCTGTGACTGTGGAACAGGGTGAGGATATGGAAAATCTGCCTGGCTTTAGTTGTGATCTAAGATCTTTAGTTGTGAGCGCCAACAGTGAGTCTGCAACCACGTCCTTGGATCCACATCTCACACCAAAGATTTTGGGTGCTCGCAGACCATTCTCTTCCTCAGGGCTCTCTGAAAACATCAAGAAAACTTGGATTTTGAAAACTTGGATTGGAAAACTGATTTTCCATTCTGTTCTTGCTGAACCACCGAAGAGGTGTGGAGGATGTTCTGGCCAGGGCCAGGCTTCCATACTGGAAGCTGGAGCCAGAGGATGTGTGAATTCCAGGTCAAGGCAAGTCCAGGATCAGCACCTGGACATGCTTTTCCACAGAGTTCCACAAGATTTTGTGCTTAACTTCAGCTCTCTTGCATCTTCTCTGTGCTGAAGGGTCTGATGGGGTTGTGACAGAGGAAGGGATCCCACGTGAGTGAGGTCAGGCTGCAGGATGACTCCTCTGGATGAACTCCTTACTGTGGGAAAGCCACTCTTCTACCCTGGGCAAGCCCAGCAGCTCAGGGGGAGAAAGCCCTGCCTCCTGTGCCAAGCATCAAACCTTTGGGGTGAGCTTAGAGGCTTTGGAAAACTCCCTGATCTTCACAAAGGAGCATGGCCACCTGAACAATACACAGGAGGAACCTTTCCCTCCTGGCATGGTCAGCATCAGCTAAATGCATGTCTGACACATTCTGTCTCCTCCCTCCTCCATCCCCCCATATTTCAGTGGCCAGAAAAGTCACCTGTCATGGGTTTTGGATTGATAAATGAAACAAACTCATTTTCTCAGTGCTCTCAGGGTGGAGCATTCAGGAAACAGGTCAGGCTTTTCTGGTGGATATTCTTATTCTGTCAGTGCTGGAGTTGTGTTGGTTTCCGAGCTGGCTGCAGGGCTGGGTGTGTTTGTGTAGGTAATTCTCATGACCAGCTGCAGAATTTTAAAAGCCTCCCTCTGGAGCAAGAAGTTCAGGTCACTCCTGAGTTAAACCCAATTTTAGACAATAATGGGTTTAGCTCTTGGCTCAGTTCAAGTCAGTTCAGGCTGGGCTGGGTGAGATTTGAGCTAGAAAAGGATCAGGAGTAGAGACTGGAGCAGTGCTGGGCTTCCCTGGGAATAGAAATTGTTCCTGGGGCTCTCCAAAGAGGGGAAGGCAGCTCTCAGCCAGGAATCTGGGGTTGAAGGTTGTTCATTAGGGAAGTTTCTGAAGAGGGGTTGAAGCTGACTCCCCTCCTTTGTCTCCTTACACAAATTCCCTATAGGGCTCTGCACAACTTGAAGGTCCCAGAGTCAGACTGAGGCTTTAGGAGCACGTTGATGGTCCATGGGATGATGTAGAAGTACAGAAGTGAAGGACAAAGATGAGCTGCTTGGAGAAGACTGAGGCTTTTTCAGCTACAAAGTGTTACTGTGCTGAAGAACTCCAGTAATCAGAAATGGTTGGATGTAACTTGCTTCTGGTTCAAAAAACACTTAATAGAACTTAAATTGGGGCTCTCAGCTTATTTTCCAATTAAAAAGAACCAAAAAAGGAAGACAGTTTAATCTTTCAGCCTTTTGGCTCAGTTTCCCCCTCTCAAACACCCTGAACTAGCACCCTTAAATAAAGTTTGGGCATGGGAGCTTAGGATGAAGGCTGTGAAAATGATTAAAGCACTGAAGAAATGTCCATTTAAGGAGAAGTGAAAAGGCTGAGAGAGTTAAAATGAAGAGCAAAGTCTCATAAGGGTGAGATAGATAAAGAAAAGCAGAGAGAAAATCATGTTTCCCTATCTATTTTGGTAGGACTCAAAAAACATCAGTGACGAAACTGAAGTTTTAGAACTTCACTAATGGAAAAGTAATTAACTCATGGAAATCATCACAAGCATT
Source organism: Chloebia gouldiae (assembly GCA_003676055.1). NCBI lineage: Eukaryota > Metazoa > Chordata > Aves > Passeriformes > Passeridae > Chloebia > Chloebia gouldiae. The sequence continues at coordinate 6,944,984 of QUSF01000027.1, read as the reverse complement.
TGCTGGTTTGTTTCCTGAGACCAAAGTAGCCTTGAGATCATCTTCAGATCCACCAGAGGGGAAATGGTTTTTTTTTTGAAGGGGAATAATTAGGCCTTTCCCTGGTGCTCCCTAGAATAAGCTAGGTGGAAATGTGAACAGGCTGTTTCATAATTGTCCTTTTCTTTATCTTGTAATTTCTTCTGAATCCTGTGGAGCCACGGCTTGGGAGCAGGATGCAGCCTGTTCCAGCCTGACCTGGGAATGTGACTTTGCCAGTTTAGACATGAAAAAACATCAATAGGAGTGCTGCTATTTCATCACTTCATGTCTGATTTAAAGATCAAACATCTTCCTGCTACAGCTCAGAGAGAAACTTCAATGCTCCAGTGCTGAGTGTGCTCTCCAGCCCCGCGAGCCTCAGCTGTGAGAAAAGATCTGGGGTTGAAAATTGTCACTCGTTTCAAATAAATCCCAGGTGCTTTCTGTTAATATGGATCTCACTGTGGTAAAGGGGCTTTGGTTTTGTGGAGGAGGCAGGTCTGGAAGGCTCAGACTTGGTGCTGCAGGGATATAACTGCTCCCTTTCCATGGTGGAACATCCCCTTGACCTTGCTTTGGGAGGATCTATCCATAGCCTCCCACCTTTGCAGGATCTGGAACACAGGAGAAGGTTCTGGCAGGTGAAATTATCTAATCAGAGGGTGGCCCTGTCCTCAATGAGGCTTCAGTCAGAGCTGAGAGCTCGTCCAGCTGCCACAAGTCAGGCATGAAAGCTCTCCTGCTGGGGAGGAGCATTAACAAACCTCCCTCCCAGTGCCAAAGACAAATCTCTGCTGCTTTTCTGGCCTCCAGCGCTGGGAGGAGAGTGGCAGCCAAAGGCTGTGGGAGGTTGCAGGGAGTTATTTCCACACTGGGAAGGGATCTGCACTCTTGGTTGCTGGTAGGTGGGTAAGACCTTTCCTGAGGGTCCTTAGAAACAGGCCTGGAGAAAAGATGAGGTGAAGTCTCGGCTTGATAGAGATATGGACTGCTGAATCCTGGCTGCTCTGGCTGTAGGATGAAGACTGAACTCCAGAAAACTCCTCACATTTCTTTTTAATCCCATTATTTTCAGAAGTTCATATCCATGTGCTCCAAGTAAGTGATGCTGTATCTGTTCAAAACCATCTAGCTGATAACACAAATAACCTCATCATAGATATCTGCAGCTTATCTCTGCTCTCTGAGGAATGTACTGAAATGAAAAATTTTACCTTTCTTCTCTTCTGAAGCCAAATCTCAGCCTTATTTACCCACTTCCTGGGCAGAAGCATTCCAAATTCCTGGAGTTCTGTGGCCAAAATTATCTTCTGGACTGGCTGGATGAATCCTGAGCTTTGATTTTCTTGTTCTGCAATAATCAATAAAGCACTAAAGTTGCATAGGTACAATAAAAGAGGATTTGGAAATGCTCAGCTTGGTGACCAGTTATACAGACAGGAATATCCCAAGCCTATTTTTAAAAAACACTTAATTTTTTTCACTCTCTGGTCACAAGTTTAAAGCCAGTTATAACAGGTACAAAATGATGGTAACCCCTGCCTTTCCCAAAGGGTGAACAAGACAAAGGAAGCTTGGCATGATCCAATTTCTCATTTTAATTTGAAGTATGAAAGAAAAGAAGACTATGGGAGCAGTTAGTGTCTGAGGCAGATCCAGGATAATGCAGTGCTGATTCTCTTCTGCAGCAGACTGGGCACTGGATGGGATTTTGGGTGTTCTGTTTTTCTCTTCTGCTCATGTCTGTGGCTAATAGGGGATTTTAGGCCATTTCTTTTCCCTTTGTTTCCACATGGTCACCTCTTTAAAAATGAAGGCAGTGCTGGTACCTGAGTTTGTAACATACTCGTGAAGGAGGCTGGCTGTCAGCACTGAAAAGTAGTGAGTTTAAAACATCTCAGAAGAAGTAAAAATAAACCTTTAAAAATGTTGAAATGAAGTGTGGGGAACTTGAATCAGAAGTAAAAGAGATGGTAACAGCATCTTTTAGAAATCATCAGCTAGAAATCTTCTAGCTGCTCAGTCACTGTGAGTGGGAGACTCTTGCATGGAGCTCAGCGTTCGTGTTCCACGGGGAATGTGTTAAATCCATGGCGTGGCACAGACAGAACTGCAGCTGTGGGTGTCTGCCAGAGCTCAGCCCGAGGCAGGATTGGACCTTTGGGGGAGGTGGCATGCTCTGAGTCAAAACGTCCACGAGTGTTGTCACTGACCTGTGGTGTGAAAACGAGGGGCTCCACCTTGGATGGAGATGTCCTCGGTGGCAAAGTTGGTGCTCAGGATCATGTCCTGGCTTTGAAATGCTGGAATCATGGGTTGATCTTCAAAAGCTGTGGCTCGTGAATAGAAGGGAGGTGTTTGGAATGTTTTCCTGGTGCCTCTTTCTACAGAAGGATGGGGCTGTACAGGTTTCCTGCAGCAGAAGCCTCCCCAGGGTTCCAGCAATGCTGAAGCCACAGCTGTGACCTCAGGCCAGGTTCAGCTCTTTGGGTTTCAAAGGCCACATCTGAGCAATCAGCTGAGGCCTGCTTGGCATGAAGGTGCCCAGGGGACAAAAGCAAACATAATTTGTATTTTTCCTTTTTCAAACCTGGCAGCCCTCCAGCTCATCAAACAGCACTTCTGCTTCTGATCCCTTTAGGGCTGCCCTCTGATCTGGCTTGTGTGGGAAGGATGAGAAATCCTTTCTTTGTAACTACAAACCTGTGGTGTCCCTCTGTGAGAGCAGGAAAATGCAGAATTAGTGTCCCTTTTCTTCAAATCAACCTTCTTGTCCATTAGCAGGAATGGAATAGCCCCCCTGCATCTTTGGAAACCTGTGTTCCACAGGAGGAAGGTTTGGGTGAGGTTTAATTTCCATCTAATAGCCTGTTAAAATCTTCACATGGTTTCTTGGAGAATGCCATTAAGAATCAATTACATTAATGGGGCTCAGTTGGAGCTGTGCTGAAATATGGATGGGATCAAGGAAAGTGACTTTGCAAAACAGGGTCCTTGGTGCTGCAGCCACTTATGCCTCTTGATCTCCCCAGGTTTCTGTGTGGACCAAACCTGCTCTTGGATGTTGTCAGCTCTGCAGAAGCTGAGCTTGTTCAAGGTTGAGGGATTAGTGCCATGAACTGTGGTGTAAAGCCACTGCCAGGGGGAGAAATTCCCTCGCCCTGGTAGAGATGGTGTTGGACTGCTCCATTAAAACCACCTGGCAGCACCAGGAGATCCTCCAGGCCTTGCTCATCCAACTGCAGAGCCTGATCTGACACCTTAGAGGTGTCTGGGACTCTGCTGCTGACACTGCAGAGTGCCCACGAGCTTACCATGTGACAAAGGGCCTGGAGATATGAGAGGATGGAGAGAAAGAACTTTCTGTCCGTGGCTGCTGGGTTGTTGAACAGATTATAATGTGGGTTGTGAAAGAGGATCCTTATCCATGGAAAGAAAAGAGAAGCTGGATGTCCTTGCAGGAGAGTGCATGGAAAGGTGAGTCCTGAGACTGCTCAGGATCTTGTATAAAGGTGGGACTGAGAGGTCACTGTCCAGTGAGAGGTCACTGTCCACCAAGAGGTGACTGTCCACTGCCCCTTCCATGGGGTGGGATTTAATGATTGCCCCACTGCTCACAGCTGGTGTTGGGCAGTGGTGGCACTGCTTTGGTCCTGCTGTGGTGCAGGAAGCATGACTGGAGCTGGGATTGCAGTGAATATGCTGGGAAAGCTCCACCTGAATGCTCGTGGATTGGGATGAGGGATTCAGGTGGGGTTGGGAAGGAGCCTGGAGTGGCCACAGTGACTCAGAGTGAAAGCTCAAGAGAGGGACAAAGACAAGGCCTTGGTGTGTGTCTGTTGTGTACTTTCCATCGTACTTTGAGCCTCTTGGATTGTGTTTTTTTTGCAGGAGTGTTTGTAGAAAGGGATCTGTGGAATCCAGCTGCCTTGTGCCAGTGTTTCCAAATGCTGTGTGGGCAGCTCAGCTGCAGGTGGGTGGCCTGAGGGACTGAGGCAGAGCCCTGTGGTGTTTGCATCCAGGTACCAGGCAGTGCATGGGTGTCTGTGAGGTGCAGGGAAAGCCACAAGTGTTGGGTGCTGCCCCTTGTCCATGAGAAATTTGTGATTTACAAGTGCTCATCTGCTGTAATGTATTTGCAAGGGTTAGGCCATAGTGTGTACAAGCCAGCCTGGTTCTAAGTTTGTTATCAAAGCCTCAGGAATTTTTCAAGGCTACTGGAACATAAATTGTGCTGAATTAACAAAGAAGAGGCTGAGAAACCAAATACCAAGTGAGCAAGAACTGGATAGCAGAGGGCTGTGAAACACCTGGATGTAACCAATCCCACACTCTGAGAAATGCAGGCAGAAAATGAGGGAACAGGACAAAGGCACCAATCAAGAAGCGTGTACTTAGTAGCTTGTAGAATCTATAAAAATGTGTGTAAGGTAAACAGTAAACGGCTTCTGCTTGATCATATTGGTCAGTTGTCCAGAAGTCCTGGACTTCCCGCAATACTCATCATCCCCAGACTCATGAGGTCTTCCTCTTTACAAATGAGAGGCTTGAGTAAAACCAAAGCAAACAAAATCTTTAAAAGATATAAAGTAGAAGTGGGGTGAGCATCCCCCTGGCTCCCCTGCATGCCTTGGCTGAAGGACTCGAGGTGCAGCTGAAGAGCAGCACTGCTGCCAGAGCCGAGGCACTGATGCAGGTGACAGGTATGAAACTGCTGAGCTGGTACCCACCAGCAGAGCTGCATCCCAGGCAAGGGCTCCACTCGGTGTCTGATCACCCTGAACACGCCGGGGCTGGCATCTCAGCTGGCACCAGAGCTCCTGGGGCTGCCCGCCCTGCCTTGGCACCACTGCCCTGTGGAGCAGCTGGGGCTTGGCGCACGCCCGGAGCTGCAGGCCCCACAGAGGTGACTCCATGGAAATGACAACTTCGTGTTTGGAGTTGGAGGCTGGCGAGATGTGCCTTCCTTGAGCTCCTCCATTGGGGAACCAGCTCCTGTGTGCAGCCTGTGCTGGATGCAGAGCCTGTCCCTCGAGCTCTCATTGAATCCCGCAGAACCAAACCCACCTCTCACCACTTCCCACCTCATCCGGCCGAGCTGCGCGTGCCGGGAGGATCCGTAAATCCCCGAGCTCAGGCTCGGCGTAACCTTGGAGCAGAGCGATGGAGACCAGCCCCAGCCAGACCTTACAGTGCCTCGTTCTTAGAAATGAGCTGTGTTTCAGGCAAATATCCGGGAGCCGGGGATTTTTTTAGCCTGTCTCTTGCTGTTCATTTTCTCCCTGGCACTGGGACTGCAATTCCAGGAACCCTGGCTATACTTAAAAGTGCCTCTCAGACAAGGATAAAAGAAATTAAACCTTTCAGTTTTCTCCTTTTTTTTTTTTTTCCCACTTATTGTAGTTTTTCAAACGTGGATTTAAGATGGGGACAAAATGTACGGGCTGAGATCTGCCAGCGTGTTCCAGCATGGAGCAGATGAATGGGAGGGTGAGGAGGCTCCTCCCTGAAAGGCTCCAGAGCTGCTCCTGGAGCAAGCAGAGATGCTTGGCTGCTGCCAGGTGCAGCCTTTCTTACACTTCCCCTCTCCTCCTCATGTAATTAACTCGTTAAATTTAGCTGTCTGAGAGGTATGGAAATGCATGTGGTGCAACCGCTTCGGCTGTGCAAATAACCGTGATTTCAGCTTCCGTGAAAAATCAAGGGAATTGTTTCATGCCATGCATAAGCACTGAAAGAACTTTGTATGAGTTTCATACAAAAAGCAGATTAAAAAGGCAAGAAAATTGGGGAAAATGAGGAGTAATGTTTTTGTCTAATCTGGATTGTGATGATTTTGAGCTTTTAATGTTCTCAATTTTAATTTTTTAACTTCAATTTTATTTGGGAAATTAAACTGTGACATCCTTTCAAGTAGAAAAGACCAGACTCTCAAGGTTTTCATTTAACAATGTTGGCACACAAAATGTTCTCCATGCTGCCTTTCTTCAAGGAAAGGTTTTGGCAAACTTGGCTTGAGTTACTGAAGTGTTGTGGTTGACCAAAATCCAGGGGGAATGTGTGTGGGGGAATTCAGTAAAAACTATCCAGCAAAACGTTTCTCTCCTGCTGCTGTGCTACTCCATCTTTGGGCAGATGGAGCCAGCTGAGAGTCAGAATATCCTTTGGATGAAATGCTTTCTCTGTTAATAGGTCTTCCTGATTGCTCTGTGCTTACCCATGTGGAGGGATGGCCCAGTCTGCAGAAACTGAATTTGAACATACCTAGGTTAATTTTAGGGTTGCATCCCAAAGTTGTGGTCACTGGAGAGTTTTTGATCTATCACAGAGTTATTTAGGTTGGAAAACAACTGCGAGATCATCGAATCCAACCTGTGACTGACCTCCACCTGCTTGTCACCCAGTGAGTGCCACATCCAGGTGTTCCTTGGACACCTCCAGGGAGGGGGACCCCACCACCTCCCTGGACAGCCCTATCCAATGTTCAATCATCCTTTCTGTGAAGAAATTCCTCCTGATGTCCACCCTGTCCCACCCCTGGTCCAGCCTGAGCCATTCCCTCTGCTCCTGTCCCTGTTCCTGGAGCAGAGCCCAACCCCCGGCTGTCCCCTCCTGTCAGGAGCTGTGCAGAGCCACCAGGTCCCCCCGACCCCCCTTTTCTCCAGGCTGAGCCCCTTCCCAGCTCTCTCAGCCTCTCCTGGGGCTCCAGACCCTTCCCAGCTCTGTTCCCTGCCCTGAACATGCTCCAGCCCCTCAATGTCCTTCCTGCAGTGAGGGGCCCAAAACTGGACACAGCACCCGAGTGTTGAGTCCAGGGGAAATTTTTTGGGTTTTCATCTGCTGAGGAGCTGGGCCAGCCTGCTCTGGCCAGCCCTGATGGAAAGCCCTTGGGTGTGCTCATTGTGGAGAGGGTGAGGGGCTGGTGATGGAGCGCAGGGAGCAGCTGAGGTCAGCTCAGGTGGGACACGCCTGGTTCACCCTGTTCTCCCGGGGTGCTCGTGGTCTCCTCCCGCTGTCAAACATTAACCTGCCCCTCCACACACAGCTGTTGCTGAGCCTTCACCACCTGTGCATGCAGCACACACCTGATGGATCCTGTCCCAGCTCTGTTTGCTCTCAGGGCTCAGCTCCCGTGGGGTACAGCACATGGGGACGAAGGCTCCAGGTCTGCCTCATCCTGAGCATGAATGGGAGGAGATGACCTTCCTGGGAGCACAGAAATGCTCAGTGGGGATATCCTGGGGCAGGGAAACCCCACCAGGCACCTGCTCCATCCTCAGAGTGTTTCATCCAGGTGGAAAGCAGACTGGGTGCCCCAGACCAATTTTGTGCTCAGCAGTTTGTTGGCAGTGGGGCAGTGTTGGCATTAACCTGCCTGGCTCTCTTTGGTCACCCCCACACTTCTCCACTGGGCTCCAGCTTTGCTTGAGGTGGCAGAAGGGTTTGTTCTAATCTAATTTTCCATTTTTATTGTTCAGTGCACAGCCCTAAGTCTAATTTACAGGCTTATTCAAACTGTGGGCTGAACATGGGAATCTTCATTTCCTTCCAGACCTCTTTTTTTATGGACCTCATTGCCACAGTCTGAGAGCTTCACACCAACATTAACTCAATTTCACAACACCCCTGTGAGAGAGACTTGGATGTTTCCTATTTTAAGGTGCAAAGGGTGGTATAGGAATATCAAAGACAAAAGTATACATTAATTTTCACTTAATACCCTCAAAACCTGTTTTTGGGAATAGCAATAGGCTCGTTTCTCCTGCATGGGCTCACATCCTGATAAGTTTTAGGGCACCAATCCAAATGGAAAGATTTCTAGGGCTTCTCATGAACTCACACCAGAGTTTTCTTATGGTTTTCCTTGATTTAGGGCTCAGACAGCACCTAGAAAAGTCCACTTTAAGGTAGAAAGCTATAAACAATAAAAAGAGGTGGGAGTGTGTGGCTTTAAGTCTTTTGGTAACTTCATGCTTTTCCCGTCTCATCATGCACACTGGAAATAAAAATCCTGCAGGTGATGGTGGCAAAGAATGTCCTAGTGGACATTTTAGCTTAAAGCTGGCAGTTTATGCAAATTGTACTGAATGCTCATGTGAAACCTTCCTCCACCTATCCCATCTCTGAGCCCTCTTTGCCATCTGTTCATCCAAAGTGGTTGCTGAAGTTGCTGCTGGTGGAACTGTGCTGTGGAGGAACAAACTTTGTGGCATTATTTCTTCCCTTGGTATATCTGTGCTTTAGGAGGAAAATGTCCAAGAATAATTGAGATGAATCAGGTTTCTATAAGTGGCTTTTTTGAATATTTAACATCTTAGATCTTGTGAAGCAAAAAGGGCAAGGAACAAATGCTGTCTATTTTTAGGGCTGGGGAGTGGATGAAGTTGCTGGCCTAGATCCTGAACTCCTTCCAGGAGGAGAAAAGCAAAAAACAACCATAAACTGAGCCAGTCTTTGTGTGCTGGGCAGGATTTCTTGTGCTTATTTGAGCTGACAAAAACCAGTTGGTTTTCATGTTGAGTTGTTTGAGTTGTGGAGGGAAAAAGTAAAAAAGGGATCATGAGAACTTGGAATAAAACCTCTTCCCTATCTGGTTTTATTTCAGTTGTCCAAACTGAGAATTGTCTAAATACTTGAAAAGGATGAAAGTCAATGAAGCAAGAGAAGACTTTTTCCCTGTCTCCAATTCTTCCCCCATTCAACACTGGGGTTATAACTTGCTCAGAAGTTACTCCAGTGTTTTGCTTTTCCCAGCTGCCACAATAGGGAAATTTTGGGAGTTTTGAGGACTCTTCCTCTTTCCCTCCTCTTTCCTGTGCCAGTCCTGATACTTTGCACTGGTTCCAGTGAAAATTCATCTTAACTACTGACCTGGCCTCAGAAATTCAGCTGGGTCTAAACAGCCCCCAGATAAATCTCAAGTTACAGGCTGGGGAAAGGTCTGTGTTTGCAGTGCATTTCTTACTGGGAGATATTCCTGTTACTTTAAAGTTAAAAATAAGAGCAAGATATACTGAAAAAAATAGAAATAAGTGGGGTGAAAAACTGTTCTTCAGCCGAGACTGAGAATGGAAAATTTCTACCCAAAAGAAGAATATTTCTGGAAATGACAACTCAATGGAAACATAGTTCTCTAATGCATTCACTGTTAAGTGAACATTATTTATATTGCAGGAGAGAAACACAATGTGGCAGAAGTTATTTGGTCAAAAAAAAAATAGAAAATCCATAAGCAGACATTCATCCTTTGCAAGTAGGGAGCCTGGGATACAGATGAGCTACAGGATGAAGACTCCAGACTCTTGCTCTTGCAATTTGCATTTTGTTGGTATATATAAAATGAAATGAGGTTTATATTTGTTTCAAGCAGAAATGCTTAGCAGGCATAGGAAAAGCTGTCTGCAACGTTAAGCATATATTCCAAGTTTTCTTGGAACGAGATCATTAGGAGGAAATAGCTACTCTTTTTCTATTCTTGCTGAGGTAGGATCATGTTCTCTACATTGTTTAATAGCAAGTCTAATGCTACTTTTGAGACTCTTTACTGGAGAGGCAGCACATCCTCAGCCATGTGATCCTGCAATCTGCAGTTGTTTTGGGGTAAAACTTGGATTGCTCCAAAGGAGAGATGCAAATCCCACCTGATTTGGGCTGATTTGTGGGACTGACAGGGGAATTAAATTCTGGGACAAATCTACACAGGGGGTTTATTCTTCCTTCTCTTTATTCATGCCTTCTAGGGCTGCTGGAATGCTTTGTTTGGGCCCTGCAGTGGAGTGGTGCTGCTGCTCCTGTAGGCTCTGGGTGTGTTCCTGGCACCCACAGCTCCGAGGATTTTGGTGTGTCGAATTCTCCATGGAGAGTGTGATGGGAAGGTGAGGGAGCTCCCAGTGCTCCTCCTCTTTCCCATCTCAATAATGTCCTGGTGTGCAAGGAAAGTTTTCCAACACATCCATCCATCCTGCTGTCTCTGGGATGATAATCTGGCCAAACTCCTGAGCAGCTGCTTTTTCAGGTTCACCACCTTTGGAAAGAGCTTTTCCTTTTGCCAGTGGGAAGGGCAGAGCTTTAGGGTTTCTATTTTAGCAGTTTGCTGTGGGTGGCAGATCCTTAACACTCTTACTGCTGATTTCAGTGGGTTTCCAATCAGATCCCAAAATCCTTTGGCCATGTTGCAGGACAGATTTCCCAGCTCAGAGCTCCTGTATCCCCTGGAATTACTTCCTCAGCAATAAAGACAGCCAGATTGACAGCTAAAATACTTTTTCTCTTTGTAATGACTTTTTAACATTCAAAATTTATGGATCTCTTTATGCCATAAAACATAGCAAGTCTATCCTCTGTCCCATTCCAGCATCACTTGCCTAAATTTGAATCCATCACTTTGAAATGATTTCATTGCAAATGGGGTGCATGATGAATAATGGAATATCTTGAACCCTACTAACTTCAAATTAATGTCCTTTACTGCCAAGTAATTACTGCCCCATAAAGGAATCCTTTGTGCCTCTGGATGAGGCTTTCTAGTCCCTCATGCCCCAAAATCCTTTAAACTGTCCCTTTCAAGCTGGTCTGAACCAAAAATATACAAGGACTCTGGGTCCTGATAAGTTTTTATTCCTTTAATTGGTTTTGTGGAACAGTTGGAGCCTGGGAGTGTGTCTGGAGCACATCTCTGGATGACTTTGTCTTGGACACAAGAGTAATTAGCAACAGTCCTATTGCTTTTTAAGGCTCAGCCTGGCACCTGTGAAATCAGCTCATTCTTGACCCTCCTGGAGCAAAAAACCAGATTGTTGTGGTCATCTTTTTTTGCAATTATGTTTTACCTTGTCCTTATGGCTGTGAGAGGGTGCTTCAGGAACATCTCAGGACAGGAATTTTGCTGCTGAAGGGAGGGGAAGAACTCCAGCTCTGGGCTAATGTAACTCCTGTCCTGCCTGCCAGGTTCACTTCTGTTCCTCAGTGCTCCAGGCACAAGGATGCAAAATCTGACCCCACTTATTTCATGTCAGAAACAACTGGTGGCACTGAGCATCAGGAATTTTCAATCTGGTCTCTTCCAGGAAAGCCTGTTCTCCCACTTCACCAGTGCTTTGTGCTTGATCTTGTTGAATTCTAAAATTGCTGTCCTGGCCATAGATGAGGAACTAACTCTGGTGTCAAAAAGAAGCTGAACCAACATGAGTATCTCCCCATTTTCTAGGATGCTTACTCTGTCTTACACTCTAACAATTAGACTTTTCCCTGTTTCTCCTTTTGTGGTTTTCACCATTAGATTTTCAATTTGATAATTTTTACAGTGCTAGTCAACATATTCTGTACAAATCTGAGCTCCATGAGGGGGCTTTTTACACTTTCTTATTGTTTGATACAGAAAGACCATGAGAGAAAGTTACACAGACAAGTTCCCTTTATCTCACCCAGGGCATCTAAGGATGCAGAGGGATGGACAAGGTATGTGGAGTGACCTGAACCTGTTTGTGGGCTAATGAATGTGCTCCATCATTACCTCATGTTGTAATGACTACTTGGTGCCAGAATCCTCAAGAAAAATCCACCCCAGCCTGAAGGACCATCAGTCTGTGTCATTAAACATGCCCTGACCCAATCAACCAGAGCTATTTAAAATTTAAATATAATCTCTCGGGTGTCTGTCTCATAAGTTTCTGGAGGCTGCAAATCTGCCTTAGTTCTTCTAACAGAAGATTTCAGAAAGGTTTAACTCCTTTCTCTCATGCTTAGGATCACAACCGAGATGGCTGTGGCAATCTAAATAAATAGATGTGCTCCTGTTGGGTTATTTCATCTTCATAAGGGCCATGTAACCCCCTTCTGCTTCTTCTGCTGGAGCAAGGGAGTTTTCAAAGGAAAGGGTCAAGGAACAGGATGCAGAAAATTGATGTCATCCTCAGAGCTGTCCTTGCCAGTCCCTAGCTTGAAATATCTTGGGTGACACTGAAAGATTCCCTGCAGGGCTCTGAGAACCAGGATGAATGAGGATCCTTGCATTAAATGATGATTAAGTGCCTGATGAAATGGGATGAATGAGGTGCTGCAGGCAAGAACTCCTCCATTATCACAGCTGACCCTGGGCCAAATTTTCTCCGTTTCCCCATCTGTAAAAATGGAAATTTATTGCGTCATCAGTTAAGGATGAAGTTGTGTCTTAGAAACCTTCATGCTCTGGAGAGCAGAGAACACCTTTCTGTTCACAGCTCCTGCCCAAGTAATTATGGGATCATGGGTTGGAAAAAGCCTTAAAACTATCTGGTTCCACCCCCTGCCATGGCAGGGACACCTTCCACTGTCCCAGGCTGCTCCAAGCCCTGTCCAGCCTGGCCTTGGGCACTTCCAGGGATGCAGGGGCAGCCACAGCAGCTCTGGGTACCCTGTGCCAGTGTTTTATCCCCCTTATAACAAAAAAACTTCTCCTCAGTATCCCATTTAAACCTACTCTCTGTCAGTATAAAGCCATCCCCTCTTGTCCTGTCACTCCATGCTTTTGGAAACAGTTCCTCTTCATCTTGTGGGCTCCCTGCAGCCACTGCAAGGCCACAATGAGATCACTCCAAAGCTTCTCCTCTCCAGACTGAGCAATCCCAGCTCTCCCAGCCTTTTCTCCCAGCAGAGCTGCTCCCTCTGATCAGTGAGGAGACCCATAATGCTGCCCTGCTGCTGATATTTAGTAGAAACTTGCACAAAATGGGCTAAGAGAGGAAGCATTTTTTCCCCTGGACTGAAATCCTCTGTGTGAGCCATGTATTGAATCCAAATGCTCCACAAAGATCCCCTGAGTGAGTCTTCATGAGGCCTGGTGGGGATGGACACACTTCCCTGCATCATCCATCAAGGAGCTTGAAGTAACTGGGAAAGAGATGGTTATTGAATACCTCATGAAAGATGAGAGAGAAACAGAACTATTACCTGTTTTTTAGGAGAGGAAATGAAGGAGGGAGTAGTAGAAGAGTAATAAAGCAAAGAACAAAACCACAGTTACCGTGGTGTTTGGTTTAGGCAGCTGCCTGCCTTTTTAGGGCCAGGAAGGAGAGTTAGTACAGAGCATGGTAAATCCTTCCTCCTCCAGCACTCGCTCTGAAGTTCACTGCAGATCTTCCCAGTGCAGACAGAGAATTGGGGCCCTGACCCAGCAGGGGCCTGGAGCCCACTTGGCATTTCCAGCCCCACTGGCTTTGTGTAGCCCTGCCATCCTGGCAGTGGCACATCTTAGGACTGGCCTCCCTAAGCCTTCCTTGTACCTTTAATTGTTTGTTTTCTTCCTGGCTGGAGCCTCAAAGCCCCACAGGACATTGGGAAACAGCTCCCTGCCATCCCTCTTGGTGGTTGCATCCGTGTGCTATGTGAGGTGACTGTTCCAGCTGGTAAAACACCCTGGGATCATTTCCTACTGAGGGGCTGAACAGGTCCGGGATCAGGATTGTTAAATCCAGGCTGTTTTACCTGGTTTGGTTTTACATAAAATCAATTACTCTCTGAGTGAATGTTGGGAAAAATGACCCATTGCAGGCTGAATAAAGAATCCTTGGCTCTTAGAAAAGCTCAGTGCTGTCATTGGGAATTTCTTGTTAAGGAACTGCACAAATCTAAGAGGTGAAGTCAAGAAGTACAAGTGTGATTTCTGATGGAAAACTGTTTTACTTCTACCTGGTCTTTGTACAAGTGTTATCTGTGAGTCTCAAACCCTGCAGGAAACATCTCTGATATTTCCTGAAGGAGCTTGCTGATCCTTTCCCCTTTCGTAAAGAGGGAAGACAAAGGAGGGACATAAAAAGCACATTAAAAATGGCTCCATGGCAATGACAGACACCCGTGGTGCTCTTCTGGAGAGTTTGTTTCCTGGAAGGGATTGTTTCTTGCACAATCAGTCGATTCCTGTCCCCTCCTGGATAATCTTGAATGCTGTCCCAGTCAGGCAGAAACATCAGCTGTGACTCTGGTCTTGTTCCACAGCGTAAGTCACGGACATCAAGAGAAACCTGTCCTCCACGTGGCTGAGGTCAGAATCACAAGAACCTGGTTTTCCTGCATTCCAACATATTTTGGTTACTTTGGACCAAATACTGAATGATCCTTTATTTTAAAGCAAGCCAGAGATCTCCCTGAAATTGTTCCAAATGAGCTCTACAAGCTTCTTCATCTAAATTTTACTCTGCGAGAAGCTGAGGTAGCACTTTCTGCCCCTTTGCACAGATGGATTGTCCAGGAAACCCTCAGGAAAATCCTGGTGAGTCAAAGTGGAAAATGTTGACCTGAAACAGCAAAAGATGACAGGAAAAGGTCAAAGATGGACCCTTCCAGCTCTTTCCTGCCCTTCCCACCACAGCAGCATGGTGGGAGGGACAGGGTGAGATGGACAGGGCTGCTCTGAAGGGCTCAAAATGGTTGGGCCCAGGTGATTTCCTCACTGCTGTGGAACCTGGTTCCTCCAGAGGGGCTGAAAAGTGGATCTTGGGATTGTCTTTGATGTCAGGTTATTCAGCTGGGCCCTGTGGCTGGAGATGACTCAGGTGAGAAGTGACAGGAGCTCTGGTGGTGGGCAGCTGAGTCGTGTGGTGCTGGGCAAGGCTGAGATCCTCAGATCAGGTATCCTCTAAAGACAGGGCTTACCTGGGAAAGGTAATATTGGCTTTGCCCATTTAATGAAAAGTTAACTTGAAACGAGCTGGATTTGCAGGTGATGATGTTTCACAGGTTTGGGAGTTTGGCACAAGGTTGCTCTAAGGGTGTTGGCTCTCAGCAGGGAGAGGCAGCAAAGCTTTCTCAGCTGGGCTGTGACCTTCTGCAGGGGCTGGCCCACCCCAGGTCTCCTTCATCCTCATTTTCTAAACTCTCCTGTGTTCATTAAGAGCTGTTTGCAATTTGTTCCAGCCCTTCTTGCTGAACAAAGAGCTCTCCTGAAGGCCAAAGAGCCCATTAAGAGCATACACAGGGAAAAAAGTAACACCATGAAGAAAACATGAGATTTCTTTTCGAATCTCTTAATCCATTTGGTGAAATATGGATGTTTCAAGCCAAAAATGGAGAAGGAAGAAAATGGAAAGTGTTTTATTTTGAAATATATTGCTTTTATGTACTTGAAATGCTTCTTTTGACTTTATGCTTGGAAATAGCACTGATCTAAACTGTAAATAAAAATTAATTAAGTGACTCAGACACCATAAATCTGTTACCTTCAGGTCAAATGAAATATTTGGTTGGCCTGAGGTGGCTTTTCTCAGATGCTTTCTCCTTGGGAAAGCACAATGTCTGCAAATGGGCATTTCCCTGCCCTGGGGTTGGAATGAGATGGGCTTTAAGGTCCCTCCCAACCCAAACCATTCTGTGATTCTATAAAATTATTTTCTCCAGTCCATTTGGATCATCCAAATGAAAAGTCTGTTTGGATCATCCATCTGAAAAGTTCCCTTGTCCAGCTCTAGGTGGCAATGATTATTTTTTTCCTGTTGTTCCTGCACTCAGAGATACAGTTTTCCCCTCAGGAAAGTGTCAGCAATTGGGATTTTCCTTTGCCAGTTTCCTCTGAAACACATTCCTCTTGGATTAGAAGGAATCTGCCTTGGGAAGACCTTAGACCTGTCAGGAAAACACAACAAAGTAAATAGAAACTCAGGAAATGAAGATTATTTGTAGTTGAGATGATTTGTCTCCCTTGCACCAAGCCCTGAAAGGGATTCTGGGGAATAGAAAGGCATGATGTAAAAAAGAAGAAGCTTTTATTCTGCTTATCTGGACTGTTTTGAAACCTTTTTTTTTTTTTTTTTAAGAATACTATTTCATGCAAAGCTTTGTTGTGTCTGTGACCTGTAATTCCAGCAGAAATACCTGGAATAAACCAAATTCCTCAGTGCAGCATTTGGGCATTGCTGGTGGCAGGTCATGGCTGTTAAATTCAGCTGAAAACATCTGAAGGGGACACTGAGAGAGTTCAGGCCTTGGAAGGAAACAAGAAAGGGATGCTGAAAGGTTATGGATGTTCTGCCAGCATTTTCCTGGAAAACACGGAGCTTTACAGGCAGGTTTTGTGCAACAAAGACAAGCTTGAGCAGGCTTCAAACACAGGAAATCACAAAGGGCTGCAGCCAAGGAGAGGGTGAACCCAAGGCAGACAAGAGGCAGGAAGATCCATCTCCAGGCAAAATTCCCAAGGGATGGAAACACAGGTGGCTCTTGCTTCACAGAGACCTTTTATTTTCTCATTTTTTCCTCAGGAAAATGTTTGAAAAAAACTGACTCTACACTGATTATCTCAATTTTAACATGTTTAGAAAAAAGACAGTTTCTATCCTCAGGCCTCCTTGTTCCTCCAGGATAGATGAATTGCTACAGAGGCACTTGAAGATTTCATTCCATTTCCGTTTTCCTTCATCTTCCTCAGCCTCTGTACTGATGATCTGGAGGGGTGTGGAAGTTTCCCCAGCTTTCCTTGGATTTCAGTGAAGTTGTAAGAAAGTTGCCTTCTCTTCGTTTTATCCTTCACAAATGCTCTGAAGCTTTAATGCTCTTTCAGTAGCTGTGGCTCATAAAATGGGGCTTTGGTGAGGAATGGGAGGAACAAAATAACCCTTTCAGTAACCACCCCCTCTGCCAAACCAAGGATTCACAGGTCCCTTTTGCTTCTCTCTGAGAGGAAAAAGGAGCTGAGTGAAGAATGAGCAGAGTTTTCCACCAAATTCCTGGCTGGAGTGAGCGTGGCAGCTGCCGATCACCGCCCTGAGCGCCATATTCCCCTCTCCTTCGCTCTGGTGTTTTCTGGGCTCTGAGCTGTGCAGGATTCTCTTAGAGCCTCTTTGTAACTCCTCTTCAGAACAATCTGCCCAGGATGGCCCTGGACCAATTGTAGGCCAGTCCTGGAAGCCCTCAGGCAGGAGAGGAGCAGCTGGGCTGTCCCTCCTTTTCCAACATGTCTCTGCCTGAGATTCCCTCTGCTCTCAATGGGTGCTCAGTCAGTATTTACAATTTTGTTGTTGTTCTGAGCTGGAAGGTTTGATGTGTTCATTGTCTCATTGCTCAGGATCTCTTCTCTCTGGGTGTTTGTCCCGCAAGTTTCACCCAGGACAGGTTTCATCTGATTTAGGAGGAGGAACCTAAAATACAGGTTAGGAAGGATGTTGAGATGCTTGAGCCTGTCCAGAGGAGACAACGAGGCTGGAGAGGGGCTGGGAGCACAAACCCTGTGAGGAACCACTGAGGGAGCTGGGGGTGCTCAGCCTGGAGAAAAGGAGACTCAGGGGTGACCTCGTCACTCTGTGCAGCTCCTGAAAGGTGCCTGTGCTCAGGTGGGGTTGGGCTCTTTCTCCAGGCAGCACTGACAGAACCAGAGGTCATAGCCTCAAGCTGCACCAAGGGAAATTTAGGTTGGATATCAGGAAAAAGTTTTTACAGAAATGATGATAAAGTTGTGGAATGGCTGCCCCAGGAGGTGGTGGAGTCACCATCCCTGGATGTGTTTAACAAAGCCTGGATGTGGCACTGGGTGCCAGGGTTTAGTTGAGGTGTCAGGGCTGGGTTGGACTCGATGATCTTGAAGGTCTCTTCCAACCCAGTGATTCTGTAAATTCTGTGAACTGCATATTCGTGGAAATTTGAGGGTTTTTGCATGGTGGTTTGGTTTTTTTCCCCCAGGGTTTAATCAGTTGTATTCCCCATCCAGGACCAAGAGTTTCTTCCATTTCACACTGGATATTCCAAAGAGAAGCCATTTCTAGAGCTGTTAAGGTGGCAAAGTATTTTTTTATGCAGAGAATCATAGATGTTTGACTTGTGTTTGACTTGTTCCCCCTCTCCTGCCATGAGCAGGGACACCTTCCACTGTCCCAGGCTGCTCCAAGCCCCATCCAGCCTGGCCTTGGGCACTTCCAGGGATCCAGGGGCAGCCACAGCAGCTCTGAGCACACACAATCCCCCTTCCCCTGCACGCACACACCACCGCCTTTGAGTGCTTTCTTCCAGTGTTCCTAAATTCAAAGCATCTGAAAAGGCCTTTGAATTAAAGTGAATTTCTTGTTAGAGTTCTTCAGCAAAAGCAGGACTCTGTCCTGGGTAATCTCACCTTCCATCATCACATCCACAATATTTTAATTAAAGAAATTATTACCTAACATTTCATTTTATGAACCTATTTATCCCCATTTGTAAAGAGCCCGCAGATGATCCAGGCCTGTATTTTACTTGGTTCTATACAAACAGGAATTGGATCTGAAACCAATTAGAGGCTCAATTTCAACCTGTGGGACAGTTATTAATCTCTGCTTTGCCAGACAATCTAACTCCTTTCTCCTGCACAATGACGTCACATCTAGATTTTGGGGATTGGATTCAGGAGAAATGAAGCTTTCATGTAAGGCTGTAATTGTTGCATCTCCTCCGGCTGGAAACATCGATTAGCACTGAGGGACAATGTGTTAATGGCCCAGAGAAGTGGCTGTGAAGATGCAAAGGTCAAAATCTCATGGAATTAGTGAGTTTAGCCAAGAATTTCAGGAGGGAACGGGAGGAACCAGTGGTGACAGCCAAAGAAAGACAGCTCATGCCATGGAGGGGATAATTTGAGTTTCTGGATGATAAATGAACCCATCCTAAGGGAACTGTGGGAAAAGAGTGAGAGATCCAGATGAAGCTGTGGAGAGCAAGTGGAAAATCTCCTCAACTCCTGGCAATAGTGAAAATTGTAATAAAATAAGTGAAAATAGTAATAAACCTATTATCATTACATTAGGAAAAAGAAATAAAAGTCAATATATCAGCAAAAGACCCTTTCCTGAGCTGCTCACTGATCCCTGGATTTAATGGAGTTCATGGAAGAGCAATGGAAGTTGTCAGGATGAGAACCAGTATCACTGGAGCAATATTAATGAAAAATCGAGGGTCAGTTAATGTAAAAGATGCCTAAAAGGAGACATGAGAAATTAAAAAAGAAGAGACAATGGGCCCGTGAATCAGTAGCTCCTTTTCTCTCTTGTGAAGCACAAGGAGAAATTGCAGGTAATTCCTGAAGAAAGGAATGAGAACGTAACCCCACATGGGAAGAAATATCATGTTTGTACTCACAGAGGAGCCAAGGACTTCTCCTGAGTCCTGAGGGTGATGGAAGGGTGGAACACCTTTCCTGTGAGGAAAAGCTGGGAGAACTGAAGCTGTTCAGCCTGGAGAAGAGAAACTTCATGGAAACCTAATTGTGGCCTTCCCGTGCCTGAAGGAGCCAAGAGGAAAGGTGGAGAGGGACAAATTAGAAGGGATGGAGTGCCAGGAGGAAGGGAGGAATGGCTTCCCACTGCCAGAGCACACGGTTAGATGGGATATTAGGTAAAAATACTTCTCTGTGAAGGTGAAGAGGCCCTGGCACAGGGGTCCCAGAGCAGCTGGGGCTGCCCCTGGATCCCTGGCAGTGCCCAAGGCCAGGCTGGACAGGGCTGGGAGCAGCCTGGGACAGTGGGAGGTGTCCCTGCCATGGCAGGGGTGGGATGAGAGGAGCTTTAAGGTCCCTTCCTGCCCAGAGCATTCCATGATTCCAGGATTCCATGGCACTGGCACAACCCAGGATCTCTGTCTCTAGGTCCTGTCAAGGCTGAGGAGCTGTGTCTGTGATGTCTCCTCAGTCCAGCATCACTGGTGTTGTCATGGCTGTGTTTTCACGGCACCTGCAGGCCTGGAAGGGAGGGAAGGAGGTGAATGTGACACTCTCTGGGATTTCCTGCCTTCGCTTCAAGGAATTTGGGCAAGAGCACAGTTGAGGATGGACTTCCTCAGACATGTCTCTCTCCAGAAAATGCCCTGTCCCACACAAAATGGACTCCAGAGTGGGGATGGGTTTCAACTTGTGCTGGAGGTGGAAGGTCCAGGGGCTCTGTGGTGTCATGCCAGGCTGGCTATTTCCTTCCTCCTCTGAAGGAGTGAGAAGGAGAAGGTGTTCAGTGCCTGTGGATGCCCGCAGGGCCGGGCAGCACCACGGCAGCATCCTGGCGGTGCTTCCAGAGGGCAGGTGGGTGGCTGGGGAGGAAACCTGCCTGAGGCTAAAAACACAGCCCAGGGGGGAGTGGGGGATCTCCCCACTGGGGCTGTGCTGCTCCAGGTGTGCCCCTCGCCCACCCCAGCCCACTCTGGCCCAGAGGGGCTGGGCTCTGCTTGCTGTCACGTTGAAAGGAACTGGGGAGAGCCACTTCCCCCAGTTCCTCGCCTGGTTTCTATGGTGATGTTGCACTCAACTGTGCTCAGCAGGTCTGGGTTTATTTCCCTGCAGAGAAAACAGCCTGTGCTAATACACTGCAGCCTGGGCTCTGGGGCTTGGCAACAAGTCAGCCTTGGTGCCACTGAGCTGGAATGGCTCTGGGTGGAAGGTTTTTCATGCTGGATTTGGCAATGGGTGGAATTAGCTCATAAAATAATATTTGGAGTGTTTGTTGCGGCTGTTTGCTGCCCTGAGGCTGGAAGGCTGGGGTGCACATGGAAATGTGCATTCCCCTGCTCCTCCTCCAGGTTCCCTGGTGCAGAAAGCTCAGGGACAGCCAGCTCGGGCTTGGCTGGAATGCAGTGCATGATGTGGGAGGGAAAACGTGTGAGAGAAGGCTGTTGGAAGCAGAGGGAAAGGGGCTGTGCTGGGGGTGTTCAGGCTGGAGCTGTGTGGACTCCAGGTGAGTAATTCACACCCTTTCCCTCCACGAAGGAGCTGCTGCAGTTCCCATCCCCACTCCACCTAGGGGGTCTCTGGAAGCAGACCCACCTGTCTTCTCCTCCTTTCTCCAAGGCCTGAAGGCTTTGGGTGCTGCTGAGGGAAGGGGATGGCAGGGGATGGATGACTCCTCATGTTCATGGGGGATGTGGGGTCACTTCTTGCTGCTCCTGGGACTGGACACCGTCCCTTCAGCTGGCTCACATGGCTCCAGCTCATCCCTCCCCACGGGAACTGCCAGCCAGGGATGTCCCCGAGGATCCTGTCCCTCTCTGAGAGCCCAGAGAACAAGGCTCAGTCCCACTGTGGGGTTGTGCAGCAGCTCAGCTTTGACTGGGGTGTCATTTTGGAACAGAGATGTTTTCTTTAGCTTTCTCCAAAGTAAACAAGGTTCCAAACCTGCCCTTTGGTGTGACAGGGGAGTCTCTTCCTTTTGCTGTGTGCAGAGCTTTGATCCTGCCACACACCAAGATGTGTTTGCTGAGGTTCTCCCACCTGAGTCGTGCTTGTGTATTTGCTGCAGAGGGAAAAGAAATAAACCTGGGGAGAAAATGGGACCCCCCAGCTCAGCAAACCAGGCTGTGGCCTTTGAAAGGACCTGAAAAGTGAATTATTTTAATGATTTAGCTTATTTTTCTGCATACCTGGGGGGAAGAGAAAGACTGGGAATATTGCAGCAGAACTCATTGCAAAGAGAAAGGGGACAGGCAGTCCCAAATGCTGGGGCTGTGCCCTGGGCACTCTGCAATCCCAAATGCTGGGGCTGTGTGTGCCCTGGGGACCCTGCAGTCCCAAATGCTGGGGCCCTGCAGTGCCTGGTGGAGCTGGCAGTGCCGACAGCTCGTGAGCCACCCCACCCTGGTGATTATCGGGCTCCCAGCTCAGTCTCTGTCACTGTCACCTCTTCCCCCCGTGCTCCTGGGCTAAGGCCCAGCTCCAGGGCTGGGTTCCCATCCCGGGAAGGCTCTGGGACCCTGAGAGTGCTGCCTGGGTGAGGAAGAGGCTCTGCTGTGAGCTCACACGGCATCTGTGCCTTCGCAGGCAGCGTGGCGGCACCAGGCGGGCTCCCGCTCGGTGACGCAGGTATTTGGCTGCCTCCCTGCTACACTTCACACCTCTCCCAGGCACGACTGATCTCACCAGTGGCATTTGAACGTCCCCACCACCGCCACAGCTCCCGGCTGACGCTTCCAGCACATTCCATTCCTTCGCAAAGGGCCGCGCTTTGGAGCAGACCTGTGAAAACAAGGCAAGATTTCACTTGGGAAGTTGCAAATTTAAGCTCATCCCAGAGCCCTCCTGGAGCTGCTGCCCACATCCCACACTCTGAAGGTGGAACATCATTTCCAAAGCAAGGGCTCAGGTCCAGCCACTGTGATCAACCCTCAGCTCCTTGGCCAGTTTGGCACCAAGGACCTGGTGGCAAAGAGGTGACAGTGACAGAGACTGAGCTGGGAGCCCGATAATCATCAGGGTGGGGTGGCTCACGAGCTGTTGGCACTGCCAGCTCCACCAGGCACTGCAGGGCCCCAGCATTTGGGATTGCAGGGTGCCCTGGTCCTCCAGGCCTCAGACTGCAGAAAAGATTGAGGGAAAACCACCCCTGTTTCTGCAGGGCTCAGAGCCAGCTTGGAATGAATATTAAGGAGAAAACACAGCACATCTTGAGGAAGCTTCTGAACCCAGGGCAGCTCCCTGAATGTCCGGGTTCCATAAGGAGTATGGGCAGGATGAGGGTGGGCAGGCCCTGGCACAGGGTGCCCAGAGCAGCTGTGGCTGCCCCTGGATCCCTGGCAGTGCCCAAGGCCAGGTTGGACAGGACTTGGAGCAATTTGGCACAGTGGGAGGTGTCCCTGCCCATGGCAGGGCTGGCACTGGATGAGCTTTCAGATCCCTTCCACCCCAAACCATTCTATGATTTTATTGATCTTTTTCCTCTGTGTTTTCAAGACCAAAATGCTGTTTTGAAGCTAAGCTGAGGATCTTGATGTAGCAGGTGGTGTTGGACAGCTCAGGAAACCTCCTCAATTTACTGCAGGTCTCCAGCACACTCCTGGATCCTGAGCACTGCCCAACTCCACATTTCCAGAGGAAAGTTCAGCAAGGTTATGGGTCTAGCCAGTAAGAACTCCAGACAAGTGACCTGTGGTGCAGCTAATTGTGCAGCTTTGGTTTATTTTTGTCCACCCCAGACTAACAGCTTGTATGTCTGACAGAAGCCTGCTTTTTCCTTTCCCCTTCCAGTGAAGGATTATTAATAGATGAGGCTTCAACAAAGAAAAGACCATTTGAGAAATAAGATGGGACACTTGCTCTACAGTGGAAAGACGAAAAAAACAACAGCACACACCCACATGAAACATTCTTTTCTTTTTAAAGCACATTGACAATGAAGACCTCTCTCCTTTGGGAGGCATTTGTATTCCCCAGAGTTCATGATTCAGCCAGCATTCCTGCCCTCTTCAAATAGATACAAATCTGAAGGACTTTTTTCTCCCCACCATAGTGCTTGAATGATTTTAACTCAGGTCAGATGCTGACTTGCAAAAGACTGGGCTTGAGCATAATCTCTTTTATTGCTCCTATCTGAGACTTTGTGGTCTCTCTTCAGGCTCAAAATAAAATGGGACTAAACATAATAAAATCCCATGCTGCAGGGCAAAATATAATTATCTGCAGGGAGCAGGGAGAAATTGTTTTCTTTTGTGAATTGCTCTGATTAATACAAAGTGGGCTGATGATGGTATTTCTGACAAGCAGTTATGGGCCATCACTGGAAATGGACTCTGTGTGCCAAAGGTCTTTGCTGCTGATATACTGAAGGCTCATTCCAGGGGGCTTGGGAGGTGGATTGGGAGGAATAAAGGAACCTTAGGCTCTGGGAAGCTTTTGGATTCAGAGCTGAAGGAGGACTTTGTGGCAGAGTGGTACAAAGTGTCTGTGGAGAAGGACAGGAGGAGCTCAAAGTGTTTGTGGAGAAGGAAGGTGCTGCCTCCATCCAGGCACTGGGCCATTCCCAAGGTGCCACCACCCATGGGATGCTGCTTCCTGGTCACACGTCCTGCCTGGCCACCTGTGAGACCCAAAGGATGTCTTTGTCCTCAAATCTTGGCCCCTGTGGTGCTCTAACAGCCTTTCCTTCAGCTCCACAAGCAGTCTCCAAATGCAGGAATTGTTTCAGGGCAGAATTTATTTTGTCAATGCAGCACCTGCCCATTTCCCCAGGGATCCTGGTGAAAGATCCCATTTATTAGGAAAATGAGAGTGTGGGGAGCACTGATGGAAAAGTGAGAGATCACTGAGTTTAGCAGGAGGGGTTTTGTATGAAAGCCTTGAAACACCTTTGGCTCAGCTATCAGGTGATGAATGACCTGGAGCTGATCTTTTCCAGGTGGCTCAAAACCTCCTGGAGTCCTGGGACCAGGGGAGGGTGGGGAAGGTTGAAAGGGAGAGGAGGGGCAGCTTCTGCCCTGATTCCAAAGACAGAGCTGATGCTGGCTGAGCTTGGGCATAAAGGCTGAGACCTGGACTCTGGCATCACCTTTGAGGCTGAAGAGGTGTTTGCTCCTGAATTCTCCTCTCTGAGAAAAGCAGGCACCAGCAGGTATCTGCTTGAAGTCTTTGATTGTTGTGTCTGTTGAGAATGGAGTTTGTTGGGGTTTTTTTTTACAAGTCCTTTGCATTTAAAAGTCTGTTTGGGTGAAGTGAGGCAGGGTGTGGGATTATGGGGCTGCTGTGGTGTCCCAGGATGTGCTGTGGGAAGGTGCCCAGTTTTTAACTCAAATGATGCCCTAGCACCCTTTTGAGACTGGCTCTTGTTTTCCCACAGATGGGATTGCTGGATTGACAGGGAAAGCTGCTGAGGCTTCTTTGGAAAGAGGAAAAAAAGGCTCTGCTGTTATCCTTAAAGGTGGGCTGTGAAATTCATGTGCTCCAGGATCCAGGAAGGCAGCCAGGTCTTTCTGCTGAGTTTGAGACTTTTAAAGACCTTTCCTCCTGAGTTAAACCCAACAAGAGCTGTATTTCCTTGCAGAACCAGAGCTCCACTTGTTATTTATTTGTTGTATCTTGGAGAGACTCAGCTCCACGTCAAGTCCTTCTTGCTTTGCTCTGTAGCTGCATCTTTAATGATAATTTACTGAGCCAGGCTTGTCCAGCCCTAATTGTCCTGTTTGTGTGGTGCAAGTGAAAATCAAATTGCCACAAGAGCAGGTTTATATAACTCCTCTGTCCTGCTGGGCTGTATCCTGTTGGCTGCAGGCAATTGGTGGCTCTGTTGCCATTAAAATTTTAAAAAGGCTCGAACAAAGTGATAGAAACTGTTACAGTTCTGGAACTCAGCTCTGAAATGCGCAGAAAATAAGAAATATAACCTCTCCAACAGTCGTGTTACCTCTCCATGTGAAATATAGAGATCTGCTGAGATTCCAACTGTTTTGCCAGAAGTATGGCACCAAAATGAAAAACCTGTGGGCTATATGAGGACATGCACAAACAAGAAGGATATGGAACAGGGACCATGTGATTCATAACTTGGCCAAGTGGGTTTTTTTTCTTGGAGTTAAATCCTTAATCTTATTAAAATTTTATTTATAAAGTACCTTCTTGGAGTCACTTAAGGTGTTGCACAAGCTATAAAAATGCACTAATAAAGAAAATAGCCTCATAAAAAAGTATAGAAATGAAAAGAAATACTAAAATGGTGCTATCATACAGATAGCAGCTATTACAAGTCATATATTGATGTCAAAATTGTCCCTCCTTATGTTGTAAAGATTAATAATTTGCCACTGGGAACTCAGGTACCATGGTGACAGGGCCAGGGTTAGACTGGGAGGAGAGCAGGAGAGATGGAAAAGTTGAAAGATGCTTTGTTGGCCTTGGGAGTGGGGAATGCAGCCTGGATCAAAGCAGGGCCTGGGGGACAGGAGGGGAATTGGGCTTCAGCCTGAAGTTTTAATGACCAGAGCAACCTGGGAGAGTGGAAGGTGTCCCTGCCCATGGCAGGGCGTGGAAGGAGAGGAGTTTTAATATCCCTTCCATCCCAAGCCAGTCTGGGATTCTGTGCACACAAAAACCTGTCCAGTGAACGCAGAGGAATCCTCTTGGTGCTTGTCTTCAACTGGGAGCTCGTGGCTTTGTGCTTATTTAGAGGCAGAAAATCTGCATTATCCACCCATCTTTTGCTGTTCCTTTCTGTCCCATCCTGCAAAGTTTCTGGGCCAGGGAGTTCTCAGCCTGTGGCTCCTGAGCACGGTGGCTCCTCAGGTTGGGATGAAGCACCCCCGGGTGACGACAGGGATGTGCTGGGTGTAGGAGGTTAAAAACTGCAGGAGAAGTGACTGATCCAGCTCCCTCTGCTGAGCCTGGAGACAGCCCCCACTATTGTTCCACACTGGTGCTCAGCAAATCGTGCCTTTTGTAAGAAAAGTGAGTTTTTTAATCAGTGGCAATTGCTATGTGAGCTCTCAGAAAGAGGAGCAAAACATACCCCCACTTCCCTCCCCACCCCCGCTTGCAGCCCCCAGTTTATTCTGCCTGGTCTATTTTTGCCTTCCCAGAGTTACTGGGAGAACAAGATTAGCAACTGATCATTTATGCTGATTTTCCAAGCGCTGAGATGTCTTTCATTAAAACTGTCATTCAAGGGAAAACGCGATCGCTTTCGCCGCGCGCTACAACTCCGCATGCCGCTCGTAGCCACGGATGGGGACATCTGGGTGCTGCTGCCTGGGAATTTGCTTTGTCTCAGAAGGAAGAGATGGGCCTGGGGCAGTTGTGTTTGATTCCATCCCTCAGTGCTCCCTGGAAAGCTGTGCTGTGGCTGAAGGAGCTGGGTTTTGTGTGATCCTTGCTTTTATCCAGCCCCAGGTGAAGGTGCTCCCGTGGCCTCAGCAAAGCACGGCCTTGTTTATAGCTGCATCTGCAAGGAAAGCCTGCATTTGCCTCCCAAGGCTGTGGAAAATGCTTCCCAGCCTCTGATTTAGAGGCACTTACGGTCTGAGGCTGGGGGTGTGCCTGTCTCCAGGATGGAGGTGGGGTGGAATTGTGCCAGCTCTGTAAAAGCTTTCAGGGCTCCCCCGAGGCACTGCAGCAGCCCTCTCTGCAAGCTGGGGATGGGAGGCTGGGAAGGGATCTGCTCCAGCTCCTCCAGCTGCTCCCTGCTCCATGCCAGGCCAGGAATTCTGCTCCTGCTCCCTGGCACCTGGAGTTTGCTGAAGGTATTTCTATGCATGGCTTTGATATCTTGTGGCTTTGATATCCCTCAGCTCTGCTGATACCCCACCAGGCTCCCAGCCAGCTCCCCCTGCCCTTCTAGGCTCCAGCACTGGGCTTGCACATGGGGATAATTGGGCCCAGCCTGTGATCACCTCCATTATTATTCCCTTTGTCACCACAGGCAGCATCCAGCGTGCAGAGGCTGCTGCCTTCCCCCACCTCACCACCCATCGCTTCTCTCCACCAGCTCCATTTTGATCCACGGCACTCCTGGCAACTTGTAGCATTACCTACCCGGGCTTTGATGTGCAGAGACTGAAGTATGTTAGAGGCAGCATAAAAATTGCATGTAATTATCCTTGGTCTGGTTCTATGGGAACAGGGAAACATCAATATTGATGGGTGAGAGCATTTATGTTTTATGTGTGAGCATATATCGCCTCTCCTCCATATTCAGCAGGAGTTTTTGATCCCTGCCCGTGTGCTGCACCATTAGAGCTGCTCTTGTGATGGTTCCTCTCCCCCTGGGGCTGGGGACCGAGTGCTGAGGTACTTCCAGAGCTCATTACAGTGGCTGGAGCCCAGCCCTGGGGGATCTGCAGCTGGGAGCGGGGTGACAGCTTCCCGAAATGAATCAGAGTTCCATCTCTGGCTGTACTTCTGCACCACTGCTGACACCCATGAATAATTCAGGCTGGAAGATGGAAGGGGAGGATGAGTGCTCTCAGGGCTGGGAGAAGGGAGGTGCTGGGAGCAGGGGAGTGGTGACAACCCCGTACGTGGGTGGGGCAGGGCGGGGGTCAGGCTCTGGTGAGAGTTCTGGCGTTTGTCCCCTGGTGCAGAGAGGGCAGTGCTGTCCCTGGAGAAGCCTGAACTCTCTCCTCACCCCGAGGATGGAGGGGATGTGCTGCAGCAGGAGGATGGGTGGTGCAGGGAGGGGCTGGTGATGCTCAGCAGTGTTTGGGCACTCAACACCCACGTCGGAGAGAATCCTCCTCCACTCTGGTTCTCCCTGATTTGACCTAAAATGCCAGCCAGAACCAGGCATTTCCCACCTCACTTTCCCTTCTGCACCCAACCCGTGCTCCTGCTCTGGCTTTTCTTTCCCATGGGGTTTGTGTTAGGACCACATTGCTTAGTAGGCAATTGCACTTGAGGAATTTGTGCCCTGAATGTCTTTAAGGGTCTGATCCTTGACAGGAGTGGGCTGGGAAAACCCTGGGGGAAGCGTTTGGCCAGGAATGGGGTTATTGGATGAGATGCTGCAGCACTCTGGGTCATCCCCAATTTCTGATGTGACCCTTGGGGTGTCTGTGCAGGGCCAGGGGTTGCACACGATGGCCCTGGTGGGTCCCTTCCAGCTCAGGATGCTCTGTGGGGACAGGCCAGTGGCAGCAGCCCTGGTGTAGCTGTGCAGGGTGGGACCTTTCCGTGCCCAGTGGGGCTTGCTCTGAGCCACAGCTTAGGAATGAGCCCAGACAAAGTTTTGAGGGGGTTAAATGACAAAGAGCCACACAGCAGAGGGACACAGTGGGACAGAGGCATCATCCCCTTGGGGACAGAGCACCAGGGACAGTGGGATCTGTCTGTCTGCTCCCAGCCCTGCCCCAAAGCAGGGGCACCCTCAGGCTTACAAAGCCCCAGTTCTGCAGCTTTAACAAACCTGGACCTTAAATCCTGTGTGCTGGAGCATTGCTGAAATCCACCCAACACATGGAAACTGACTGGGGTTTCTGGATGGGGCAGGAGAGAGACAAACTGGTGATGTTCCAGGTCTGAGGCATGGACAGACAGAGGCTCTGAGGCTATGGGATGGTTTTTGGGGTGTCAGTGTATGAACTGTGTTGCTGTTGGTGTTTTATGGTGCCTTGGGATAAAGAACGCATTCCAGCTGTGCTGTAAAGACATCTATACCCCCCCTCGAGGTCGTGCCTAGCCCACAGTTGTGGCCCTGGAGTATCTGTGCTGATGATTCCAGATGTGCCCAAGCCTCCGGGGAGCTGTGCCCGTTCTGCTGGGATGGCTGGAGTGGGGTGTGGCTGGGAGCACGCTCCCAGCAGAGCCTTGCAGCTCCCTCCTCCTGCCCCTCATTGTTCCTGCTCTCAGGATGGCTGCATGGGAAATGTCACTGCTCTGGTATTTGTAACTGTGAATGGCTGCTCCCAAGGGAAGCTGCTCATCCTGCATCAAAGTGGATTTCCTGCCCAGAGATGGAGGAAACCAGAGGCCCAGCAAACAAGGGAAATACTCCCTCCTAGTCACTCTGAAGTGTATAATCCTCCATATGTGTGGGAAAAACTGGACATTTACCTACTATTTTGTTCCTGTGGTCACTTAAAAAAAACATCCTTTGGATGAGATACCTGTATAATTTTGTATAATATTATATTTTGTATAATAATTTTAGTAAATCCCATGTAGTACAGAGTCACAGGATACTCAGAGTGGGAAAGAAGGGATCATCCAGTCCCACTCCCAGCCCAACAATCCCACCCTGTGCATCCCTGAGAGTGCTGGCACAACATTCCTGGAGCTCGGGCAGCCTTGGGAGTGCCAATAGTAGATTCTATCATAGTATCTACTACCTAAATACACATAATATATTATCTATTATGTAGTGTGTATATATAGACTATTCTATATAGCATCTACAGAACATGGTACTCATCAGGCTGTCAGTGCCAGCTCTTCTTTATTTTTAATTTTCCCCCAATTACAACCAAGGCACCCAGAAGCCCCTTTTTTAGCAGTTTGTTCCCCTTGGTTGAAATGAGCTGCTTTGATGAGGAGACTCCATTCTGCTTCAAAGTGAGGTTGGGTTGTTGTGAGTAATGCTGTAAATTGAGATCCTCAGGGGCTGCTCACACCGAGTGAGAGTTGAGGATGGAAGTTTTACTCTCCAGTTAAGCACTGGCTCTTCACTGGCCAGTGCTGACATATCTCCTGGAGCATGTTGGTTCACTGTGACATTTCCAAGAAAAATCAACTCCATCAATTTCACAGCTGTTTTAAAAGTATACTTTTTTTTTTTTATGTTGGACTTTGTGTGTTGAGTCCCTGTTTCATGGGAAGATGGTGGACACTTGGGTGAGTGACCTCCAGAGTTTCTCTCTGCTGTCCCTGCTTTGGTGGAGTCCTATACTCACCAGTCCAATCTGATTAAAAACAGGCTGGTCTTGAATAAATATTATTTTTGATTTTTAAAAAAGCCTTTCTTTTTCTAAATACGTTGTTTTAAAGAATATTACAGCTAATATTTGTCTGAGTTGTTTAAATCTCTAAAGAAATTTTTTTTTGCTTTAAAAACAAGAGCCAGCTACCCACAGCTTTTATTTCCAGCATATTGTAGCTTCTCAGTACAATTAGAAGCAGTCTCTGTTGCAAGGCACTCATTTAGACTCTGACCTAGGGCTGAGATTAAACAACTCCTTTGCAAGTTTGTCCCTGTGTTGGCACATTTGATGCATTGCTGATCCAATTAAATTTTCACACAATGGCTGTATTGTTACTGCAGGACTTCTTTGTTTATTAACCTTTCTTGGGGAGAAATTCCTGCCCTAACCTTCAGCAGATTGGACATATGTTAATGTCCCACACCGGGGAAGGAGCAGAGTCAGGAGGAGGGGAGGTGACACGGCTCTAACAGGGCTCAGGTGAGGGGAGTCAGCACTTCGTGGGCTGGAGCAAAATTAAAGATTCCAGCTGGTAATAGAAATATATTTTACCCATCTGTTCTTCCATTAAAGCTTCCTGTGTTGGGTGGTTTCTGCAACCTTGAATCACCCGTGTTTTTGTGGAAATAGATTTTGCTCTCCATGCTGGTGGCATTTCACCCCAGCTGTGTCTGGGCTCTGGTGCTGCAGCCTGATGGAATCACAGAGATGTTGGGACAGAAATAGAGCTTAAAATGTATCCAGTGCCACCCCTGCCATGGCAGGGACACCTCCCACTGTCCCAGCTGCTCCAGCCCTGTCCAGCCTGGCCTTGGGCACTGCCAGGGATCCAGGGGCAGCCACAGCTGCTCTGGGTACCTGTGCCAGGGCCTGCCCACCCTCCCAGCAATTAATGCCACTTAATCACTTGTAATGCTGTTTCTGCTCCTTCACTGACTCGTGTCTGATGTGTAGTGCCAGGATTTTGGCCATGGGAGTTTGCAGGATCACTCTCTGTGAGTTCTTTTAGTATCCAGCAACACAATTACAGTGATCCCTCCAAGTGTGGGCACAAAATCCTTTGATTTTTGTTTCCTGCCACTGCTTTTTCCATGCAAATTCTGGCAGAGTAAGAAGTAAAAACTGTTGTAAAATATTAGTGAAGCAAAGCCTCCTCTTCATTGCCACAGGAAGGGCATCAAGCATCTCTCTATTGTAATTCCTGTGCTCCAGGTCTCTGCTCCAAGTCCAAAGCACCAGCTTGACTCTGTCCCTACCAGTGAAACA
This sequence comes from Chloebia gouldiae, assembly GCA_003676055.1. Taxonomy (NCBI): domain Eukaryota; kingdom Metazoa; phylum Chordata; class Aves; order Passeriformes; family Passeridae; genus Chloebia; species Chloebia gouldiae. The sequence continues at coordinate 6,913,619 of QUSF01000027.1, read as the reverse complement.
TCAATAACACACTGAAGCCAGGCTTTATTCCTGGGGTTCAGTGCATGATTGCTTTGGATGCTTGGATCAGGCCCTGCACAAACATGAACAGTAAAAGTTTGCTTTCCATGAGTTTAAACAAGCCCCAGACTTATTTCCTCTTGGTTCTGTCCTGTAGCCAAAGTTCTCTGGCCCTTTTCCTTTGTCCTACTGCATCGACTGGAGCACTTCAGGATACCCCAGGCTGTGCAGCTGGTTTCCCTGCTCAGATATTTGCCACCCTGACACAACCCTTTCAGGAATTCAGGATTTAAGGAGCAGCCTGGCTGAGAGCAAGCTGTGGTGAAGGATGTTTGACTCTCGGGGAGCTGTCCCTGACAAAGAACAAAAGCAAATGACTGATTTAGGCTTTACCCCAGTGTTTGCTGTGCTTTGGCTGCTCTCTTTTGGAAATGGCACCTGGTGTGGCCATAGCACCCTTGGGGAGAAGGCAGAGCTCCCTAGAGATGAAAAACCTTGGGAGATGTGACATTCACATCCTCTGGACAGACACATAATTCTGTCTCTCAGGATTTCTTGGAGAAGCACAGACAGAAGAAGAGAAAACAACCTTTATCTCTGCTCTTTTGTTTTCCCCATGTGGGATGTGGTGTGGAGATTGTTTACCTGAGGTGATTGCTGGGCTGCATTCTGGTGAAGTTGTTTGGGGTCAGTGACCAGTGGGATCCAGCTGTGGCTCGGGCTCTCAGCACAGAGTCATGAGTTTGAGTTAGACAGGTAAGTAAGAAGTAAGTATGTAGAATAGTGCAATATCTCTTTAAATGGTATATTAATGTAATATAGTATAGTTTTAATAAAGCTATCCCTCAGCCTTCTGATCTGGAGCCAGACATCATCATTTCTTCCCTGAACCAGGGTTCACCACATTTTACTACAGGAAGGGGCAGGAAAAGAACCAGGCTGGCTCCTAAACTCAACACACGGTTCTGTTCCATCATTTAAAGGGAATTGTCTTTCCTTTAGTGACCTGTAAAAGCATGGATTATTCATTCCAGCATCCCAGCTCCATTGGTCATCTATTGGGAAGCTGAGGAAGAGGAGAAATCTTCAAACACCTTGGGCACTCTTGGCAATCCAACAGCTCCAACAGCAGACAGGCAGCAGCATCCCATTTCCTTCTTTGGGTGTTCACCAGCCACGGCTCTTCCAGACATCCCAATCCCAAGAGCACAGTGAACCTCACCTGGAGGGGTTTTGTGCCTCTTGAGGACCTCCAGTTCTCCCAGCAATGCCCTATTTTTTTTTAATGCCTTAGATATTTTTAGCTGTTGAGCGACAAATTTAGTTAATGCATTCAGCTCTGACGTCAAAGGCAGAGCCAGTGGGTAGCTGGAATAGCTAACATTTTATTTAATTATCTTGCTAAGCAATTTTTTTCCCCTTCCTTTCCTTTTCTAGAGGATCTAGAGAGGCAGTTCAAGCTGGGCCAGACTGTGACTACAGGGGAAGTTGGTTTGTTTTGGTCTCCATGAGAAGCCTCATTCCCCACCTTGTTGCTCTTCAGGCAATGAGCTCTGTTGGAAAAGTGAGGCTGAGATGCTTTCCTGTGGGTCTGACATCATCAAAAGGTTGTTGTTGGTAACTGGCCAGTTGTGTTTGTTCCTTTTTGGGCCTGGTCCATGGAGGAGGTGAATTACAGAGCAATTAGTGAGTTCTTGTTTTGCTCCCTGGTTCATTTGTCCCTTCCTGAATCAGCCAGTGCTGGGTTAAACCATCAACTGTGCCCTGTCCCAAGACATGAGACATGTGGAGAGCTGGTGTGGGAATTAATCCAAGGAATAACTGTACAAAACCCACCCTCCATGAGCACCAAAATATCATTATCAGATCTGCATGCAGAGGTTTGGCCTGAGGTCACATTCTTGCTAAAAGAGGTGAAGGAACAGAATAAAGATCTCCACTCATACAGCTCCAGTGAGAGTTCAGGCACATAAACTTAATCTTGGGAAATTTTGAGTACGTCTTTTTTTTTTATGAGTTTTTCCTGCTCAACTCTCTCTTGGAAGGGAGCTTTTGGAGGAGCTGGGTGTTTGGTTCCATACTTCCACAGGGAAGAGAACCTGTGCTTTGGCCCTTGGCATTGCTGTTGCTGTGGCAAAGTGCTGGATTTCCCTTTCCTGCCACATCCCCTGAGGAAAGGGGAAGACAAGGCTGCCTTTGGGGCTGGCTGGAGATGGAGCAGCTGCTGAGGGTGGCTGTCTTGGTTGGAAAAGCCAGGTGTCTGCTAAAGAAGTCAGGAGGCTTCAGTGAAATGGAAAAATGTAAACCCCTCCCTCCGAATTATTATAATTTTGAAATTAGGGGGCTCGCAGGTAAAGATGTAGGAATAGGAATAACAGTTCTTCAACAGAAAAATTAAAAATAAAAATGCAATAGGACAAAAAAAACTCCCAAACTCCTGCCAGAGTCAGAGCAGGCCCTGTCCCCCTGTGGGTCAGGGAGGTGGCAGCAGCCCCATGCCAGGGTGGCTCAGCCCTCCTGCAGTGCCAGCTGTGCTTCTGCTGGAGCAGGGATCCTGCACAAGGGGGGAGTTTTCCTCTG